>ML682095.1:1240609-1328896 GCA_007922195.1 Podocnemis expansa
CGTTGCAATGGGAGGCATGGAAAAGGGGAGCTCCCTGGAATGGGGGGTGGATGGGGGCCTGTGGGGGGAAGTGTCCCCTGCAATGGGGGGTTCAGGGATCATGGGGGGTCCCTTGGAATGGGGGGATGGATGGGAGAAGGGTCCCCTGGAATTGGGGTGGATGGGGGATGATGGGGGAGGGGTCCCTGCAATGGGGGGTGGATGCAGGGGCTTCAGGGGGATCTCTTGGAATGGGGGGTATGGAGAAGGGGGGGTCTCCTGGAGTGGGGGCCTGTGGGGGGAAGTGTCCCCTGCAGTGGGGGGTTCAGGAATCATGGGGGTCCATTGGAATGGGGGGCTGGATGGGGGATGGGTCCCCTGGAATGGGGGGATGGATGCAGGGGCTTCGGGGGATCCCTTGGAATGGGGGAGATGGATGGGGAACGGATGGGGGAAGGGTCCCCTGGAATTGGGCTGGATGGGGGATGACAGGGGGAGGGGTCCCCTGCAATAGGGGGTGGATGCAGGGGCTTTGGGGATCCGTTGCAATGGGAGGCATGGAGAAGGGGGGGTTGCCTGGAATGGGGGGTGGATGGGGGAGGGAAGCAGGGATTGTGGGGGGGTCCCTTGGAATGGGGGGGATGGATGTGGGGGCTGCTGAGGGGTCCTTTGGGATGGGGGGATTGCTGGGGGACCTTGGGGAAAAGGTGTCCCCTAGGGGAGGGGAATTGGTGGGGGTCTGGGGTTGGTGTACCCTAGGGTGGGGGGATGGATATAGGGATCATGAGGAGAGAGGTGTCCACTAGGTGAAGGGGATGGATGGATGGGGGGTGTCCCCTAGAATGGGGAGACCGCAGGGGGGAGTCCCTTGGGGGGGATGGATGTAGTAGGAGCCATGGGGGGGAGATGCCCCCCAAGGGAAGGGGAAGACTGCAGGGGGCGCCTGTTAGGGGACGGAGGGTGGTGGAGGTCTGAGTTCTCCGTCTGGGGTGCCAGAGATGGGCCCTGCAGGAGGGTGAGGGGTTTCTAGGGGTGTGGGCTGTGGGCTGTAGGCTTTATAAGGAGTGATGGGGGCTGTGGGTGGGTGTGAGGGGCTATGTGGGGATCGTCTGTCTGCCCCGTAGCAGGGATGAAGCGACAAGGGGGCTGGGGAGACAAGACATCCAATGGTGGGTTATAGCCATGGGGGTTGCAGGCTGTCGGGGAAGGGGCTGTGTGCTCAGTGTGGCTCTGAGGAGAGGAGGGAGAAGGCTCTTGGGTCAGAGGCCATGTCCTGTGGGGTGGGGTATAGAGACAAACGTGAGAGCCCTCTATGGGGCAGTGGGAGAGGCTGTAGAGATGGGACTGCCTGCAGTAAGGGGGATATAGGGGGCGGTGTAGGGAAGCTGCAGAGACGCAGTCTATTCAGTCGAAGGGTGTTACAGAGTTGACTGCATGCCTTGTATGGCGGGCTGCGTACAGGGGAGCATGGCACTATAGGTCCCACTGCCCTAAGACAATAGTGAGCCTGTGCGGAGGCGTATTTAGATCACAATGTGCCGTTCTCTTGTATGGGGCGAGGAGCTCGGGGAGTACACCTGACTGTATCACCACATTCCTGTCAGTCGGCTGGGGTGGAAGGCACACGTGGGTGCCCTGCCTCGCTAGAGTTAATGCAGCCTTGCAAAATCATAAGGAAGACTAATCAGTCTGGGCACAGAACTCGCCCCCGGCCCCTTTGTCACGGCTGCTGGAATCAGCCCTCCAAAAATGCTAGAGGCTGAAGCAAAACATGCCGTTTGCTCATGTCCCTTAAAACAGGCTGTTGGGGGGAGTGGAACTTGGTGGGGCCATGTTCATAGGCAGAACCCGGACTAAAACTTGGCAGGTGGCAAACATGCTTCCTGGGGAGGGCAGCTGCTGGCGGAGAAAAGCTGTCACACGGCCCCAGCACGGCCTTCTCTATGGCACTCGGCCACCACCATGCTGAGCCCAGTCCTTGGAAACGTGGCTCCATATCCCCCCTTGATGGTGCTCATAAGAGGTTCTAGGAAAGCGGCGTGCATCACCCCCAGCCCCGCTCCTTGCAAAAAGCAGAGGGCCAGTTCCCTAGGACTGTGGGCCTCTGTTTCCTCTTCTCCCTGACATTGTGATCCCGACAGGCAGGTGGTTCCTTCTCTTTACCATGGCAGACTGCTTGTAAATTGGGTCAGTGGCCCTTATCTAGGTGATGGAGAAAGTCAAAGCTTCCACCTGCTGCCTTTCTCTGTCACATGGCTTGAGTTTGCTCCACTCAGATCAGTGGAAGGGGTCCCCCCACTGACAAGAGAGCAGGATCAAGCCCCTTTTGAGTCCAAAAGAGTTGCTGGAGAAATACCTCCCTTCCAGTGGTCTCTCGTCTGTCCCCTGGTTTGTTCCTTGATTGCTCAGGGCATTGGACTATGCTGTTAATGAGCCCAGACGAAGGCCCCTGTGGCTTGGTGCTCACCCCTCCATTCTTGAGTGTGCTGCTTGTTTGAGTCACCACCTGGGTTTACGTGATCCTTTACTAAACATACTGGCTGCTGCTCCCCTGGTCGTGTCCCTTCTTCAGGGGTTTTGCATGCATCGCCGGCAGGGGCTGACAAGTTTTTATACAGAAGGTGTGCAGTTGGAGGCTTGCTTTCGCCACAGTAGCGTGCTCAGACTGTCGCTTCCCATTGCCTGGCTGAGGCAAAGCTTTTTTGACTTGCACGGATGTTGGGCTCAGATTTTCTGTACGTTTATATCTTAGCCAGAGAAGGGGATGGTACTTTTTGACACATTACAGCTGTATGTTGTTAAATCCTCAGATTGTAGTAATGGATTTTGTTCCTGCTCCTGACAACTGTATCGTTGCCAGATGGGGATTGCCCACTTGTCATACGATGGGGTTAAGGTTACCAAGCGGTAACACTCCTGTCGCATGCTGGTGTTAGAATCTGATCATGCCAGTGGCTACTGTGACGTCTTCCCCTTAAATTTCCTTTTGCTTCTTTTTAAAGGACCAAAATCCAATAGCTATAAATGAATGCTGCTAATTGATAGCACCCCAGTGGCAATCTCTAGCCCAGGGAGACTATCTGGTAAGTTGAGGCTTGCTCTGCTGTCTCTGGAACTCAAGGGATTTTCTGATCGCTTGGTCTTGGCACGCTTCCTTCTTCAGTGGCTTGTTTGGGTGCTGAGAAGGATCTGTCCTCTGGAGCCCGTTTGCTTCTCCTGAGGGCCCAGATTGTCTGTCTGTCTGCTGATGGAAATTGGTACATCTCTGCCGGCTCCAGCTTGGCCCCCTGAGAGTCTGTCCTATGGTGATTTCATTGTTAGTGACTGTGTGTACGTTTGTCAGCTGCATCCAGAGTGTCCTCAAGGCACAGGACCAAGGTCCCTGTTGCTTTTATTCAGGTTCTTTTATTCCTGCTGCAGGACCGGCTCCCATGAGTGGTGCCTACAGCACCATGACCGCTGGTGCTTGGCCGGCTGCCTGCTGGCTTCTCGTTTGCAAGGGGAAGCAAATGTTCAGTTCCAGTGGGACTGCTGACCTACAACAGCCTTGTAACAGTACGACTTTTGCTACGGCTCTCATCTTCAAACTGTTTGATGAAGCGGGGTTTTTTTTCCCCATGAAAGCTCATGCCAAAAATTATTTTGGTAGTTGTTAGGTGCCACAGGACTCCTGGTTTGTTTGTTTGTTTTCCAGGATTAATTGTCCCTGGTTTACAGAGCTCATTATTTGTGAGCACTAAGGTATCCGTCCTTCTGTCCACAGGTGTCTGAACTGAGTTGTGATTCCTGACAGATGGGTCCCTGAACGTACTGAAGGTTTTATTGAGTTCTTTGCCATTTGTCCACCCTCCCATTTGACTGTGTATGATAAGGGCTAGACAGCCCGTGCTGGCACCGGTGTATTGGAGAACTGTCAAAATGAGCCTCATTAATCTCGCACTGTGACTGGTTCCTTATTGTAGTTTCACATGTGTGTTCTCTTGATACTTGCTGTATTGCAAAACAGGTCTTTCTGAAAAGCCAATGAGCAGTAAGAGGTCGTTCTTCCTGTTTGGTTCAGCTAAAGCTTTGCCAGTTTTGGACCAGGAGAGTCCCATGTGTGTTTGGTGGTTCTCCTGCATTCAGATTCCCATATCGATGGCAGATTTCACACTTGGCTACCTTGTGTCAGCATTCATGCCTAGACAAAATAGGACGTCTCTGGCTCCACTCTTTCTGACCTCGTGCTGTGACATTGTGGCACAGTGGCCTCTACTGAATATAAGCATATGTGGCAATCTTACCTCTTGAATGTTTCCTCTCTCTTGGCCATCCGTCTACAATTCCTCTCTCAAGTCGTTTTGAGGCTGGGTCACTCTGTCTCCTGTTTCTGCTTGTCAGATTCTGTCTAGCAAACGCCCACTGCTACAGTTCCTTGCTTTCCGTTTACAGGTGATCCTGAAAGCACAGACGCCGTATAAAGCCCCTCATTGGACCCGTATTTCACATTTAATGATTGCTTCTCTGCTTGATTCCTTGCAGAAATCTTGATAATGGCTCCTGTAAAATGATTTCGGGTACGTTTCTGCCTCAGCCAATTTCCTCCCACTAACTTCCACAAAATTTCTTGCAGCCCTTTTACAATGGCGAGTATTTCTGTTTGTCAATCTGGGCATAGCTGTGTTGCGTCTTGGACGAGGACAACCTCCCACCCACAGGCGCTTGCCTGGAGGGTGAGCTGGGTGTCTTTGGTGTTGGAGAGTTTGGTGGTGGTAGCTTTTCCCTCATTGCTTCCCCCAGTGCCGTTCCATTTCACCTTTCCGCAGCAGTTTGAGTGGCTCATGATGACAAGCCAGGGTTGGACTTGCTGAGCTGTGTCAGCATGGCTGTGAATCCCTAAGGTGGGTGAGTTAATTTTATTGGACCAACTTCTGGTGGTGGGGGAGGCAGGCTATTGAGCGGCACAAACCACTCAGTGTGAGTGGGGCTTCGTATGGCTCCCGTGTTTCTGTCAGCACTCTGAGTTCTGCAAGGGACTGGGAGGCATGATGAGATCACGTTGCAAAACGGCACCTCAGACTTGCCATGCGCTGTGCCTCTTGCAGCCAAATTGTGCATCCGTTTGATCACTGGCACGGCAGACAGCCATTCAACAGCTGTGCCAGGGCACCACTTTCCGCTGTTCTAAACTCTGCGGTGTGACATTTGTTGTCATGCCAGTGTAGTTTTGTCATCTGGGCTCCTTGTGTCTGCTATTCTGAAAAGCATCACGTTGTGGCTAATTATTTGGGATATGCCAGCTGTGGTTATGTTGATCTCTGTTCAGTTGTATTTTACTCCAATATCTCTTTGGAAATTCTTGTTCTAGTCACTTGTGTTCCCAGCATCACCGACCAAACTCCAAAGGGGTAGCTGTGTTAGTCTTATTCAGCAAAACAAACAAGAAGTCTGGTGGCACTTTTAAAGACTAACCAATTTATTTATCGCATGAGCTTTCGAGGGAGAAAATCCCACTTCATCAGATGTTTGAAGATGGAGAAGTACAGATGAATGGGAGGAAAATAAATGCAGGGAAGTGTAAGTCCTTAGTACTTCTCCATCTTCAAACGTCTGATGAAGTGGGATTTTCTCCCTCGAAAGCTCATGCGATAAATAAATTGGTTAGTCTTTAAAAGTGCCACCAGACTTCTTGTTTGTTTTGCTGAACTAGACTAACATGGCTCTCCCTCTGGAACTTGTCAGTAGGACTCCTTGTTTGTTTTATGGGCCAACCTGTTACAGGTCCTTGGTTCGTACATTAATAGATTCTGCAGAGAACTTGGAGCCAGATTCTCAGCCAGCGTGAATTAGCCCCGCTTCACTGGGGTCAAGAGAGCTACTCTGAGTTAACACCAGCAGAGAATCTGGCTCTTTGTTCTTGTGCGATTGTCATTAGACCTTTATTCTGTAATCTGCATTAATGCCTGTTACTCTTGTAGCCGTTGGCTGAGAGCGACTCTTGCAAACTGGCTGCTTTCGTGTCACACCTGTTGTGCTTGATTTTGGGTTGTGACATGCCTCTGCGTCGTAGTTCAGCAATGAGTTTTCACTACCTGTGCTGATATGTGTGCTGTTGTTTGCACCATGAGACCTGTTTCTGGAAATGCAACTTTACTCGGATCTGCTGCTCCGCCACCTAATTAGAGACAAAATTTTCAGTGGCAGAGCTAACTGTGTCTATTCATATTACTAAACTTTAGGTAGGTCTGTGATGTGAGGGTCTTCCCTGGTAGTTGGCTTCTTAAAATGTGCCTTCTCCGATGACATTCTTCTGTGATAGACTCTTTAATCTTTCCCCAGCACTGAGTATCCATTTCTACATGAGGTGGCAGACCCTTGGTGCTTCAGCCCTGCTGCCTTTGAGCTGGTCCCTGAGAGCAGCGGGGAAAGTTTCACCCTCTTGCATTTCTCTGCAATGCTTCTTGCTCCCGGAAATATGTAGAAACCCTGAAGCAACCTCCCTGCCAGGCTGTCTTCCAGACCAAGGAGTTCAAAAAACTTTCTTGGCATCACTTTCGTCAAGATCTAAATTTTTCCAACACACCCAAATACAAATGAGTGGGTCCTTCTTGGCCCCAAGAACCCGCCAACAGAGGGGCTGTATCCTCATGTCACCCTGGAGCTTGGCACATAGAGTTTATATTAAACTCATTTGTGTAAAGCAGAGAGCAGAATCTATAACCCCAGACTATCCGTCGTGCAACTCCATGGGCTTAAAATTACACAGCGATGAATTAGGCTGCATGTATTTTGAGTTATGAAATTTGAGGCATGCAGATGAAAGATGATTAAGCCTTCTGGGGTTGTACGGATATTTGCTTGGTGTGGCTACCGCAGAATGACAGTAGCAACGGATGAGGAGGGTGGAGGAGGAGTAACATTTTCCAAAAAATGGTTTTTAAAAGAGATATTTCTTCAAAGTCTTCAGAATAAAAATCCTTTCACCTCCTCTGTGGCCCTGTTGGTTAACTGGAGCAAGTTGTGTCTTTATCTGAGTTCTTCGAATGGCTGTTTTTAATGAAAGAGAATTTGGGGCTATATTCTGTCCAGTTAGTCTGGATTCACAGTGGGTGCAATGCCTCCCAGGGAGGTATTTTAGTAACTGAGGTTGGATTGCAACTCCTTCTGTTTCTTTCAACTGAGGTTGCTGGGGAAAGCCAGTGCTTTTGATGTAGCAAGCACGGAAGGTGGCTTTTTTTCCCCTTTCTAATTAAGCCATTTTAGTGTTTGTCACCTGCTGCTTCTGAGCCTCAGACAGCCAGCTCCCTGCAGGGGACACCACTAGCGAGGCAGGCTGTTGGTGGATGTGCGATATTGATAGCAAATAGGTGACTGAAGAGCCCACCTTTTGCACACAGGGCAAGGGGAGCTTCCTTTCTCCCACCTTCACTAGTAACGCTCCATGGCAGAGACTTGATGGGATGAACAGCACTGAAAGCCATTTGTTTTGCAAGCACTTACTCCAGAAAATGGAAACATTCAAGGGAAATGTTTGTCTGCACACCTGGAATTAGGGAAGCGCTGGGGCTTTGGGGTAGCCAGTGTAGCACCTACTTGCTTAGATTGTCCACCCTGTGGAGGAAGAACCATCTACTTGTTCTGTCAGCGCATAATACCTTGCACCAGGGTCATGACTGGGGTTCTTAATTGCTACCATCATGCACATAATGTGCGGTAAAAACAACAAAAGCCCTTTGCAACTTTAAAGGCTAACAGATTTCTTCAGGCATAAGCTTTCATGGGCTGCAACCCACTTCGTCAGATGCATGAAGGGGAAACTACAGTTAGGTTTATATGCACTTGCAAGGGTGAGAAACCTTACAATGGGGAGAGCAAGTGCTAACAAAGTCAATTCAGTTAGTGTAGATGAGGCCCATTCGCAATAGTTGATTAGAAAGGGAGAATGTGTGAACAGGGACAGTTACTTTTTGTAATGAGCTAACCATTGCAAGTCAGACCAGATCTGATTGTGTCAGGTTTGCAAATCAGCTCCAGCACTGCAGTTTCATGCTGAAGTCTGTTTTTGAAGTTTTTGTTGAAGTCTGGCAACTAACAAGTCTGCTACTGAGTGTCCAGGGAAATTGAAGCATTCTCCTACGGGTTTGTGGATGTTACCGTTTTCACTGTCTGATTTGTGTCCATTTATTCTTTGGCTTAGGGACAGTCCAGTTTGGCCAATGTACATGGCAGAGCCACATTGCTGGCACATATCACATTAGTGGATATGCAGTGCATGAGCTGCTGATGTGGTTAGGCCCTGCGATGATATCACTGAAGTCGATTTTGCGGGCAGAGGTGGCAATGGGGTTTGTTGCAGGGATAGGTTCCTGGGTTTGTGTTTTTGTTGGATGATGTCCAGTTACTGGTGAGTATTTGCTGCAGGTTGTGGGGGTGCTGTCTGTAAGCAAAGATAGGCCTGCCTCCCAAGGCTTGAGAGAGTGAGGTATCATTTTCCAGGATAAGTGAATGATGCGTTGGAGAGATTTTCATTGGAGGCTGTAGATGATGGCTGTTGTTTTTCTTTTTTGGGTCTGTCCTCTAGTAAAATGTGTTGTCCCACCTTGTGGCTAGTACATAGTGGATAAGAGCCTACTACTGCTGCCTGTTAGGTGTGACTATTTTAAGTCAAGTGGCACAGTCATGTGGTTTTGGTCTTGAATCTCCCAGGCTTGATCCACAAAGTGATTTAGGTATAGTTAAATCTCAGCATAGGAATGATGTTCAGTCAGAGCTTCTGCTGGCTTATTATTGCTCTGAATGACCAGCTATCAAGGCAGGAGACCAGCAGGGCACCCACACTGCTCTTTGCCATCAGAGTTTTTTTGGTAAGAGTCTACTACTGCTGCTGGATAGAGAGATTCCTACTTCAGCAGCACCCGTGGAGGAAACAGTGTGTGATTCAATGATGGCATGGGCTTGAGGGGAGGAGGAGGAATCATCTAATGTAAAGGCCACAGAGAGGATTTGGGAGGAAACGGGAGGTGCTCCGTTTTAACTCGCTGGAGGTGGTCCAGTCAATATCAAAGGTTGCCCTCATGCGGAGGGCAGCCTCCCGCTGCTCTAATTGTTTTGTGCCTGGCAATCAGTAGATGCAATAAATTTTCAATGAAGGCCTTTGTTAGTTAAGCTGACCCTCCCGCCCAGGCAGTTTACTCTGTAGCTGCAGCACCATAAAGCTTACTGAGGAGTGAATGCAGTGAATGTGAATGGCAGGAGGAAAGTGACTTTCCTCGTAGCGCACTGGCCTATTAGGCACCTGCTGGAGGAGCCGTGGGACATCACCCAGTGTCACAAACACGGTGGCTTCTGCTACAGGTGGAAAACAGCTCCTCATCCATGGGCAGTGTGGTGCTGCATCACCTGTGCTTTTATTCCGGGCAGACATTAAATGCAGCCGTGGCTGGTGGCAGATTGTGCGTATCACTCCTGTGGTATTACAATGGTTTGTTCCTCCAAGTTCCTAAGTAAGGTAGCTCATGCATGGTTTGCTGTGGAATCAGAGCCCTGTTAGTCTGTGTTATACCTTTATTCTGCCTGTGGTGCATCCTGTACCAGGTTAAGTGAGTGAAACGAGTCTGCTAGTTCTGGAGCGGGTGGCAGGACAGTGACTGGAGGGACTTACTCCTGTTTCCTATGTGGCTACTGGAGATGCAGAATCTTTTCAGGAAAACATCCCATTGAACTGGTCCCCTCTCATGGACACAGGCACAGTTTATTACAGTGATCTTGGACCAAAGAATCTGGCCCGTTCTGGTTAGAGAGGCTGTGGGGAGCCCAGCTAGCATTGACCACAGGGGTCTGTGGGTTTGGCTCTGGAAAGAGAGTGTAAAAGCAGCTCCTTCCCCAGCAGTGTTGCTCTGGCTGGTAAGAGCTGCTGACTCAAAGCATTTCATCTCTCTCTCTCATCCCATGAGCCCCAGGGAAGAGTGAGATGGACCCTCTCTCCTTCCAGCACCCACCACATCACTTATTCCCAGCTGCTGGACAGAAAGGACCCGGCTTGATGGGAGCTCAGGCTGGGGCCTGGTGGTTACAGAAAAAACATCTGGTTACTTGCCTGGCGATTAACTGTAAGCCAACCTCCTCTCCTGATCCCTTCTTGGCACACAGCTTCACTTGAAACCTGGGTACAGTGAGCAGTTTTGATCACAACAGCAGCAGGGCCCCGGCAGAACAGAGTTCAGTTTTTGCTCAGTATCTCCCATGCAGTGTGTGCAAACACGTTAGTCATCGCAACGACAGATATGCCGCCTGGGAGAGTGGGACTACATTGAGGGGGTTTATCTCCTCCCCACACATACAATCTTTACCATGCTTATCCTCTCACACCCCGTGAGATAGAAAGGTGCTTGCAATTTCCATGGTCGCTTAAGGGAACCAAGTCACAAGGAGGCCAAGGTCTGCTATACCCTGAAAACTTAGATCCGCATAGCTCTGTTTCTCAGGTATGTCAAAAACCTACCCCCCCGCCCCCCCCCAAGAGGCAGCTATGCCAACCTGACCGTGATGTAGACAGACTGGTTCTTCCATTGACCTAGCTGCTGCCTTTTAGGTAGGTGGATTAATTACAGTGACAGAAGACCCCTTTTTTGTGAGTGTCTGTGCTGACACGCTGCTGCATCATGTTAAAGGTAGGCAGACCCTAAGTGGGGAGTGTGTGGCAGAAAAAGAAATTGATCTAAGGCAACAAATAATATGTTTCAGCTCGCAGTGACGACCAGTTTTCTCAGCCAGTTGCCTAGCTGCACTACAAAAATGTAATGTGGGAGTGCTGTCTGGTGACCAAAAGTAAAATTGCTGGTGGATAAGTGCCTAGCTGTGAGCCAATTTTGTCTACCCCTGATCTAGGGCTTAATTAGTGCTGGGGCTAGGCCATGGTGTAGCCCCACCACCTCCGGGTTTGGCCAGTGCGTAGCCTCTAGCACCTCTTTCATTACAAATTGAGCCTTGGTCTTCTGAGTCTGAGTCCAGGACTTTGACCACTGGGTCCAGCATCTCCTCTGTTGTCCTCCTGGGAGATATTTGTTAGGACTGCTTCTGGGGTTGTTTTCATACACACACATTCCTAAATCACCTGTTGGCACCTGCCACATTGTGCAAGGATGCTTGCACCAGTGCACTGTAGGAAAATCTGGGCCACTCCTGTCCTTCCTCTGCAGCTATTGCCAGGGATGGGAAGGCCTGTGAATGGCTTTAGTGCAGTGGACTTGGATCCTTCATGTGGAGAGCTGGATGGTCGGTCCAGCGTGCAGCAGCAGATTTGTAGCGTGACAAGTTTGTTAAAATTCTTGTCACTGGAGCCATGGATCAGCCCCGTCCTGTGTGGAGCCAGTTGTGTTAGCTCTGCAGAGGGTCTGTTGCCAGGCACGCACCCTGCTCAAACTGCAATCAGCTGGGGCTGCAATGGCAACTTGCCAGGAGCCCGAGGATGTAAAAGGGAGCAGATTGCATTGAAGGGGAGTCTTGCAGCCTTGGTGCTGCCTCCAGAGACCACCGGTCCCAGCACGCTGTGCTCTGCCAGTCCCTGCTGCCAGAGCAGGGGCCAAATGTTGGCCCCTGGGATCCCCCAGAGCAGCAGCACCCCAGGAACAGCTAAGAGTTAGTCAGGGGTATTTACAGGAGACGTGGACAGGTCACAGGCCGGGAGTTTTTGTGTTTTGCCGACCTGCCCCTGACTTCTGTTAAAACTACCCATGACTCAGTCTTGGCCTTGCATGTTAGCACAGTGGTTCCCAACATGTGGCCCTCGGGAGCTTTCAAAGTGGCCATCAGCTCCTCTCCTGCTGGCTGCAGAGTAGAGTCACTGCCGAAGGACCCAGGCAAAGTGTGTTTCCGCAAGGCTAAGAGACCAATGCAGGTTCTTTGCTGCAGCCCAAGGGACAGACCATTAATGCTCCTGTCCCTCTAGCTGCAGCAGGAAGCATGGCAAAGGTGCTGGGGTCCTTGCTGGAACCAGGGGAAGGGGAGGGAAGCACTGATCCTCTGTCCTCCTGGCTTCGGAAAGTAATCACTGCTGCGACCCAGGTAGACTGTGCAGAGCTTCAGGAAGTGTGCGGTTTCCCTGCTGCAGCGAGGGAGACAAAAGAACAATGAGCAAGGAGGGAAACTGCTTTTGGGTAGATGTTGCCCTTCAGGGCTGTAAGAATATCTGGCCTTGGAGCCAGAAAGTTTGGAAACCATTGCTTTAGTGCTGTTGATCGGCACTGGGACAGGTGGAGTCGATTGGCTGTGCTTGTGCTGAAGTATTATTCGGACTTGGTTTTGTGTGAGGAAGCTAAGAAGGCTCCATCCCCTGCTCTGAAGTTACAGCGCTGCTCTACTGATCCCTGCACTGCCTCTTGTTTGGACTCTGGAGTGACGTTGCCCTGTCTCCCAGCTTGCCAGCTGCTTTCCAGGCGGGGCTGGAAAGGAATAGATTGCTGAGATGATGTTCGCTGTCCCCTTGAGCCCGAAATAGGACGGCCTTGGCATGTACGCAGGGCAGGTTAGCTGTCTCCGTCATGCTGTGCCTCAGTACCCCAGCCACAAGCTGATGACGCTTGCCCTGGCACGCCCCACAGGCTGTGCCGGGATAAATACAATAAAGATTTTACAGCTCAGATGCTGAGGTCGGATGAGTCCCAGAAGGAGATGTGCCGAGTGCTGGGAAGTGGCATCATCACACACAGATCCTGCTGCATTAAGACTCTCCTGGGACTCTGCAGGAGGGGCTGGTCCCTGCCGTGTTTGGACTTTGCACTCGGAGGAGGGCTCTGCTCTGCAGCTGGTGGGAAAGTCGCCATCTGACCCCACCTCCAGGGGAGAGGTTGTAAGGCTGTTCACTCCTGGAGGGCTGGGTGGGCAGCTGCTGTCTCCACATGGCACTTTCTTGGCTCCCTGCTTGTTTGCCCAGGACGTTCAACAGATGCCATTAATCCTTCCCATGCTGGCAGGTCCAGAGTGTTTGACTCCACTGGGAAAGGCCAGACTTCTGCGGGGCTGTGTGCCGGGGGACTAACATTAGCCTCGGCAGACAGTCCAGGCCAAGCTGTGGCCTGTCCAACCTTCTGTCTCTGCCCCCCTTCCTCTGGGGATGGGAAAGGGGAGGGCAGCATAAGAGGAGCTGTGGGGCAGGGACTCCTTGGCACAAATCCCAGCAGCAGGGCCGTTCAGAGGGTGGCTGGTGGAGGCGAGGCGTGCTGCCTGTGAAAAAGACCCCTCCTTGGGGTGGGGTTTGTTGGCTTTTAGAAAGTGGCACTTCAGTGGCCATGGGACCGAAGGGCCCTGCCACCTTCAGCTGGCAGTGGTGGGGCTGGATTGTGCCCAGCCACATTCCAAGTGCTGGTGGGCATAAATCAGCTCTGCTTGATGTTGTGCTTTGCTGCGGGGCCTGCCCGCCTGCTTTCAGGGAGCACAGAGCCTGCTCCCGGCTAGCCACGCTAGCGCCCAATGTGTGCATGCTCGGAGAACGGACACAGCAGCCGTGCCTGGTGTCTGGGCCAGGGTGATCCCTTGGAGCCCAGATGTAGCAGCTCCCTAAAGGCCAGAATGAATGTGGGTTGTACATGACTCGGAGGCTGGCTCTCCGTGGAGTGGATTCAGTGTCTCATAGCTCGTAAACCACCTGCGGCTGGTTAGACACATCTGTGTAGCTAATAACAGTGTCATCTGGACAGGATGCTGGCCTAGCACTCAGCCATCCCGCCTGCTCCCTAAGATGGTGGGGGTTGCATGGGGAGAAGGGCAGGCTGGGATTGTTTCACCCATGGTTTCTACCCGAAAACCAGGCTCTCCAGGTTTGAAAATGCCACTTACTTGGGGTGAGCAGGGGCGTTTTCTAGGCAAGTGACATCCACTGTTGTAGAATCTGACTGTACAAAGATTTTAGCTACGAGGACTGTGAAGATAAACTTCCCAGCCAGAGCCAGCTGTGTCAGGTGCCATGCTGGCTGCCTGAGTCTGCAGGCAGAGCAGTGCCTCAGTGCTTTTTTCAAAGATTTTAAGTCTTCACAGCCCTGTGGAGAGAAGCCTGATGTTGCCATGAACAAGGTGAGTTTCACACTTGCTCTGATTGGGAAAGGTCTCAGCGGCAGAGACAAGCATCAGAGCTATTCACTGGGGATGGAGGCTATTCTGGAAGAGTCGTGGGGACGTTTCCTTCTAACCAGTAGGATGCAATATCACTTGCCCAGAGGTGCATCATTTGCACAGCAAGTGTGACACCCTAGGGTGTCCTCTCACTGAATTGGCATGACAGAGGAGATCCCAGCCATGATTGCACCTGGTGCGTATGTGATGGCAGAAACAATAGATGACACGAAATGCAAGCTCCCCGTTACGTGTGCTCAGTGAATGGTGTGGTGGGGCCCCAAGCATGGAGCAGGATGCTGGGTGCCTACATGTTACTGCAGTGCACACAATATATGAGTTGTGTCTGATCATCGACAGCTTGGCTCTAGCAGAGCTGGCTCGACAGCCATGCAGAGTCCTGTCTGTTTCCTGCCTGACCAGTGGTCACAAAGGAGCAGGGCTGGTTTAACACAAGCTGAATAAAACACAAAACGTCCAACCTGCAGCAGCAAATGTCAGCCTCATTTCAGGTGCCTGGAGCACAATGTGTTCAAGTGGCAGAATCATTTCCAGGCCATGTGCGAATATCCCAAGGGACCTGGTGTACTGAGCTCTCCTTTATGTCTCATTAAGAAGCCAGCCCTGATTCAGCAGTGTGGCTGGCAGTAGAAATGGAGCTCCTGGCCTTTACTCTTTATTAATCTCCAAATGCCCTCCCAGCATGATTTCAGGCTCCCAACACCCTTAGGAAGCCAGCAGGCTATCATCCTTGTTTTGCAGATGAGAAAGCCGGGGGTATAGGGAAGTTAAAGCTAAAACTTGCAAAATTGGCCACAGATTTTTTTTTGGATGCCTCAATTATAGGGATCCCAAAGTAAGATGCTGGGGTCTGATCTGTAGAGCCCTGCAAATCGGTGGATATCTGCATTATATCCGCATCCACAGATACAACATGGATATCCGCGGACCGTTTCTTGTGGATGTGGATCGGATATGGATCCACATATTTTTTATCTGCACGGAGCTAGAGCCCCGCAAATATGCGGATATCTGCAGATAACATTATATCCGCATCCACGGATACAACACGGATATCTGCAGACCGTTTCTTGCAGATGCAGGTCAGATACAGATCCACGTATTTGTATCCATGCAGGGCTCTACTGATCCCGATCGACAACACTTCTCTCTCTAGCAGGGTTTACTGAGGGCAAAAACATTAATATGTGAGGCACTTGGATATTATGAGGCCATGTAAACACTTGGGTAGAAGAAACAGGTTTCCTCTGTATAGTTTGTATATCATTTTAGGTTGCAAAGTTCGGGACAGAAATAAGGCAGACACTTTAAGTACAAATTTAATTACCCTTGGATTTAGCCGTTCGGAGTCTTTAAATCGAGTTGGGTGTCCCTTTAAAGAGGGGAAGCCAAAAGGCACTAGATGGACAGAATGATTCCTTCTGGCCTTAAGTCTGTGACGGCTGTGCAGTTTGGTCAGTGTGTCTGTCTTCTCTGAGCACTGGCATATGCTGCTCAAAAGGAGAGTCTGTGCTTTGCCATAACATTTGAGGCCTGGGTGCTCTGCGACAGAGATCAAGAGATTTCAGAAATCTTTACATCAGGCTGACTTAATGGGAAAGATTTTTCTCTCCTGCTTTGTTTCCCCCCCTCCAGCTCTGAGTTGTGAAACATCAAAGGTTTGTTTCTGCAAACCTGAACACTGAATATTTCAAAAGACCTGTTTGCCACCAATCCAGGAACAATTCTGAAACCTCAGCTATGCTCTATTTAATAGAATGTTTTTCCGGAGCTGTTCTAAATTTTTTATGAGTCCCCTACCTGCCACTTATAAAAATGTGCTAAAAAGAAAACAAAAACAACCTTCCTCAAGCACAATGTCCCCTTAATATGGTGTCAAAACTGCTCCGTTAACAGAAAGTCAGGAAATGCAAAAGTCCATCCGCTAGCAATGGTGGCTAAACACTTTTCTAGCCTCGTGTGTGTTGTGTTTGTTGCCCCTGATGGTGGCTGGGGACTCTACTGAAGGTCTCCGTGATGCCGAGAACAGTACAGATGTTGGGGTAAGGGATGGTCCCTAGCAGACAAGGAGCACTGGAACCCACCAACAGAGTGGTCAGTACGATGATTGCGAAGGGAAGCCAGCGCTGCATTTCTACTGCTGGTGTTGGCATGATTTTAGTTTCAGGGGTGGGGGCTGCTGAAAGAGGATTAGCTACCGGGGAGACTACTGGAGGTGCGGAGAGTGCAGGAGGTGGAACCAGGCACAGGGATTGCATGAGAGGGGCTTGCAGCCAAACCGTCTGCACAGGGAATGAAATATCTGGAATAAAAAATAATCTGGAAATACTGGCTGATCACTGATAAGAGGGAGGCTGGCCCCGTGGTTTGCTGGCCGACCTTCAGGCCATATTGCAAGACCTAGCTTCTTTCCTGGCATGTGGATGTGCTAAGGGCTGGGGCTGTGGTTAAGCTGGGATTGCGGGGGATTTTGCCGGTGGGCATCATCGTTCACCTCAGGGATGCTGCTGGTTTTAAGGCCAGGTAGCTCGGATTTAATGATGTTCAGGGTGCCTAGAGCAGTGGAGAGAAACTCTTCCCTTTGTGCTACAGACCTAAATAGATAAAAGCAGGACTCAAGCTTGGTGCTGGCTCAGAAGCCCAGAGTGAAAGTGGCTAGGCACAAAGATTGAAGTTGACCAGCCTGATATCCAAGCTGAGAGAGGCAGAAACAGGAAAAACTGCATCAGTGGGTTCTCCTTAAAGGCGCCAAATCCTCTTTCACTCACCTGGAAGTTAGCCAGGCATGATCTTATTTTTATTTAAAACAAAACACCCCCCAGCCCCCCTTGTACTTCCTCATTATTAAGAAACAGGATTTTTTTCTGATAAGGCTGTCTTTACATTGAGAAAGAGAATATAGCTGTTGTCTGTTCTCTCTGAACCCCCTTCCTTGCCTACAAATAGCTGATCTAATTTACTTTTGTTAGTTGTATTGTGGAAGTGCCTAAATTGTGGTCCAGAGCCCAATGTGCGTGGAGCTGTACAAATACAAAGCAAAACAATAGGCTCTGCCCCAAAGAGCTGTGAAGCAAGGGCTTATCAGAGTGGATAAAGTCTGATGGTTTTGTTAAACAAAAACTGGATTTTAAAAATTTAAATCAAATAGTTTATTTTTAAAACAGAAATATATTAAAAATTGTGGTAACCTATGTTCAGCCTTCAATTTGCTATAATTAGTTAAATTTAAATAATAAAATATTCTTGAAGTAGGTGTTTGTTGCCAAAGTTTTAAGGAAAGTCACATCACTGAACTGGTGGAAACAGTTTTGTTAAAGGGCCAAACTAGCTTTTGATAGCAGAAACCTCTTATGCAAATGCAGAGAGAATATGTTTTCTATTTCAGTGTATTCAGTTAGTTCAGCACAATGACTAGGTCATTCAAATAGAGAAACTGATTCAGAGTTGAAAAGCAGGAAAGCGTTTTTTGTTTTGTTTTATTTCCAGCCTATGAATTAAAAACAAGGTGCATGAGGGAGAATGCCACTAGTTAAAAAACAATATTGAAAGACATGGTGACCAAAACCAATCACTTAAACTCATGGAATACAGAAACACTTTGTGTAATAAATCAGCTTTAAATATTAAAAATAAGATAAAGAGCAAGCTGATATATCCAAGATACAAAGGGGCATCTGTGTTAGTCTAGTTCAGTAAAACAAACAAGGAGTCCTGTGGCACTTAAAGACTAACAAAATTTATTTATTGCCTAAGCTTTCATGGGAGAAAATTTCACTTTTCTCCTTTGAAAGCTCATGCAATAAATTAATTTGTTAGTCTTTAAGTGCCACAGGACTCCATGTTTACATCCAAGATAGTTGTATTTAACAAACAAACACAGTGCATTTAATATCAGTTCATTAATTAATGTAGTATTTTAGCCATAGGCTGCTGCCTGTACTCCTGGTTTTGTGCCTTTTTAATTAAATTCCAATTTCCACCCAAAATGTAGTAACCACACAAGTAAAAAACCAGAGCTAGTAAATAATTTATGCATTATTCATTGTATTATAGCCCTAAAAATTAAGAATCTGTATAAATATGTTAAACTCTATAATTGCTTAAATAAATATGTATGGATAAAAACAATCAGTCTTGTGATGCCTTAAAGACCAACAAATTTCTTTGGGCATAAGCTTTTGTGGGCTCCAGTCCACCGCATCTGATGAAGTGGGTTGCAGTCCATGAAAGCTTTATGTGCCAAGAAATTAGCCAGTCTTTAAGGTGCCGCAAGACTCTCATTGTTTTTGCTGTACGCAGCCTGACTTGTTTACCCCTCTGGAATTTGTGCATGGGTATAGTCTATCCTGGTGGCTGGCAAAAAGAAGCACCAGATTTAGTGCAAGGGCTTTATTTAGTTGCAAATGTACATATTTTTAGAGGTTACCAATCAGTGTGACTCAGTCCTTCTTGCACGAATACAAAATGTGATTAAAATCAGTTATTTAAATCAAGGTTTCCTGTTTCATGATTTAAATCCTGATTAAAATAGAGGCAACTTAGTTGACTTTTAAGGCAATTCACCCAGATGGTCACAAAGAATTAAAGTGCCCATTCTTGTTCTTAAGGACCAAATTCTGTTCATCTGTTGTCAATTCATTGAGGGAAAGGAAGACTAGCCCGCTTGGGCCTAATGCTGCTCCAGCTTCTAGTGGCTTGCCCACCACTTCTGAAAATTAAATGTTCACCCTGGTATTACATGTCTTAAGTGTTGCTTTAACTCAGGTAAACATCCCTTCCTCCTTCCATGCTCAGGGTATCAGCTTTCAAGGTAGCTCATGGGCCGGGGAACATAAGCCCCAGTAACAGATGTTTTTCCATATGGATTTGTGAAGTGTGATCAGAGAGAAGAGGACACTGGTTAGAAGGTTTCTGTGGCTCTTCTGAAGTGAGGAAAGCAGAGATGTTTGTTAGGGGAGCCCTGCACTCTTGTCCTGGCACATGGGCTGATTTACTCTGGCATTGAGGAAAATGAGCTCTTTTTTAAAAAGGTTTTGTTTTCTCTTTCTTGCTTTCACACCCGAGCTCCGTGCACATCTCAAGGGCAGCGTGCTGCTGTGCTTCTGATGAGAAAAGAAGGGGTCGGGCCCTGGCATCACTTTCCACCCAAGGGGCTGGTTAATTAGAATTGAGGCTCATGTCTGGACAAGTATTGGCGTATTAAGAGACGTAGCAGGTGGGAGGTGTGCAGGCAGTGCAAGGACCTCAAGGAAGCAGACCGGAGTCATTGTCTCCATTTCACAGTTGAAAAAGCTGAGGCATGGAAGTAGGGAAGGGACTTGTGCAGTAACAGATGATCGAGTTTGGCATAGACAGGGGTACACCCCACGAATCCTGGCTTGGAGACAGACCTTTGCATGATACACCCTCCCCAGTCCTCAGAGCTCCTGAATACTGAGTAGCTGTGAGCGATCTGCTGAGCCAGCCAGCATCCGCCTGCTGTGGTTTGTCTCGGTGTGCTGTAGTTGTTTGCGATGAGATGAGTAAACACCATGGGCATCAGTTCACCTTATGAAATGTCTGGTGTGAATGCCACTTAATTGCTACTGCTTCCTTAGGCAGGACTCTGTGTCCGGGTTTACGGAGAGACCTGTTTAATGAACAGTGCTTGTTGTCGCACTCACCGGCGGGTCACACCAAGGTAAACATGGCACTTTCATAAAAGCTGGGAATGCAGCCCGGGTTGATCGCAAAGTTTATTTGAATCCCTTCTGTCAAACTTAGCTGGAGCCTACGTTTTAAATTCTAGTGGGCTATGAAACCGAAGTTAGTCTAGTCCAGCAAAAAAAAACCAAGGAGTTGTGTGGCACTCAAAGACTAACAGCTCATGTGAAAAATAAATGTTAGTCTTTAAGTGCCACACGACTCCTTGTTTTTTTATGAAACTGAAGGTCAGTCAAAACGTTGGTTTTTTTCTTTTTCTTTTTTTGACGTTAATGTATATGCCTCAGGAACTCAGGGTCCGCCCAACCCTGCTGGGGAGCAGCACCCACAAAGGCGGGCAGGGGTCTGATCATTTGGGCTGCAGTAATATGAAGATGAAATAGCTCAAGGGTGTCAAACTCATTTAACCTTGGGGCGGGAGGGCCATAAACTGGTATAAGAAAAGAAAACAAACCTCACAGCAGCTACCTGTACACGTGGTCTGTAGTCTCTTGATCATTGTTATGGGGAAAAAAAGTTACTCTAACGAAGTTGGGTAAATCTTTATGTATCTTTCATTTGATGTGATCCAATTCAACTCATTCTTAACAGATTTACATGGGGAAAATCCTGGGGTGGTTCAGCCAGTGCGGGCCATGTGTTTGACACTTCACTAGATGCTACCCAGAGCTGTAGGAAAGAGGCAGACCCTGTGCCAAAGACCTTACAGTCGAAGTCTAAGGGGAGAGACCAGCCATACGACACACTTGGGAAGGGGGCTGTTGCACATGGCTCCAGTGAGATAATTAAGGGCAGCATGAGCGATTCCCACTGTTTCCTTGCGCTCCCCTATTAGCTGGTCTGGCTGTCTCTGCCTGTTGTAGATGGCAAGGTGTTTGGGGTTGGTGCCATCAGCTGCTTCTGCATTTGTGCAGCACAAAATGCTTCCCCACTTAATATTTTTATCAGTGAACCAGAAGGAAACCCAAAATAATTGCTGATAGTGTGCAGATGAAACCCCTGTTGGGGGAGTGGTAAATAATAAAGAGGATGGGGGCACTGTTACAGAGCAACCTGGCCTCAAGCAAACACTGTGTTTTTTAGCATGGTTATATGCAAATACATCCATCTGGGAACAAAGGATTGAGGCTGTGTTTATGGGGAACAGAGACTCTGGAAAAGATCGGGGGGTCATGGTTGATAATTAATGGAACAGGAGTTCCCAGTGTGCTACTGGGGCCAAAAGAGCTAATGTGATCCTGAGATGCATAATAAACAGGGAAATCCCAAGTCGGACTAGGGGGTTTATTTCCTCCCCACACCTCCCATTTGACACTGGTGTGACTGCTAGTAAAATGCTGTGTCAATTGCTGGAGCCCAAAATTCAGGAAGGGTACAGATAAACTGGAGAAGGTTCGGAGATGATCCAGGGGAAAGATTAGAAAATGTGCTAGACTAAAAGAGCTCAATTGATTTAATTTAGCAAAGCCCAAAGCCAAGGTTAAAAGGTGACTTGATCACAGTCTGTAAATACCTGCCTAATAAATAATGAGCTCTTCAGTCTAGCAAAAAAAGGTCTAGTATGATCCAGTGGCTGGAAATTGAAGCTGGACAAATTCAGAATAAGACACAAATTCTTAACAATGAGCATAATTAACTACTGGAGCAATTGACCAATGGTTGTGATGGATGCTTCATCACCAACTGTTCTAAAATCAAGACCAGCTGTTTTTCCTCAAAGATCTGCTTGAGTTGTTAGGGGCAAGTTTCTTGGCGTGTGTTCTGCAGGAGGTGAGCACTATGGTCCTTTCTGGAATCCAAATCTATGGATCTATGGGGTCCTAATCCTTGAATGAGGCTTCCTGAGGCTCAGTTTACAGTGATCTCAGCATTTGGGGACCTCTGTCCACATGATGCTGCCCTTCCACTGAAGCAGCAAAATGTTTGGTTCTGGGGCACCCTGGTTAGACTGACTGGCTTGTGGGTGGATATCTCCAGCCATCGGCAGCCTCTTCCTTACCCCATTGTGGGTTGGCTGCATAGTTCAGCACTATTGTCTGACTGTGACACGAACGGCAGTTGTTTGATGAGTACAAATACAAAACAAGGCAGAAGTTACCCATGCAGCCAAGCACCTGATGCTTTGTCTGCAGCCTTCATAGTGCAAAAAGCTCTCTGCTGCCCAGGGAGCACGCCAACAGCAATGCCTCCAGCGAGGCCCTTATGCTGCAGGTCCTGGGTTCAGGTTCTGCCCTTTAGTGCTGAGTCTGGGGCGGGGTGGTGGTGTCTCCACAATGCGTCTTCAAGGTGAGCCATGTAGGGCCAATTCCCAAATGCCCTGCACCACCAACAGGGGCCAGATGTCCAGGAGCAGGGTGTGTATGCCCCCCGAGGGAGGGCTGGTTTTCCAAAAAAGCCAGTGACCCCAGTGCTGGGTTCAGAGTGGCCAGCCCTGAATGTGGGCTTGGCAAGGGCCCACCTCTTCCTTCACACTCTGAGCCCTGGCAGCAGGGATTAGGTAGCCCTGGGCTAGGTCAGTCAGTGTTGTTAATCCAGATGGATTTGCCGTTCCGATTAATGGACCTGATCCTGCTGTTTGTTTCATAATAGCTGTGATTCTGTCAACTGAAATGGAGCTACTCCTGATTCTCATGGGTGCGAGTGAGAGCGGGATCAAGTGTGCTTTTGGCAGACCTGTCGTACTTCGGATCAGCTGAGAAGCGGTCTCTTTTAGAAAGCGCTGTCTCGTTTCACCCCAGCGCTTGCGGTGAAAGGGTGCAGGTGGGCGTGTTTGGCCAGCCAGCGCCAACAAGCCCTCCTGGCTGCTGTCACTTAACAGCAAGTGGATCCTAATTGCTGCCGCTCTGTTTCCGCCAGCTCCTGCCAACAGCAGAGCGCGCGCAGGCAAGCGGTGAGACACGCTGCATCTCGAGGACCTTTTATCTATTTGTTGGGCCGCTCCAGTGTGGCGTGGGCTGCATTAGCCGGCGGCTCGTCACGCTTAAAGCAATCTCCAGCGTGAGGAGCTGACAAAGAGGCAGCTGTGCTTCGCCCGCCAGCTCGGCCACGTTGACTTACTGTGTTTGCTCAGCAGGGGATTGGTGGCAAAGTTTCCTGCTGTGCTGCTGTGTTCAGGGTTAAGGGGGGTGTGACGCCTCAGCATGGCCCTGAATGTGCGATCACGTATTTGGCCGTGCAAGGTATTTGTGATTATGGGGCACTCGGAAGAGCCAAAGGGGATCTGTGTGCATGTGGCCCCTTTCATGCCTCTGCACACATTTAAGGGGGGAAGTGGTGAGTGTGAGACACCTCAGCTGCACAGAGAGGAATTTGGTCATGGTCAGGGCTCCAGCCTGTGACTTTGGGGACCCTGCTCCCCTAGAAACTCCTCATGTAAAACTGTGGGTGAGTCATGGGGCGTGTCTGAGCTGCATTTGTGAGCAAAATCCTGGACCAAGGCTGGAGGGGGTAGCCCACATCTCTGCCAGGGCAGCAGCAGCTAACGCCTTTCTGTGTATCCAGGCGAAGAGTCTGCCTCTTGGGTGCAGTGTAGATATACAGCCCTTCTCTCTCCCCTGCTGCCTTGGCTTTTTGCCTTGCTCCAAGTGACCCTGATGCCAGGCACTTTGTGCTGGCACCAGTATGGGACAGATTGCCCCAGCCGTGGCAGCTCATTGCTGTCAGAAGGGCTGGTGTGGAAGGGGACTCCAAGGAGATAAGCTGTTTGCTCCACAAACAAACAAGCCCCGGGTAAAAGCTCTGAGAGCTGATGGGGTGGCCTGCTCACAGGCTGGCTGGTAATGATGGGTGTTGATGGGACCATAGCCAATGTGATCTGTGGAGTCCACTGTGGGAGCAAGTTCCCGGAGATGCAGGGCAGTGGGGAAGGAGCAAGTTGTCTCACACTGTGGCTGAATGGATGGGGCCCTGGCCTTGGATCGGCTTCCTTGCTGGTGACAGGCAAGTGCCGTGCCTTTTTCCCCGTCTGCGAGGGGAATGATGATCCCAGCCCTCTTGGTAAAGTACATTGAGATCTGCAGGCGAAAAGCCCTGCGAGAACTGGCTCGTACAGGTCACTGTTGTAGCTGTGGGGTCTGCGTTTCCTCTTCACTGGAGGGTCTCCAGAAAAGTCAAGAGGATCTGCAACGGCTCAAAAACAGCATTAATGGAAGACTCTCTGAATGCAGCTGGAAAAGGCACCTGGTCTGAAAATGGGCCTTTAGTTGCCATGCTGCCAGTGGGGGGGTTGTTTGGTCTCCTGGGTTGGGCCAGCACCCCTAAGGAGCCCCCACGTGTGAGAGGTAGCTCACTAGGTGCAGTGCACCACCCGGCATCAGTACAGAGCCACTGCTCCAACATGGCGAAAGGGGGCACCGTGGTCTTGGCAGTGCCCTTGTCTAGCTGAGACTCGGTGCTCAACGCCTGAGCTTGGCTGGGGTTAAAGATCACACAGCCTCTTCCTCAGGCAAGGGGAATCCAGCTGTGGGTTCCCCGGCCAAGGGCTAGCCTGGATTCCCTAACCTCTGCCCAGTAGTGTCAGCTGAGTGTGATACAGTTTGCTTCAGGCCTGAATTACTGCTCACTGTTACAGAGCTGCCAGGACGTGCCCCAGAGGCAGCTGCATTTTGGTGCTGAGGGTGGGAGAGGTGGTGGTTGAACCCTACTGGCCACAATCTGGCTATAAGCTGAAGTCAGTGGAAGTCGGGATGGCAGGAAAATGTGTGTGGGTCAAAGATGGGGTCCATGGAAACCCTTCCAGTAGATTCCTTGAGCTTGTAGAACATTTTTCCCTCCAGTGTCCTTTGACTTTCTCCTCTGCAACATCCCATGTGTCTATTTCCCTCTGTCTTCAGGCCTGTTTTCTTCCAATCTAATTGCATGTGGGCTCCTGCAGCCCATTTGAGGGACCCACCCTAGTGTCCCGTGGGTGGCCCTGTCACTTGCCCGACTGCAGGATATATGGCTGCCTGTGTGAGAGGAGCTAGAGGAGTGTGAATGTGAGACCCTGTCTGTCCAGAATCAGCTATTGCAAAGACAGGTCTTGTTCAGCACCCGATCTTGGCAGTGGCATGTGCTGGGTCCCAGCAGGATCAATGCAGGCATGGATAATTGCAGCTCAGACTCTGGTATAATTAACAGTGGCGTAATAAACACATAGGAAGGAGGCATGACATTGGAGAGACTGAAACCACAGGTAAATCAGACTGACCTTGGCGATCATGAGACTGAGACAGCAAGTAGCTCTCTTGTTTTAAAGGCTGATAGAAATCTCTGGACTCTTCTGTTCAGCGGCTCACAGAAATGGTAACAGCTGGGGACTGATATTGTCAGCCAGCTTCGTTGCAAGTGCAGATATTGGGCTTGGTTATTCTCTTCCCTTGTAGCCCCTTGGCCTCTGTGGGAGCAGCTCCCCTGACGTGAGTTGGGGGCGGGGGGCATGGTTCTTTGGCCAGACACATCCTGGCTAGTCTCACATCTAGTGAAGCAGGTGGCAACTATTGGTTTTGCAAAAGCACGTGAGTGGGTTTGGCCCCTAAGTCCCATGGAAGATAACCTCTCTTAGGTGCTCTGAGATCCCACTAGCTGTCTGTCTGCATCATAGGCAGTGAGATCCCTGTAGAAACCTGTGAGCCTGGGGTACCTTGGGAACAGCTCCACTGGGGCAAGCTGGGCTAGTTCACCAACACTGGCCAGCGTGATGGTGGTGAAATGCTGATGGTGCATTTCCCATGAGGGGGGTCTAGCTACAGCCGAGTGGGGGCGCAGGATGTGGAAGGCTGTCCTTACGTGTGCATTGGATCAGATTCCCACAGCGGTGCGACTCCAATCTCAGTTAAACCAGGGAACTGGAGGAACTCCACTGACGACAGCTGCAATGCACCTGTCTCGTGGCGGGAGTGGATTCAGCCCGGATTCCTGTCCTGCTTCTGACCAGACACGCGTTCGTGCACAGCGTCCGTGGGGCAGGGTGCTCCAGCTCCAGCAGGGTGTCGGCAGGAAGGGCCAGGCTTGTCACACCCTGCAGGTGTGGTGCTAGCTCATCTGTCTGTTTTCTCTTCCAGTCTGAATATCACTACGAATACACTGCTTGTGACAGCCTCGGCTCTCGGTGGAGAGTAGCTGTGCCACATACCCCGGGACTCTGCACAGGCCTGCCGGACCCTGTCAAGGGCACAGAATGCTGTAAGCTACTGGCGTGGCTGCTTTTCCTTGCCTGTCCTCCAGTGACTTGTGCACCACACAACAGCCAGTGATTGATGGAGGGCTCCGTCTTTCCACTGGCTCTGCCAAACATCTCCACGCAGTTACTCAGACACAGGCCTCTTCTGCCCAGTGAAACTGAGGGAACTCGCCCACTTGCTCCCAGAGGAGCAGGCCAGCTGATATTAGGCCTGATTTTCCTCGTGTAAGTTAGAATACGTCCCCAGGGCCCCACACCCCTCCTTCCCCACCATAGATCAGGAGTAACTCCATCGAGGGCAGCTCTAACTAAAAGGGGGAACACCCATGCAACAAGAGCAGACTCAGATCCTGCATATCTGGGTTTGTTGGGTGTTTTTTCCGTGCAGAGATTATTGCCATAGAGGCTCCAGAGAAAGGCAGCATTTTATCAGCTGCCTAATGCAGGGATCATTAGAAAATACCAGCAGAATCTGTCCCTAGGATAGCAATAGTCGCTTCTTAGCCCAGTCTTAGCTTCAATTCCACGGGTGAGGGAGGCTGAAGGAAGACAGGACCGCGGTGGGGGAGCCTGTATCAAGCCAGTCAGGCACATAGCCCATTTGACTGCTGGATCTGATGATGCATTCAGAAATGCCGTGACTCGCCTGGGGCGCAGCTTCTTACTTTAGCTTATTTCTCAGCTAGCAGTCGCAGCCTTTTAAGCAGCTGCCTGACACTTTTCATCTGTTCACTTGGGGCCACGCTCTGCTGTTGCTGAAAACCGTATCAAGTTGTGGCTGTCAAAGGGTGACCCCAGCACTGGGTCAAGAGGATGTGGCCCAGCACTTGATCAGAAGATTTGGAGATGGCTTTTTGTCTGTCTCCCACAATATATCTAATTTTGTAAATCACTTTTTTACAAAGTCACCAGTTTTGCATTTTTTTCCCCACCAACGAAACTTGAACCATTTTTAATTAGGTTAACAATGAAGGGCTGGATTCTGCTCAGTTACCCTGGGACAAATCAGGAGTAACTTCACTGCAGTGGGTCTCTGAAGTTACTGGCACTCATTTTTGGAGTGACTTCAGATCCATCCCAGTGTGAGGTGTCAGAGGAAGAAGGCCCAGACAGTGAGGGGAAAAGTGCAGGATCCTGTAGGAGGGTCTGGGAAGAGTGGAGCCTAGGTCCTAGTCTGGGTGGGATTGAGTCGTAGGCTTCATGGAGACATGTGCAGGCGTCAACTGGACAGTGCTGTGCTCTTTGGAGCTGTTTAGGCCAAAATTTGGCCTCCAATGGAAAAATCCTCCCTGCTGTCTTGGGCAAGTGAAGGAAGGCTGAGGCCAGCAACATGCAGACCCGCAAATTGGAAATGGGTTCTGTCTGGGTCTGGACCCAGCCCAAATGGGACGTAGATCAGGGTGCTTCATGAACACAAGCATCTTCTGTAGCTTTATATGCAGCACATGCCTTCTTAGATCGTCTACAGACTCACAAATGAAACTACTCGCACGCGACAATCCACATTGGAGACTGTGTCCGTACGCAGATATACCTGTTCCCTGCCTAGAGAGCCAGCCTCTCAAACATTTGTACTGGCTGGGATCCTCCAGCCTTCATGATACAGACTGCAAGGTCAGGGTGGACATCTGTGTCAGTTCCAGGGGGATTGGATTTGCCCCCATGTCTATGGCACTGCAGCTGGCTGCCTATTTCTTATATGTGCCCCAGTCTGTTCCTTTTGGCTTTACCGAAAGGCAAGAGTCGAGGTCTCCCTGGGACCTTCTCAGTGTCTGTCTGCTTGGCAAGTTTCCGACTGGCCCACCACAAATAATCCAGCTGTCATGTACAGGTCAGCTCAGTCCGAGTCAGAGCCCAGCTGGATTCCTGGTGCTCCAAGGGCAAAGCAAATGCTGGGGTTCATTGGTCCGCATCCCCATCTCTCCCCTGATCGCGCTCTCTCCCTCTGTGTACAGCTTTCTCCTGCAAAGCGGGTGAGTTCCTTGACATGAAGGAGCAGTCGTGCAAGCCGTGCGCTGAGGGCACGTATTCCCTGGGCACCGGCGTCCGTTTCGACGAGTGGGATGAGCTGCCCCATGGCTTTGCCAGCATTGCAACCAACCTGGAGGTTGACAACAGCTTCTCGGAGTCCGTGGAGAACTGCACTGCGTGAGTCGGTGGCTGCTGTGGTGCTGGTGTCTTGAATGCGGCCCTGGGTGGATCTTGGCTACAGCCCACATTCTGGGCCCGTAGTGCTGAGAACCTGGCTTCCAGGAGTGCTGAGCCCCACCCAGCCACCAACTGCGTGGGGCCGGCACTCTGAAAATCAGGATTTGGCCATAATCAGGGTGATTCTGTTTTCACTTGCCCCAGTTACACAGTAGGGTCTTTCCAGTGACAGTGACTTTACTCCTGATTTACATGGGGGGAGTGAGGGGAATCAGGCTCAGTGGCGTTATTTTAAACCAATATGATATATAGCGCGGACACTGTTGTATAGTGTGGATGCTCTTAATTCAGTTTTTAGCCAGGCTTATATCAATTTGAGCTTAATTTGGCAAATAATTGATATAAGCATGGTTTAAATTGATGTAAGAACTCCCACACTGTGTTTGTGTCAGTTTAATGGAAGTCGTTGCTTCCATATTATGTCTTTAGTTAGACCTGGGCCACTCTGAATCTAGACAGGTCTCAGGTAGGTTTCAATCCCTCCCCCTCCATGGGAATTAGATTGGTTCCCTCCTGCATGGCAGCTGAGTCTGCACCACTCATTCTCTTGTGTGGAAATGCTCCTTCCAGACATCACCTGCAACATGTGGTCCTGCTCAGCTTCGTTTTACCTTCCTGTTCTTTGATCGCCATAGGCGCAGAGAAGGGAGCTCAGATCTGTTAGTCAGAAAAGAGTCATTTGGCTACACGCTGGCACTAGTGAGAGCGTTTATGCAACTTGCAAATGTAACCTACTTCCAGCATCAATTTAATTATTCATCCCGCTACCAGGCATGCTTAGAGCTGACAGAACGCCTCATAGCTTCATGCCCTTTCCTCCCGTTAGGGCTGGGTTGGTCTGCTCAACTCAGAGCAATGTCTGGTGACTAGGGCAGGGTCATTGAGCATGCGGCTTTCCTGCCAAGTGAGATGGTAGTGGACAGAGAAGTGCTAGCAGAAAGCTCCATGGGGATTCAGGTCATGGCTGCCTCCACTGGAACGTCAGTGTGGGGCCTGTCTAGGCCGCTCTGCCATCAGCAGCACATCTCTGGTTATCCCATTGACTGCGTTGACAGGGTCAAGAGCGCCGTCTGGCCCTGTGTGCTCTGCCGGAGGCTGGGAATGTTGCATACATGTGAACTGAGCTGTGATGGGGTTTAAGCTGTTGCCTGTGAATGGGGCCATTCCTCGCTCGATGCTGGTAGCTCTGCCTTACAAGCAACACCTTGGGGGGGGGTGCATCTGGCCCCAACCCTATGCTCACCGCCCTGCTGCTCTCACTGTTTCAGGTCCACCTGGGTGCCCCTGGGAGACTACATTGCCTCCAACACAGACGAGTGCACGGCCACCCTCATGTATGCTGTCAACCTGAAGCAGTCTGGCACCGTCTCCTTTGAGTACATCTACCCAGACAGCAGCATCGTCTTTGAGTTCTTTGTACGTTCCCTCGGTTCACTCCTCTCCATGGCATGTTCCCCTACCAGAGTCTCCCTGGCTGGCCTGACAAGTTATCCCTGTGACTTAAATGTGTGAGCTTCTCCTGCCCAAGTTAAATCAGCCAGGTGTGTTAGCCATAGCTGGGACAGGCACCCAGATGCCACGAGAGGGGGGACAAAAAGCCGGGGTTTGCTCTCCGAGCCCAGAGAGGGGACGTGCTCTGAGACGTCCAGGCCCACCCCTCTGGCAGGTCAGCAGGACATGGTTCAAGGTTGCCCTTTGGATTCTCCCTGAGGCCATGCAGCTGCTGGGAGTGCCACCTGCTTGCATGGTCCCTGATGGCATGATGGCCAAAGAAGCATGCCCTAGGCGAAGTGTAGATGGGCCGCCCTCCAGGTACCAGAATGCAGTTCTCCATCTTGGTCTGCTGGGACACCTAGTCTGTGTGAGCAGTTTGTACAGTTGTTTCTTGTGATGCCAGTCAGGTGTGGCTCCTCGCCTTGTTCATGTTACCCATCCAAGCAGAGCCTAGCTTGAGGGCTTTGTCTTTGATATCAAGACTGGGAGGGCTGTGGAAAGATCCTTTCAAAAAAGGCCAGTGGTGCAAGAAACGGCGCTGAAGAGCCCAGCCGGAATGGATGCACATGACCTGCATTCTCAGCCTGTGTCCCGTGTCACCATAGGTGCAGAATGATCAGTGCCAGCCCACAGTGGAGGAGTCACGGTGGATGAGAACCACGGAGAAGGGCTGGGAATTTCACAGTGTAAGTAGCAATCAGCTGTGAGAGCTTCTGGCAGGGCAGGCTGCAAAAACCCACACTGACACCTGCGCGCTCAACCTCTGCTGCTGACCACATGTGCCAGGGCTGCTTGAAATGTTGCCCTCTAGATGGGGGTTGGACAAAAGTTGTTTCCCCCCGCCCAACACACACAGTTAAAATCCAAGCACCCACTCAGTGCCCCAGAGTGGCCAGTCACATTAGAAGATCATGGCCGCAGGAGACATCCCCTTTATCCCAGACTAGCTGACCTGCCCTTTGTCAGCACAGCTGGTTCGAATGCCCAGGATGAACTGTGATCTGTTGCTGAATGCAGGACTACTAGGGTCTGATGCAGTTCTTGCTCACGCTGCTCAAAGTCTGTGCTGGTGTGAAGCAAGGTGAGATTAGACCTGGAGCCCTGCTCTAATCATTGGGCATCACCTCCTCCCTGTGTCAGCAAGTGTTTCTTTGGGCCCTGCACCGACTCCTTGAGAGCAGCGGGACCAGACAAAGCAACCTCTCGGGATTTGACCTACCCCCAGGGGGTTCTGTTTAATCTTGTAGGTGGAGCTGAGTCGCGGCAACAACGTGCTGTACTGGAGAACCACAGCCTTCTCCGTGTGGTCCAAGGTCCCCAAACCCGTGCTGGTGCGGAACATCGGCATCACAGGTATGGGACCGGCTCTGCTTGCCAGATGCATGATGGTGCTGCTCGCTGCCAGGAGGCCGGCAACAGTCCGAGCTGAGTTTGTGTCCTTCTCTCCCACCCCAGGGGTGGCCTACACTTCAGAGTGCTTCCCCTGCAAAGCGGGCACTTACACCGCTACCTCAGGATCTTCCTTCTGCCAGCTGTGCCCGGCCAACTCCTTCTCTGGCAAGGGTGCCGTCTCCTGCCAGCGCTGTGAGCCAGACACCTATTCGGGTAAGGGACCGCATGTTCACATGCATCCTCCGCACCTGCTGCCTGATGCACGGCTCCTGGGTTAGGCACCTTCTGATGTAAACCAGCCCCTTCTGGCAACACTGATCTCACTCTGCCAGGCCCAGTGCCGTGCCAGTTGCAGGGTGGACGGTTTCTGCCTCACCCAGGGATGTGGAATACAGCTTGCTGGGAAGACCTGGCGCAGCTCTGCACCACCATATATAACCGGTGCATCACTGACTGCCCATGTCACTTCCTGTTCCCTGGGCAGCCTTGGGATCTCCCAGCTACACCTGCTTCACTCCAGCAATGCCCACCTGGAGCCCTCTGCCAAGCAGGCTGGCATCGGCCCTGCATTCTGCCCCAGCCATGGTCATCGCTGCCATCCGCTTTCTTATTGCTGCTGAAATGGGTTACTTTGGTTTTCCTGCTTATTTGCATGCCAGGAACGCCAGAGGAGTCCATGGATCCTCAACAGAGGGATGGGACTGAACCTCTGTTGCCCTTCTCCTCCCAACCTATGGGGCAGAGGGTGAGAGAAAGGGGGCCCAGATCAAAACCAAAGGGGGGGCAGTCTGGTTTTGCGAAAAAAAACACCTGTGATCAGATGACGTCTCTCACCTGCCAAGCTGCTCCTGTTGTAATTTTGCCTGTGGGGAAAGAGTTTTTCCTTGTTGTCCCGGATCCAGCAGGGGTGCATGAGAGCCCATCATTCAAAGTTTTCAGGCCTGATAGAAATGGGGGCCATTTTGTTACTATTTCAAAACACTTCCCTGCAGTGCACTGGTGACTTTAACAGACAACTTCCAGTCTGGAGAACCTAGCCTAGCAGCTAATCTGAAGGCAAGCAAACTTCTCGGGGGTGTACCTGAAAGTTTGTGTTCCTCAAAAGCTAACCCAGGAAAGTCCCACCTTGGGGATGTGCTGTCTCCTCAAGAAGCCAGAGACTAGCACTGTCCCTGACTCCCAGAGCACTCTTCACCACCCTGGCACAAAGAAGGTCACCATCCATATCCCCACTTGCCAGGTGGGGAAACTGAGGCCCAGAAAGGAAAAGTGACCTCCCCAAGGTCATGTAGCAGGTCACCAGGAATAGAAGCTAGGCGTCCTGGTCCAGGGCTCTGTCCAGGAGGCAGCTGGCTTGTCCAATAGATGGCCGTTGTTGGCTTTGTTTCAGATGTGTCATTTTACAGTCCCCAGCAGCTTCCTGCTGCAGCGACTCGAGCTGAGCAAACCGGAGGAAGCCCTGTAGTCTGTTACTCAGTGGCAGCCCATCCTTGTTTCTGCCGTGGTTATCTCCCAGCAATAGGTGTAGGGGGGTTTGCTGAGCCATTTGACTCTGGGCAGGACTAGGGCTACCTGACAATGGCATCCCACACCTTCAGTCAGCTCCTTAAAATCTAGGACCAAAGCCGGCAGTTTCTCATTGGGCAAAACGCTCGCTGGCTTCTGGGAGTGGTGGCAGGCTTAGCTGTATGGCGTTAATAGTCGCAGTGAGACTTGTAATGAGCTGGTTAGCGTGATAAATGGGCCATGGAGCAGCCAGCTGGGCCTGGGCCTCCCATTCCAGGCAGCCGGAGCTAATAAGAGCTGATGCAAAACTCAGGGCCCTGCAGTGCCTGCTGGATAACCAGCCACCTGCTTTCTGGGAATGATGCAGAGAGGAGGAGTAGGCAGGAGCTGTGGTGAGGGTCGCTGTGCTACGCTGAGGGTGTGAGCCAACCTTTGGGGAGGTGGGGCCAACAATTCCTCAACATCTGCTTGACTTGTTCTCATATGGCTATTTGGGGGAAGAATGGACCCTCTCGGGCTCTGTGGGGTGGAGCTGTTGCTGGATCTGCACCCTCTGCACGTTGGATGCTGTGCAGTGCACCTTGTGGGGAGCTACAGCCGATGAATCCACTTCCTCAAGCAGGAGGGAGCCTGGTACCGCCCATGGACGCTCCTAGGCAAGACTGCTCCCGTAACACCTCCATGCAGGGCTGTGCCTACAGCACTGGATACCCTGGTGGTGGATTCACTCCAACATCTCCAGCCCAGGGTCTGAAACATCCATCCTGGTGACTGTCAGTGTCCCAACAACCTCCAGGAAGGATGGGGAGGTGGTGAGAGCTCTGGCCTGGGACAGAGAGCTGGGTTCAGTTCCCACCACACCACAGTCTCCCTGTATGGCATTGGGAGAGTCACTTTCTCTCTGTGCCATGGTCCCCCCTTGCCCAATGGGAATAACAGCCTTGCCCTGCCACACTGGGGATTGTGAGGAGAAATACACTAAAAACTGTGACCCTCAGATGCTTCAGTAATAGGAGCTGCAACATATTTTAGGTAGATGATGTCCTGTTGGGAAATATGCACTGTTAGATCTTTAAAGGGTTAATCACCAAGCACGCTGCTAGTCTCTGAATCATGGACAGTGCCCCACTTTGTGTGATGGAGCCTGGGTATGCCAACAAGATGGTGTCAATGCTGATAAAGAGCCAGAACTGGTCTCTGGGATGTTCCCCTAGTGTAGTCTGGATTAGTGAACCGATGTGTCACCTGAGTCCCCTGCTCCAACAGCCCATCTCACTCAGCTCTCCCGTGACAAGCCCCTACTCCTGGCTACTTCATGCACCGCTCCAGCATGTAAGTGGCTGCTAACTAAGTGAGTGAGTGCATCTAGCCACCATTCGGGATTTACAGCAGACTGACCCAAGCCATGATCCTCTAGTCTAGATGCAACCCTAGGAGCCTCCACTTTACAGTGTTCTGGGTTGGCCCACTAACCAACGTTAGCTTCGATAAATGTCAGTTTAATAAAAAAGTTGATATGCAGCAGCCTTGTTATTTCCACTGACATCTTCCACACACTTCAAACCAAATGCTCTGCTTTAGATCAAACAAATGCATTTATTAGCTACAGAAGGATTTGAAGGATTATAAGTCAAAGGAAAGCAAGTCAGATGTGCACAAGAGGAAATACAAGCAAAAAACTTTCTAAACTAGGCTTAACATTTTCAGCAACCTTACAAACCTAGGTGTTTCTCAGCACAGGCTGGCTGGTTTCCCTGCAGCCGGGCTCTTCCCCTTTGGTCAGCGCTTGAGTTGCTCGGTGGTGTTTGTAGACAGTGGTTGAAGAGGGGGTATGGCAAACATGTCTCCTTTTAAAAACATTTAATCTTCCCTTGGGGGTTGCTTCCCCCTTCAGGGCCAGGTGACAAACAATCAGAATCATAGAAACTGGAAGGGATCATGGAAGTCATCACGTCCAGTCCCCTGCACTCCTGGCAAGACCAAGTGCCCTCGTAAACCATCTCTGACAGGAGTTTGTCTAACCTGCCTTTAAAAACTTCCAGTTATGAATATGCCTCAACCTGCTCAGACAACTTATTCCAGGTGTTAATCACGCTGACAGTTAGGAATTTTTTCCTAATGTCCAACCTGAACCTCCCTTGCTGTAATTTAAGTTCATTGCTTCTTGTCCTATCATCGATGGTTAAGCAGAACAGTTTTTTCTCCCTCCTCCTTGTGAGACCCTCTCAGATACTTGAAAACTATTATCATATCCCCTCTGTTTCCCCTTTTCTAGACTAAACAAATCCAGTTCTTTCAATCTTCCCTCATAAGTCAATGTCCTTGTATGGTTTCATCCATGTCCTCGGGTCAGTGAGTATTACCTCACCTGGGCTCCAAACTGGCCAAGGTAAGGGAGGTGTGACACTATACACCCAATGCACATCCTTATGGTGTGATTGTGTATCATTTGTGTTCACCATTATATTGTAACTGTATTGTTTAATGCAGAGTATGTCTGTTGTCGTGTTTCTGGAATGCTCATGACATACTGAACATCATTGTTATGGCAGTATGTTTCCCGTGATATCCCATAGGTATAGATGTGAAATTACTATGTGTCTCACAGGGCTTGAAGCAGATCCAGGCAAACACTAAAAGCAGTGCAGTAATTCACTTCTCCTTAAGGCATGCATAAAAACAACCTAGTTCAGCTGTCAGCACCCCAAAAGATAAAAAGAGCCATTTTAAAAAATTCCTTCAATAACCAAGTGTTTTGAGAGCCAGAATGGGTGTAGTGTCCTGGTGCGTGTGGGGAGAGCTGGGCTGGGGCTCCTGCTGCAGGGTGTCCTGGTTGGGGGGAGCCCAGAATCAGGAGCAGGCCTCCTGTAGGGTCCCCTCGGGGAGGTAGCCTGGAGCCTAGCACAGGCAGCCCACAGCGTCCCTTGGTGGCAGGGGGGCCCAGATCCAAGAGTGGGCCACCTGCAGGGTCCTTGGGGGCAGGGGTGGAAAGCGGGCAGACACGGGGCCCAGAGCTGCAAGCGTGCCGCCAAAGAGAGCCGTATGTGGCTCCATGGGTTGCAGCCCTTGCCTGAGTTCTTCCAGCGACAATGGCCTCACTTAAGCATCTGAAAAGGGGTTGCTCCTTGACTCAGAACATGGAGAAAACCATGCATGGATATTTTTGTTACCTCATCCTGAAGGGTGGGGTGGAGGAACATGGGAGGTGTTTGGTATCTCAGGAACGTTCTCTTGCAACCCAACTAAGAATGACATCAACCAAGAACCTGAAGCATTGACTGCAGGGGAGAGCCTGACTGGAGGCCAACCAACCAGCCTGTGGTCAGAGCAATCTAAGAGAATAAAGCTACTGAAGGCATTAGGCTCAGTTTAGAATATGATTTCCCTTTTATTTACTTTTGACTCAGTCTGACCTGCATTCCTCTGGCTTATAACCACTTAAAATCATCCTGTACTTAATAAACTTATTGTTTTATCCAAAGCAGCGCGTGTGCGTTGGGTGTGTGTACGGACTCATTTAGCGTGACGGATCTAGTGGATATCAACTTCTTTGCTAAATTGATGAACTAATATGAGCTTGTAGGGTTCAGTGGGCAGCCCTGAGCATTGCAAGACAGCAGTTCCTAGGAGTGCATGTGGGGCTGGGGTCAGGCGGTTGCATAATCCCATGAATGGCTGGCTAGAGCCACTCATCCACTGAGTCGGGGCAACTTGCTCACGGGTGATTGTGCATGAGCTGCCCAGGAAGGGGGTTCACACAACCAGGGTGGTCACTGGGGGGCAGGGGCAGGGCCAATTGGCCTTTCTGCCGCCCCCATTCATTCCCTCTACACTGGGGTGTTGGGATTGGCCAGTTGAGAGGCTGGGCCACCCATGTCCAGGAGTGGGGTGGGCCAGCACAGAAGCTGGGCTCCACTTCTCTGCCCCACCCCTGGGCTGGATGCTCTGCCCTGGGGGTGAGTTGGCCCCACAGTTTCCTCTCTCCTGCTTGTCATTGAAGCAGAGGGGCAGGGGTGGGGAGCAGGGGGGGCCTAGGATGGTTGCCTTGCTCAGTCTCCATAATGATGGGCTTGTACACAGCAATGAAGAGTGAGATGTGCTCGAGGAGTGAGGAATTTGGGTGACACAGTGATAGACCAGTCCAGACCACAGAGGGGAATGTCGCAGGTAGTGACTTGGTTTTTTTTGATGCCTAGGTCAGTCTTTTGTTCCTGGAAAGCTGAGCTGGGTTTGCTCTCAGCTCACCTTGATGAGGTGTGAACTGCCCCCTCTGCTCCTGGAGAATTGTCTCAAACCGTGAGACACCTTTGGGAACATTGTTTAGCGAACCTTCATGACCATACCCATGACAGTGTAATAAACATCACTAATGATAATGTTCAGTATGTCGTGGGCATTCCAGATCCACCGTACACCACGGACTTCACATTAAACAATACACGGCTACAGTCGAAGTGTGAACATGAGGTGCCACAGTGTCCATCTCCTACAACGCATGCTCATTATTCTGGGGTTGTGCCAGCTGCACTGTTCTCATCAATTTGTTTTAACCATAGTCTTTTTCTTTTCCTTTGCAATAAAGAGCAAGGCTTGAGCTCTTGTAAACCTCGTCCGCCCTGCACTGATCAGGATTATTTCTACACACACACAGCCTGCGATGCCAAAGGAGAGGTACGTTCCTGCCGGGCTGTGTCCTTGTCACGGTCCTGCCTCCTGAGCCAGGTTCTGTTGTTTAGGACAGCAATAACACCACGCTCTTCTGTTCACGTTCAGAGCTCTGTATCGGCATTAGTTAATGAAAGGACACAGTTTACTCAGGTCATGCTCCCATCTGCAAACCTTTTCCTGGTCTTTGTTACGAGCTCGGCATGGCAGCAGAGTGCCCGGGTGCACCATGTGTTTGCTTTGTATGTGGCAGCGATCTGTTTTTCTTGGTTTCTCTGTCACTTCTGAGTGCCTGGCAGTTTCCCCTGGGGAGTACATGCCCGTGTGTGTGCGTGCGTGCGTGTGCGCACGCGCTTTTTACACCCACACCTCGGAAAAGACTGGCTCTGGGGAGGCAAATCCACTGCTGGGATGTTGGTTAGGGCTGTCTTTAGGGCCTGAATAGGAAGGGCTCAGTGTGGTCAGAACAGCTGTGTTGACTGAGACTTTCTCTACGTTCTCAGCAAAATCCCTGAACGACATGAGTTTTGCCGGTGTTAAGTGCTTGTGTGGATGGCACTACATCAGCAGGAGATGCTCTCTGGCCGACACAGCTACCACCGCTTCTTTAGCTGGTTTTATGATGTCAGTGGAAGAGCTCTCTAACATCATATCCCTGACTGACAAATGTTTTCCTAGGATAAATGCAAGCGTGGTCAAGGCCTAACTGTAGACAGCATGTAAGGCTTTGTGACACACGCACCTTGCTGCTCTGGAACAGTGCAAGGGGCTCCAGTTGTGCAGAACACAGGGCCCCTGGAGGGCTCACTTGGTACTTAAAAAGAAACCACCCAATTCCACCATACCTCAGTTAGGGTTTGTGTGCTCGCAGAGCTTTTCTGCTGCAAATACAAAGTCATAGCTAAAGTGAGACACCCCCACAAAGGAGAACGTGTGCGCCAGTGTGGCTTATTGCTGTAAGGGAAAGAGACTAAGCTAGATTTGGAGAAGGCACCTGTGCAAGTACCTGGATGCTGACTAGAGCTCATTGTTGCTGTGGGACTGCCTGCAGCCCCAGGCGCACACACAACTCCTGTGTGTGGCAGTGAGGAAATGGAGCCTCTTCCACTCATTTTTTGTCTGCAGGAAAGGCGGGTTTGTAAGCAGTGGGCTGGTTTGGGTTTTGATAACTGACGAAAAGCTGAACCGTTGGGAGGAAAACTGTTTGTTTCCCCCAAATGCTCCACTTTGTCCAAATGACTTTGTCATCAGGAAGGAAACAGCTGTGATGCAATTTTTCAGCCAGCTGATCTGCCCTGAGCACTTTTCTCTGCACATTGTCTCTGCCCACATATCCAGCCCTCTGAGGTCCTCTAGTGTCTGAGCATTCCCCAGCCTTTCCCACATTTATTATCCCATGCCCCAAGGAGGCTGGGCCAGGCCGCTACCCCATGTGTATGTGGACTCCGAGGGGCAAGGTGACTTGGAGGAGGTGGATCAGAAAGTGTTGCTGTGGTGATCCTGGGTTGGCAGAGCGGCATGTTAAGGGACTGAAGAAAGGAGTCCTGTGGCACTTAATGACTAACAGAAGTGACTGTGTACCAGCATAAACCAGAGCAGCCACAGGCTGCTCTGACTTACCCAGCAACTCAGAATGAAATTCACTGACTGTTTAAAGCCCTGCCCTTTTAAATCCTACAGGGTTACATCCCAGAGGCATAGCCTGTGTGGGGTCAGAGCAGGGATCTGGGAGTCCCCAGTGCTGGCCGCTTTTCCCAGCTTTGCCTGTGTCTTACCATATGGCCTTGCTCACCTTGGCTGTCTGGAGAACCCTGCAGCTGGGCGTAGTGGCACCCCAGGCACCGGGCAGGGGTGTGGAGCAGTAGTTAGGAGTGTGTGCACTGTCTCCCCATGACTGCATCCTTGGCGTGTCCACTCCCAAATAGGAAATGTTCCCAAGGACCCTTTCATGGCTATCCTTTGGGGAAACCCCTGTGCTGGGGCTGCAGGGGGCCTCTGTGGGCCTTTCTCAGCACAGCTGTTGTGCTGGCTGGGCTGGGGTACCACGTACAAAAGTGTCTCTCTGTGGAGCTGACGAGATTTCTGTCTCCCACCAAGCTCCTGAGCATCCCTGCGGGCAGCAGAGATGCCCATCCTCACCTGCCATCTCTACTTTTCCAGACTCAGTTAATGTTCAAGTGGGCTGAGCCAAAAATCTGCAGCGAGGACCTGCCCACAGCTGTGCACCTGCCTGCCTCGGGGGTGAAAACCAAGTGCCCGCCATGCAACCCTGGATTCTTCAAGACCAACTCCAGCAGCTGTGAACCTTGCCCCTCTGGCTCATACTCCAATGGCTCTGGTAATGCTGCCTTGTCTTTTCCCTCTGCTGCGTTGGTTGGGACCAGAGCTTGACTCTCCCACCTTTGCAGCGCAGCACAGAGAGCCGAGTGTGGTAAATGGTGCAGGGATGCTATGAGGCTGTACAGAGCAGCACCTTTGGTTTGCTCCGTTAGCTGTGTGTCACGGGCCAGGCTCAGATGGGGGCCGAGGAGTCCAGCCAGTTTGGGTTCTCACCAGCCTTGCCTTTTCCATGTTGCCAAATGGAAGGGTAGGGGCCTGGCTGCTCCCCACTAGGGGCCATGGGCTGGTGTCCAGTGTGGAGAAGGGGATCCCTGCGTTGAAAGGGTGAGAATCGCTTGCTTGTCCCGTGCCGTTCCCTCTGTGTTGATGTCAGGCCCGAAGGGCCATATGGATCTCCTGCCTCACACAGGCCAGAGACCCGGGGATGCCTGCATCCCATTCACAGCTGAAATTTAGCTTCAGATACTGCCCATTGGAGCTTGATACCCCAACTCTCTGGGCTCTCCCTGACCCGTTCCCTTCTGTGTTCATTCTACATGTGTTTCCTGTCCCGTGCTTCCATGGGATCATGCATGCACAGCTGGGAGAGCACCGCATGCCACCGACTGTGGGGTGAGACCACTTAAGGCCTCTCCTGGTGCAGGGGACACATGGCCAACGAGCAGTGATCTCCACCGGCTGTCCCCGGACCTGCTCCCAGCTAACGCTGTCTCCTTCTGCTCCCAGGCTGCATCAGCTGTGCTGCTGGGACGGAGCCGGTGCTCGGCTTGGAATACAAGTGGTGGAACACCCTGCCGGCTAACATGGAGACGACCGTCCTTAGTGGAATCAACTTTGAATATAAAGGAATGGCAGGTATTAGGGGGAGTGTTAATGAGTGAGCTTTCCCCAGGGGCCTGGCAGGGCTTCCCCCAACATGGGAGATGCCAGTCACAGAGCCTCTGTTAGCTCTCAGGATGCTGATAGCCCCTGAATGCTGTGTAAGGGCAGCTCTGCAGGCAGGGTTATGTCTGGAAGGGAGGTGCTTGTCACGGTTATATTGGTACATCCCTCACTCACCAGATATAATGGTGGGATTACTCTGTCACCCCTCCTGTGCATGACTGGTTGTGTCAGTGTAGCCCTGTGGTGCCCCTGCACCATTGAGTTGTACAGCTCCTCGTCAGCAGTGCAGCGAATCCAGCCAGCCCATGGAGTGTGACTTGCCCACACTCTGCCAGCACCTGTAGCTGCTCTCACCAAAGCCAATGGCCAAAAGCCATCGGGGGGCACAGAAGCCACCTGGGGTGTCAGATGAGCATTCTCCTCTCGCCCTGCACCCCACGGGCAGCACTCCACCCCAGGTGTGAATGACCACACAAGGTGCCAGCCGGGGTGTGAGGGCCTCTGTCTCTGTGGCACTGTTGTGGTGGTGGTCATGCCCTGGAAACCTGTCAGGCAGCCCTCCTGAGAGGGTCTGAATGGCTTTGACGCTCGGCCTCTGCTCTTCCAGGGTGGGAAGTGGCTGGTGACTACATCTATACAGCAGCGGGTGCCTCCGACAATGACTTCATGATCCTGACGCTGGTCGTTCCTGGGTTCAGGTGAGAGTGGGATGGCCAGACCCCAGAGGCGCCAGACTTTTGAAGGGGGGCAGTGCAGATTTCAGCAGGCAGGGGGTACGCCTCGACACGCAGCCAGGCATGGATGGGCTCGATTGGAAGGGCTGCCCTAGCTCCCAGCACAGGGCACTGGTGCTATTAATCATGTTTATTTTGGCAGTGCCTACAGGGCCAGCCAGGACCAGGCTTCATCATGTGAGGCACAGTCCAGATAGCTCTGAGAGTTCACAATGTGCACTCGGCTCTCTGCTGTGATTGCGAACGTGGGAGAGCCTGACCAGACAGGCCCAGGGGAGGGTATGGGGTGCACTGGCACCATGATTTCATTGGAGTAGGGTGTAGTTAGAAGGTGCTGGATCTAAAGCGTCAGGAAAAGGATGTGCGGACAGGGCAGGGGATGAGGAAGAGGTGCACACCACCGGGGCCTGGAGCCACATAGTCAGGGGGTCTCCCTGGTGTGATGTCAGGCTCAGGAAGGTGCTGGGCAAGGGGTGGGCACATTTTACCCCCCCTTTCCCCCCCATGCAGCAGTCCCTGCTTTGGCTGCTTTCCCCAGAAAGAGTCTCTGACTTTTTCTCAGGCACAGAGAGCGAGGTGAGTAAATCTGGAGTAAACCCATCGATCTGGGAGTTCTTGTGTTGACATCAGGTCATCGAGAGCAGAGCTTGTTTCCCAGGACAGCCACTTGGGCACAGCAGGCTGGTGCTGCTCTCCCTGCAACTAGACACAAACTCTCAGCCTTGTTTTTTGCCCGCAGGCCCCCACAGACAGTAATGGAGGACACGGAGAGCAAAGAGGTGGCAAGAATTACCTTTGTCTTCGAGACTGTCTGCAGTGTGAACTGTGAGCTGTACTTCATGGTGGTAGGTCGGCTTTGCTGCTTCCTGCAGATCAACACCATCTCTTGCCTCTTCCTGGATGGGCCTCTCTGCCCTGCTGTGCCCCCTGCACCCTACAAAGTGCTTTGGGCTCTCTTGGGGCAGGGCAGGTGTGGAGCTGTCAATCTCTGAGTTGAGTCCAGTGCAGGAGAAGGGGCCAAAAGCTGGGGGGTTTACATGTCCCAGCGACTTCCAGGGAGACACACAGGTGGGTCTTGGTTCTGCTGGCAAACGGGGAGCCAGGTCACGGAAACCAACAGAGCTACAGGCTTCTGCATTAACCCTCTCAGTAGAGCGGCTGGGGCTGAGACGGAGGCTGACCCAGAACTGAGGGGTCGTGTGGGAAGCTAGCCCAGCCTCTGCCCATGCTGTCCCCACCTGGTGGTGAGGGACCATCTCTCTCCAGGGTTGTCGCTCAAACACGTCCAGCAGCACTGATCTCTCTTAACATGGAGAAGTCCTGTCCCCAAAAGGGGTGGAAATGTCCCCTGGAGAGGAGCCTGCGCCTTTCCTCAGATCTGCACAAACCTGTCGCCCCAGCTCACTCCTCTCCTTGCTGGCTTGGGACGCTGGGGCCTCCCTCCTAGCTGCTACATCCTCCTCTCCTGTGCCTCAGTGTCCAGCCCTCACAGCTACATCTCTCGCTGTCCACAGTCTGCCAGACAGCTCCCCATCCACCTGTGGGCTCTCCCACCCCACTCAGCTGAGCTGCTGTGTACCCCACCCAGCCACTGTCCCATCTTGTCCTGGCAAGGATGCTGGCTGGAGCAGGCAGGGTCTAGTTACAAGTGACTAGGCTTCTAACCCACCACATGCACAGAAGAAAGCATGAGAACTTTAGATGAGACCACGGGGCTTCATTTCCCATGGATAAAAAATAGAGATGGTTGAGATGCTCCATGCCAATGGCTCCCCCTGATCACGTGGGTTGCATCCCTCCTGTTTTCTGATCAGTCTCCTGAGGTGCGTGGTGTCACCTCTGCCCTCTGACTGGACGGCTGGAAGCTTTTCTGGGAGAAATACCAACCAAGGAACATCCTTGAGGAAGCAGCACATGGGCTGAGCTCTGGAGATGGAAGCTGATAGTATGTCTCTCTGAAAGTGGCAGCTGCAGGCCCAGCTGTGCTGTGACTCAGGGTGATTTGTGCCTGGAGGGCAGGCAGCGGGAGGGGTCCCCAGATAATAAAATCCTTCTGAGTAGAAATGATCAGCTGCTCCAGCACCCACTGACCAGCCCTGTTTATCTTCCCAACCTTTGACAGGGCATTAACTCGCGGACCAACACCCCAGTGGAGACGTGGAATGGCTCCAAAGGGAAACAGTCCTACACGTACATCATTGAAAAGAACGCAACGATGAGCTTCACCTGGGCCTTTCAACGGACGGCATATCATGAGGCGGTAAGAGGGTGGTGGCCCAGTCTTGTAGCTGCTTTGGAACAATCTGCATATGGCTCCTTGCTCCTCCCTCATCCTGGAGATAATCCATCCCTGTCAGAAACAGGGATCTCCTTGTAATGAGTCAATTAGCTATGTCCCTTCAGCAGAAGAGCTGGACAGTGCTGTGGGCATGGGCTGGCCTGGGGCTCAAGGGACCCAACTTCAGTTCCTCCTTTGGCCCCCATGAGATCTCAGGCAAATCCCATAGTGTTTGCACCTGAGCTCCTGTCTGTGCGGCAAAGGTCCCTCTAATTTTTTGTAGGCTGTGTGTGCAAAATTTCTTTGGATGAGTAAAAAATTTATTTGTGTGTGCTAATATTAGCACTGTAGATTTTTTTTGTGCACACTTTATTTTGTTGTGTGTGTGGGTTTCACAACCTGTGCGCATGCACAGCTTAGAAGGAACAGTGCTGTGTGGTATGGACGGTATCTGCCCTGCCTCCTGGGATCACCATGTCAGCACCTGCAAAGATCTCAGATGCTGCGAGTTGGGGGCCAGACCCAAGGTAGAGAACAGGGAAATGTCATTGGAATAAAAGCACCATCAGGTTCCTACTGTATGGTCTAAGGACAATCCCTGTGTTCCTGGAGTGCCCTGTGGCAGTGCTGTTGGCTCACGGGGACACCTCTGTTCCAGGGAAGAAAGTACACAAATGACGTCGCCAAGCTCTACTCCATCAATGTGACCAACGTCATGGATGGGGTGGCCTCCTACTGCCGGCCCTGCGCCTTGGAGTCCTCAGGTTCTTGCACCTCCTGCCCTCCTGGGAACTACATCGACCGAGCCTCCAGTGTCTGCCTCCCGTGTGCACCAAACACATACCTCAAAGCCCACCAGCCATATGGAAGCCAGGCCTGCATCCCCTGTGGCGCGGGCACAAAGAGCAACAAGGTATGTCATATCACCCATCTCCTCACTGATAGTCGGGTAATGTGGGGCTGGTCGTGAGGTGCTTTACAAACCCTGCGATGACAAGGCCCTGACCTGAGCAGGCTGGCGCGTGAGCAGCCCCGGGTTCCTGGTAATGCTAGATGGGCTGGTCTGCTGGCCTGGTTCCAACTGCAGGATCAGGGCACGGGAGAGATCCCCTCTCTCCATCCAGACTCGCAGTGATGGAGGCTTGGAAGGGAGGGATGCCCACAGACCTTGCCAGCTGTGTTGCCGGGTCCCAGAACTGGTGGAGTCTCTTTCCTGCTGGGTTTAAGGGTCTGTAAAATGTGATCCTGAACTGTGGAAAACCTGTTCTGCTCGGAGTGCTGGCTGACACATGAAGGGGCAGAGCTTGCTCTGTCATGACTACAAAGGGAATTTTTTTTCCCTGAGGCTGCAGGACATGTAGGCTCTCTCTGGCAACCAGAAGGACTAAGTCACCATGCGGGGTCTGCAAGGCTTGGCCAGGACATTTCATTCATGGAACAGTCTACTGGCCACACTGCAATTGTCCTGGGTCTGCTATAGCTGTCTGGCCAAATTCTGCTGGGATTTACACTGACACATCCAGAAGCTTCGACCTATCTGAGTGTAGAATAGATGCAATTTCCAGTTGAATGGGTCTCCCTGGGTTTATTTTTGCGTCAGAATTTCCCTCTCCAGTTTTTCCTAGCTGCCTTTCAGATCACATCACATTGAGGCGGGTAGAATTTCGGAGTCCACAGGGCTGAGTCTGGCTCAGAATTACACATGGCGAGCGTGCACATCCCTGGATGAAGCTGCTTCATTGCCATCTTAGCTGCATGGCCTGTGGGGCAACGCCTGCACCAGGGCTACAGGAAGGGCAGTCCATTGCTTAGTGCGCTTGCCTGGGGCCAGGGATTCAGTCCCCTGCTTTGCCCATGGTGCCCTCTGCAACCTTGGTCTTTCTGTGCCACAGTCTGTAAAATGGGGAACAGTGTGCCTCAACGTGGAGAATACGGTACAGATTCTCAGCTAGCCAGATAATGGTGGCAGGGACCATGTAAGTAGCTTAAGTGAAGGATAAATTACAGGTAACGTCCCTGTAGAAATTCCTACATCTTTCAGTGTGCCAAGGGACACTGCTCTCTGTTGCTGTGTCATGGGAATGTCCTGGGACACAGCAATCAAGCAGGTTCCCGGTGGGGGGGGGGCGAGGGGGTGTATATTTGATAGGACTTGGCTGACGTTATTCCACAAAATAAGATCCTGTTTCCTGCAAATGCCCGTTAGAGCTGCGAACCTCCAGAAAGCTTCTCTTCAGATTCCCCTCTGGCTGAGCCATGCCGTGAGTGCACCCAGGCCCAGTGCAGCTGTTCAAGGCTCGCACTGGCTGACTGCAATGTTCCTCCCCTCAGATCCACTCGCTGTGCTACAATGACTGCCACTTCTCGCTGGACAAGGACGGCAGGACCTTGGAGTATGAGTTCTCAGCCTTGGCCAACACCACGTCCTTTGCTGGCAGGCCAAGTTTCACCTCCAAAGGGCTGAAATATTTCCATCACTTCAACATCAGCCTGTGTGGGAACCACGTGAGTACCCAGGGGTGTTCTTGTCTCCTCTGCTGACTCCCCTGCAGCCTGGGAAGAGAGTTCAGCAAACGCTGGTGTTAGACCTGTCTGCTCTCTTCTGTTTGATTTATCAGCACCACCAGCAAGAATGGGAATGGGGGAGAGCTGTACTTAACTGGCAGAGCGTTTTCCCAGCAAACCCATGGCTGCAGGGCCTTCACTTACTACTCAGGCTGACACATCTCGAGTTATTCTGCAGAATGGATGATGCTCCAGGGGGCATGGTGCACTGGCAGATATCAGCCACCCCAGTCAGAATTTAGCCAGGGCACCAGTGTTAACACCTGGATTCCTATGGAAAGTAACATAGGATCTTTAATGACTGGAGCAGTCAGGCCCTTGGTACTAGGTGTTGAGCACTTATGTAAGAACATAAGAAAGCCATAGCGAGTCAGACCAATGTCGATCAAGCCCAGTATTTTGTCTTCAAACAGCAGCCAATGCCAGGTGCTTCAAAGGGAATGAACAGAACAGAGCAATTATCAAGTGATGCCTACTCTGTCATCCACTCCCAGCTTCTGGCAGTCAGAGGTTAGGGACACCCAGATCATGAGGCTGCATCCCTGACTATCTTGATTAACAGTCATAGATGGATTTATCCTCCATGAACTGATCTAATTTGTTTTTGAACCCAGTTAGCTTTTGATCTTTACAACATCCTCCAGCAAGGAGTTCCACCATTGACTGCATTGTGTGAAGAAGTATTTCCTTTTGTATATTTTAAATCTGCTCTCTATTAATGTCATCAGGTGGCTGCTGGTATTTGTTATGTGAAGGAGTAAATAACATTTCCTTATTCACTGTCTCCACACCGGTTATAACAGCTAATCTTTAAATCTCATTGTTTTGTGTTTATAGTTGGGATTATGTTTTCCAGTATGCAGTATGATATGTTTATCAACATTAAATTTTATCTGCCGTTTGGTTGCCCAGTCACCAGTTTAGCGAGATCCCTCTGTAACTCTTCACAGTTTTTTGGACTTAACGACCTTGAGTAACTTTGTCTGCAGATTTTACAATATTTATTCATTTTACCAAGTCATTGATAAATTTGATGAACAGTGCTCATCCCACTACTGATCCTTATGGACTGCTCTACTTGGCTCTCTCTTTTGTGAAAACTGGCCAGTTATTCCCTTTTGTTTTCTGTCTTTTAACCCATTCCAAAGGGGCAGCTGTGTTAGTACAGCAAAACAAACAAGGAATCCTGCAGCACTTTTAAAGACTAACAAATTTATTTGTTGCATGAGCTTTCGAGGGAGAAGTGGGATTTCCCCCACAAACACTCATGCAATAAATAAATTTATTAGTCTTTAAAAGTGCCACATTACTCCTTATTTATTTTATCTTTAACCTGTTACTGATCCAAGAGAGGACCTTCCCTCTTATCTTGTAACTGCTTCCTTTGCTTAAAACCTTTAGTGAAGCACCTTGTCAAAAGTTTTCTGAACATCCACATATACACTGTATCCACTGTAGGTGGCGCCATGGACGGACATATCTTTCATTTAAAATTGGGTTGGTTCAGGATGGCAGAGCACACAAGTGGGATGAGTTTGCTGGCCAAATCAAATCTTAGCAAATGGGAATTTACCTAGAAATCTCTGCACCACACATGTCCACATCGGCTGCTGCAGCTTTGGAGGGGTCCAGGACGCTAACAGGCTCTACCTCACAGGTTTGGGTAGAGAAGAGTTGTGGGAGCTGAGCACCTTGAATCCCTGCACCATGCATGGTTCAGGCCCATGAGCTCTGCCCTCCCACTGATCCCTCTCCCCAGAAAAGCAAACATTAGCCCCAGGCTGTGGCCGACTGTGCTTTGCTCCTTCACTCCAGGGCAGGAAGATGGCCACCTGTACAGACAATGTCACTGACATCCGGGTCCCCGACGGGGAGGCAGAGTTCTCCAAATCGGTCACCTCCTATGTCTGTCAGACCATCATCGTCCCCTCTGACATGATGGGCTACAAGACAGTGGTGTCCTCCCAGCCTGTGAGCCTCGCTGACCGTCTCGTGGGTATGTGCTGCTTCCCCCAGGTTTAAAGGGTGAGGAATGGATTGGCCTTCCTGGGCATGAGGGCTCCAGGGGTGGGCTCCTGCAGAGCCAAACAGGGTAGCTACAGCTCTATCTGCACCCCTGGTGCTGTGTGTGATGGGCCTCACTGTGGGCAGGGGCTTGTAGCAGTTTTACTGTGGTTCAGTGATCCGGGGGAGTACACAGGGGAGGCAGGCAGAGATGCCTGCCCTTTGTTCACATGTGGTGCATCTCTCTGTTTTCCATCACTTGGAGCTCGTCCTGCTCTCCTGAGGACCATTGTGTCTGGCCATCATGAGCACTGAGAGCAGAGCGGGAGCCGCTCAACATCAGGATTCTCACTGGCTTGGGTGTTGTTTCAGGGGTGACGTCAGAAACGACCCTAGACAACATCACCTCCTTGCCTGAGCTCTTCACCTCTAAGAACTTGGGTGTGCCTGACATGGTCTTCTTCTACAGGTAATGGGGCCGGCTAGCCAAGGGGCACCGAACACAGGGAGGCATGCACTAGGTCATTAGGCTGTGGGTGCCCGGGTCCCTGGCACATCATCGCTGAGCACATCTCCCAGCCAGCTCCATCTGGAGCCTTTGCCAGATCCTCAGAGAGTAGGCAAGGAATTGCAGTTCCCCAGCCCAGGGAGCAAGAGAGTGCCTGTCATATCCACAGTCCACTTAGGCAAAGTCATGCCCAGGCCTGAGGGTTGAGGGCACAGGGATTTTCATCCCCACCTCTGTCTTGTGACCTAGTTTGTAGGCCAGGGCCGGTCCAGACCTGCATTGTGAGCGGTTGGAGCAGCATGGCTGGGCTGTGCCAGGCCTTATGACTGAATCAGAAGGCTCGCTAAGTGCAGTGTGTTTGCCTAATCTACAGGTCCAATGAAGTGACCCAGGCCTGCAGCACTGGGCGGGCTACAGCCATCCGCCTGCGATGTGACCCCCTCAAGACGGGCTCTGGAACCCTGTCTGTGCCAAGGTAAGCACTCTGCTCCCAGCCTTGTCTCTCTTTGGCAGGGCTCACGGGCTCAGTACTGGAGGCAGAACAGCTTGGAGAAGGAGTAGCGTGCTGGGGTTAGCCTTCCCAAACAGCCAGTCCTGGCCCCAGGCACGTTCCATCCCAGGGCACTGCCCCCTCTTACTGCATCCCACTCCCAGACCAGCATTGCAAAAGCAGTTCTTCCCGCCATTATTCAGCTTCCCCCAAAGCAGGTGAGGATGTGGGCAGGGGCCACCTGGACCGGATTCAGTGCATCCAGACCATGCCCAGCCAGCATTCCAGGTTGGCTGGATCTGGGGCTGGCAGCTTGGCCCAGCTGGAGTGGGGCTTCTCCCCATTAGCTGCCATAGGGATTGATTCGGGGATGAGGGTAGCTCTGCCCGGCAGCAAGGAAAGGGGTGGAGAGGGCAGGGCCATGGGCTAGCTTCCCTTTACAGCAGGTTCACCAGCCACCCCTGCTAGATGGGCTGCCAGACTTCCTGGCTGGAGCAGTTTGCATCAGTATATTGATTTGTTAGGTGCCCACAGCTGTCCCAGTGATGGGCTGCGGTGACAGCTTCGCAGGCAGCAGAGTGCATTGTCCAACTGGCACACAATGGAGCCAGCTGCCCCTGCCCTTAGCCTGCAGGCCAAGGCCTTTCTGAAAAGCCCCCAGCTGATCACACAGCCTTACACGTCAGAGCCCTGGTTTAGACAAGGCACTGATGCTGACTCCACCATGTCGCATGCAGACCCGCTCTGAGTTCATCCCTGCAGTAGCGCTAGTCCCCACAGGGAGGAACCTGTCTTGGCAGTTGTAGAAAGTGAGGAAGACAGCTGATTCAGCCAGCCTGCAAGGTGACTCGAGGTGAAGTGTTGTGTGCTGGGAGCTGAGCTGCAATCACTGGGCTTCCGCCTCTGAACTTCAAGCCACTGACAAACGTCTCTCAGCCCGGATACCAGCTGCCTTCGCTGTAGGGGGTTGTTTAGGGAGACAAAGGGCCAGGCCGGGATGTAGGAGGGTGTGGAAGGGATTTGCCCCAGGACAGCCAGCCATGCCTGTGGGAAGGAGGAAGCAGTTTCCTTTCTTGGCCCCCGGTGGAGCAGCTGGCTCAGCCTAGGGGGCTACTTTCAAATCTGAGGCCAACACTGTCCTGCCATCCTCAGCCAAGCTCTCCCGGACTCCACCAGGACAGGGCCGCCCTATGCTTGTCAGCATCCTGTTAACCTTCCCTAGGCTCTTTCAGGTCCCACTGGCACCACCCGTGCCACATCTGACTCCATTCCATGCACCAGCAATGTGGTGCTCCACTTGGGGTCTTAAAGAGGAGTAATTCTGCCCCACACAACACATACTAATAATTAATTGGGAGGCCTGTTGAGCTGCTCAAATTGCTTAGTTTGCTTATGCGTAGCACCAGCTCTGCAAACAGGTCTGTGTTTCCAGCCCAGCTCCTGGACAATGAGTAGTGTCTCTTGCTTGCAGAGCACAACTCTCTCAGTGCTCCTCCAAACCCGCTGCTCTGGGATCTCAGGCTGCATAGAAACAACCAAATTTTCACAAGAGGCGGCTGAGTTTGGGTGGCCAAATTGAGACCCGGGAACCTGTTTCTCAGAAGCCTGAGCCAGCCTCCCATTGGCATCTGCTGGAGCTGTGGGCACTTGGCACCTCTGTCTGGGCACTTGAAAACAGAGCCAGCCAAGCACATTGGCTGCTCCTTCTGGAGATGTGGCCCTGGTTCTCAAGCCAGCTGTCTGGATGTGCACATGGATTTGGGAGGCTGTTTCTGTGCTGGGCTCTTTAACTGATCTAAAGCTAGGTTTGAAGAACATGGTCTGGCTTGTCCCAATCTGCCATCTCAGCAGGGAACTTCCACAATGGCTCAGCTCACCTCCCTCCGAGACTGTGGTGGGCAGAGGCCAGTCTCCTCTGTACGTGGCCCTGTACACCAGCTCCCTGGGCAAGTGCCGCTGAGTTGCTGACCCGAGGAGGTAGGGCCTGTGGCAAGTTATTGCCATGGAGCCAGCCCAGCTGTTCTCAAGTGAAATGGGGTCTTGCCTGTTTCGCACACCAGCTGGTGAGCCGCCAGTGACAGTGCATTGCCAGGATGTGACTGTGATGGCAGAAAGTGGGCTGCAGAATCTGTGTCTCTGGGGAGGCTGTGCAAGCTAGAGAGAGCCCAGGTTGGCTGCCAGCCTTCAGGACGAGTCTACAGGGCTTGCACACAAAGCAAGGCTCTGCCCCAGTGAGCCTGCAGCTCAGTCTGCCACATCCGGCTGCTTGTGGTGACTGCAAGGTGTGGCATTGGCGAAGCACTAATTGCGATCTCCTCGCCTCTCCTGATAGTAACTGCCCTGATGGGACCTGTGATGGGTGCACATTCCACTTCCTGTGGGAGACCGCCGAAGCCTGCCCCCTCTGTTCTGCGTACGACTACCACGCCATCGTCAGCGCCTGCGTCGCAGGGATTCAGGTGGGGCCACAACACAATGGAACTGTTTCTCCGCAGACTTCGGGCCAGGAGACGTGTCTCCGGCTGGCTGGAGAAGCCAACGGTTGGCCACTGAGCTAGTGCGAGTGCAAGCACCCACAGTCGGGTGGTCAGCCTTAATCACACTGTTTCTGGGCACAGCAGTGCACTACGTCCTGCAGCACTGAAGAGACACTGCCGCGGGGTACCTGTTCCATGGTGCCCTAAAGGAATGGCTTCTGAGAGAGTCCAGCAGGCCTGCAGGAAGCCTAGAGGGTTTATAGCAGAGGCCAGACTCTCATAATGCCATGGGAAATTCCCACACCTCCTTGGGAACCAGTGCCATTTCCCAGTCCTTGTCTCTAACTGGAAGGAGGGTGAATGTGGAGCTGCTGAGGGGTGATGGGCAAGGGCTAGCAGGACCTGGAGGAGTGGAGAGCAAGTCCTGTGCTAGTCTCAGAAGTAGGGGGCTCCCCTCAGCAAGGTGCTGAGTAGGGACAATGCTGCATTGGGTGCTCAGCTGCACCCCCAGACTCCTGGGACGCTCCTTGGGACTGAGAGGAGGACTTGACTTCTTTCTCCTCTGCAGAAAACCACCTATGTGTGGCGGGAGCCAAAGCTGTGTGCTGGGGGTGTCCTGCTCCCTGAGCAGAAAGTCAGCATCTGCAAAACCATGGATTTCTGGCTAAAGGTGGGCATCTCGGCCGGGACCTGTGCAGCCATCCTCTTGACTGTCATGACCTGCTACTTCTGGAAGAAAAACCAAAAGTGAGTAGCTGCCACCCTGTCACGGGGTTGCCTGCTGGTCATTTCCCCTGGGGTTGGTCCTGGCTACCAGAGAGATGCATCCCCTGCTGGCCAGCCCCTCCTGCAGCGACTGACTTCTCTGGAGACATCCCATCTAATTGACTCGCCTGCCCTGCAGGGCTAGGATGAACTGATAACCAGAGCCGTAACGTGGCGTTTTGCCACCCGGGGCGCATTCTGATCAGAACGCGCTCCTTCCCATTAGCAGTGCTTAGAGTCGGTGCTGCAAAGCCATCCCTTTAATAGTGTGGCTCTATTGAGCCGCTTTGGGCTGCCTGGGGCTTTGCCCCGTTGGCCTCACCGTAGTTATGGCTCTGCTGATGACCCAGTCAGAAAGGCTGCTCAGCATATCCGAATGGAAAGCTGTGCCCTGGCTTAATTATTGCTAGAACAGCTTGGTCATTGCAGTGTCCAGGGAAGCCAAATGATCACCATCCTTGCTCAGTCAGCCTGCTGAATGTGGGTCCCTGCCAGGGACCAGACCCTCTTGCTCCAGGCTGTATGCAAATCCTGGCTGGGATTAGTCTGGCTGGACACCTCCCCCTCCCACTAAGGCAACACAGTCACTCCCTCACAATTTGCGTCCTGCTGTCTGATCTGCCCTCATGCCAGCTCCCCTGAGCTGTGGCTGCTGCCATCTCCCAGTGCCCCTGAATGAAATACACGTCCCAGCCGATCACACACGCTACACCTCAGCACCCAGCCCCTGTCGCTGTGGACATCACGACCCCAGCTCCAGGCAGTGGTTCTCCTGCAAAGAATGGCAACCCACTCGCCCCCAAGGAAATGAGGGTCTGCAGCCCAGATCCTTTTAACACCCCATACCCTCGAAAATCAGAGTGATACCATGTGCAGATCCCTTTGCAGTTAGCTCCGCAGGTGCCCATTGCAAAGGCTACCTGCCACTCACTGTGCTCTTCCTTCCCCTGAAGGTTGGAATATAAATACTCCAAGCTGGTGATGAATGCTACAGCCAAGGACAGTGAGCTGCCAGCCCCTGACAGCTGTGCCATTATGGAGGGGGAGGATGTGGAAGATGATCTGATATTCACCAGCAAGAAGTCTCTCTTCGGCAAGATAAAGTCCTTCACTTCCAAGGTGGGTGCCGGTCACCCTTTCTGAGGGCCCCTTGCACCTTGCTACACTTGCTGCTCTCATGCATGCCAAGCAATGCAGTCAAATGCCTCCCAGTCTGTGAATGGGACAAATTATTTCCACCTCCGCAGCTTGGCTTGCAAGGTGACAGAAGTGGAATGCAGGGTTGTGACTCCTGGTCTCCTCTCATGGTCCTTGAGGCTGCAGGGGAGATGGGAGGGGACTAGGCAGTAGCAGAGCAGGCAAGAGAAGCCCTCACTTGGGGAGATGGGGGCAGTTCTGTTTGTTCAGCACCTAGCACCACGGGATCGTGCTCCAGCACTGGGCTCCCAGGCACTATGGGAATACAAGTCATAATTGTTAGATAGGAGGGGATCCCTGGTCCTGGGGTGGTGCAGAGTGAGATGTGCTGGCCTGAGCCTGTTGAGAGCAGTTCTCTGTTGCCATTTCCAGAGGACGTCGGATGGGTTCGATTCTGTCCCACTGAAGACCTCATCAGGCAGCACAGACATGGACCTCTAGGGAGCCTCTGGCCACCCGCCCCGATGCCTTTGCTGCAGGAGACCTCGCCGCCACTCCTTGGTGACCCCTGCACCCTGACAACTCCTTGTGGCCTTACCAGATACACTTTTAACTCAAGCTGTTTATTGCTTTTTTAAACAAACTCTGAAATTAACATTCCCTCCAAAAGAAATTGCCAAATATAGGTGTGTTTTTAAGTGACGGATTTGCCTGTTTCCTGCATTCCCAGTCCTGGGCAGGCTGGCCTCGCATTTCTGCATTTCATTTCTCACTGAATGTCTTTGGCCAAACTCAGTCACAGTGGTTTGTTTTTTCCCTTTTCTGAGACCACAGAAATTGACCAGGTTACCCCACTACATGCAAGCTAGGGAGCCCCCTACCCACTCGCTCGCACCCTGGGACTGCGGCAGAGTCTGGTGGATTGAAGCAGAAGTCTGATTCTCACAAGACCCTGCCAGCAGAGAAGCAAGGGGCTTAGAAAGAACAAGAAAGCAGCTTCCTTTCTTTTCCTTTTCCAACTCTGGTCCCTGACTTCCAGCAGAGGAAGACCCATGCTGCAGCCAGGCTCCAAACACCCAACGTTTCACCGTGTTCAGACATGGGGTTTTCGTTCAGCTGAGTGTCACTAGCAATAAAGAGAAAGGCAGGCTGATGTCAGCACAAAAGGGATTCTTTGTCGAGGCCGCGAGTTCTCCCTGGTCATCTCATTGCATCACTCTGCTGCCCAGTGTCATCATATAGAGTCTCTGGAAGTCCTGGCATTGACTCAGCAATGATGGAAGTGAGTTACAGAGCCTCATACAGGGACGGGTGCCAGCTGAAATTGAGCTCTGGTGCTGAGTGGCCATAAAGGCTCCTTCAGGCACATAACTCTAAGCCAGAAGGCAAATCTTGCCTTGTCCTTTCCTGATGAAGGTGCAGAGCATTCCTGATTTTCTTAGTGGTTCTTGGTTTCCAGTGATGGAGCGGGGGGACTGTAGCTGCTACACCCAGAATCAGGCACAACAGAAGCAAGTTCCAAAGGGGCAGCTGTGATAGTCTAGTTCAGCAAAACAAACCAGGATCAAGTTCAATATCTGGTTAGGAACACTATGCTGAGAGCAAAGCAAAGCTTTAACCATCCCTGTTAACATAATTAGTAAAGATGGAAATGCTCTACACCACATAAAGATACGGCAGCATTTCCCCATTCCTGTTATCTTTTGTAGCATTCCATGCATCCGCTCCCCCTTCTTCCTGGGGGGCAGGAGTCAAAGGTCCAGTCCTGTCTGTACCAAACAACTCTCATCTAGATTGTACGCTCAACTGACTGACAACGGCCTTTCTTACACAGCAGCCTGGCCTATTATAGGGCCTAGGCACTGTCATGAACTTTCATTCAAATGCCTCACCTCCCTTGTCTGTATCTAACTTGCTCACCCTGAGCATAAAGGTGCCCTTAGCCTATAGGTTAGTATATTAACAGTTTTGGCTTTTTATCATTTACATCAGTTTGTTGTCAAGGCAAGTTTGTGGCTGCCAACATTTTATCCCCCAATAATACCCAACCCTAGCATCAGCTCAATGTTATTGAGGTTTCCTGGCACAAACATCCCTTTAAATGCACCTTTCCCAGTTCCCTAAAACGCAGGAGGCTGTTACGACATCTCTGTGTGCTCAAAGTTGTATGCTAACTACTTAAAATGCATCCCTCACAAGAACACAGGCCTGCGGGTTCCTTGCATCATTGCTGAGTGACATCAAACACTCAAGACAGGCAATGATGCTTTTAAAACAGCAGTTGGGCCACAGCATTTCTGAGGTCCAGCTGTGCTGCCTTTTCTGTTGCATTCTGGATAAAAGGCTAAACTTATCCTGCTGTGCCACCACCCGGAGCCAGTGACGTTCTGCAAGGGATGGATTTAACCCACATGTCCCAGCTCCCTCTGGCTAAATCTGCTCTGGGCTTTGTTCTCAGGGTCACATTCTCCCTGGTGAATTCCCCAGGTGCACAGCGCCTGAGCCTTGCTTAATCAATAGCAGCCTGAACCTTTTGCAGCCTTCCCCCTTATTGAACTGGTAGAATGGGGCTGGGTGGAGGCGGGGATGGCCCCCTTCCCAGGGCTGTACCTGCAGCTCTAGGTGGTTGTCACTTAGGAAAATTGATCCCTTCTGGCAAAATGTTCTCCCTCAGCTTGTGTCCAATGGTATATCTCCCCCTCAGTCGGAGAAAATGTAGAACCAATGCTCAGTGAAAAACTTCACCCACTACTCCTCCCCTTGTATGTAAAGGGCACCGAGTAATTGCCATAGCCACCTGCCATGCTGAAAATGAAATGCTCCAGGGACAGCTTGGAACCACTCCTCTGTGTTCAGACACCAAGGGAAGCACACATGCTATTAAGGGGCCCTGTACAAAGATTGCAGCAGGGCTGGGCCTTGTCCAAAAGCAAAACATCCTCAGCAAAATATTCCCCCTTTGGGTTCATTCCTTGCTCTCTATAGCAACTTGTGCCCAAGGCCCCCAGGACAGGAGAGCCCTGCACATGCCAACTCTTCCCAAGCCATGGTACAGTCAGATGAGGACTGGTTTTAATTATGCCCCCTGGTTTCTGTTCAAAATGTGGTGGTTGGCAGTGTCCTTTGGCTTAACAGGCCTAATGCAGTGCCTGGATGCTCCCATGCGGGCTGGAAAGGAGCTAAAGAGGTTTTGAAAGAGGTTTCACTTAGCAGTTTGCCCTTGGTATTCCAATTGCGCGAAGGAGCCCTGTGCTGGGGGCTGCACAAACTGCGTTAGGGAAGCAGCTCATCCCCTAGGCAGAGCCAGAGATTTGGATCATTCAGTACACGAGTAGCAAAAGCAGGACTGTGGGCCAGCAGGGAAATTCCACAATGGAGCCAGGGCTGCCCTGACTTTTATTTGAGGATAAAGACAGCCCTTGAGGACTATATGTCCCAGCATACAGTGCTTCAACCCCCTGGCAATGTTGAGGTGAAGCATGGCATGCTGACACCTGTGGTCTCTGGAGGCTACACCCTCATATTCAAGATTATTATTATTTTTTTTAAAAAAGCAGATACTTTCAGCTCCCTTTAATGCCATTTAGGGGTTAGATTCACCAACGCCCTTGCCTGCTCTCATGCTGGTGATCTCAGTGATGCTGGAGGCTACCCGGGTCTTACACCAGCCTGGATTTCAGGGGAATTACACGGATGTAAAACCGCAGCAGTAACTCAAGCCCAGAGTGTGGAATGGGCCTGGTAAACTGGGCAAGGCAGAAGCAACATTACTCAATGTGTTTGGTGGCACTTTTGAAGGCTAACAAATGAATTTATCGCATGAGCTTTTGTAGGAGAAAATCCTGCTTCACCAAATGCTTGAAGATCCCTATCTTCAGGTGTCGGACGAAGTGGGATTTTCTCCCACAAAAGCTTGTGCAATAAATACATTTGTTAGTCTTTAAAAGTGCCACCAGACTCCTTGTTATTTTTTCTGGACTAGATTAACACGGCTACCTCTTCGGAATTACTCAGTGTGTGAATGATTAATGTGTCAAAACTATGTGTCTGTTCTTCTGAGCACCAGCCCCAGTGCGTCCCCACCCAGTGACGTGGGCCCCACATTTTTACTAGCAACAGCTGTTTCCTTCAGGGTTTTCTCCATGATTCAGGATGGCCTGGCTCTTTTTGATCTGTTTGCAGAGCACCGAGCACAGTGGCCTTCCAGTGTATGACTGGGACTCCTATTGCTGTAGAAATAATCACTTATCAGAGGCACAGAATATTGTTAACATAGGGAACAGGGCTGGCCATGGGTGGAGCCCTTGTGTTTTTGGCATCCACAAACACTTAGACTTACCTGACAAGTTGATGTTGCTTCCAGTGCCTTGGTTGATGGTCTGGTCACCTATCTCATTCATGGTTCAATTTAGAATCATTTCAGTTTGAAGCATCTAAATGGGAGGAAAATAAAGGGTCTGAATTTGATTCTCCTTTTGTAGATTCATAGATTTTAAGGTCAGAAGGGATGAATATGATCATCTCATCCAGTGGTTCTCAACCACTGTGTTGTAACACATTATTGTGTTGCCACACAGTGGTAAGTGTGTCATGGAGAGCCAGGGAGATGGTTGGAGTTGGCCTGGAGTGGGTTGGCTAGTGTGTCCTGTAGGGCTTCAATATGCTGCGAAGTGTGTCATGACCTGCAAAAGGTTTGAACCACTGATTTAATCTTACCTTGTGTGCAATGTAGGTCACAGATCCTCCTGCCTGCACCTGTAATAGACACCTAATCCAGTGGTTTCCAACCTTTTCAGTAACAGGGCACACCTCATAGTTATGGTCTTTCTAGAGGGGTTTGCAGCACAGTGCATACCACAAGCTTAAGAAGGATCAAACGCATTAATGTTTCAAATCTACTAGAAAAAATACACATCATCTCAGTTTTGCCCTTTGGCTGCCTGCATTTTGTATGTTCATGTTTTAGAGTCGAAAGATTGGTACCTCACTTTTAATTTGATGATTACTTTTCACAAGTTTTATGAGTTGTAATTTTGGTTGGATAGGATATTGTCTAAGATGAAACTAAGTTTGTTTTACATTGATATTCATTCCCTTTGTACAAAATTTCACAGCATGCTTGGACAGTTCTCATGGTACACTGGTTGAAAACAACTGACCTAACCTATGATTGAGTCATTGAATCATGGATGGTTGAAAGACTTCAAGGTGCAGAGAAACCACCAGCAAGAGACCCAGGGCCCATGCTCCCGGGAAGGTTGAAAACTCCCCAGGGTATCTGCCAATCTGCTTTTCCCCTTATATCAATTAAACTCCTAACTTTACTGGCTGATGCATTCATCTTAGAACAGGGCTCTTCTTCCTCACCATCCAACATAAACCATCAGATGTGTTTAAACAAGAATGCCTGTCATAGAAACAAGCTTTACAGTGAGATCTGTTGTTCTTGTTGCTTTCCCCACACCCTTTCTCCAGAGGCTGAGCCGGCATTAATTGCCACTTTAGTCAGTTCTACCACTGGGCACAAGATCAGGGGACCTACTCCATATGTTCCTTTGAAGTCAGATAGCATTGAGCGCCCTCAGCCAGCCTTGCTTGTACAGATGCAGACATGTCCTCGTGCCTTGCCAACAGTTGCTAAAGTAACTGTTAGTCATTAATTGTGTCAGAAAGAGACTCCTGTGGCACCTTAAAGACTAACATTTCTTCAGGCATGAGCTTTCATGGGCTCCAACCCACTTCTTATTTTTCTGTACACAGACAAATGGGGGAAATTATGAATCATAGATGATTAGGACTGGAAAGGACTTCAGGTGGTCATCTAGGCAAATGGTTTTCAAAACATGGGTTGGGACCCAGTATGGGCTGCAGAACCTCAGGTACTGGGTGGCGGTGTCCCCTGCTGCCACCACCAAAAGACTGGAATAAATTGCTCAAAGATGTAATTGATGAGTCGTGGGCATAAATGATTTTTCTCAACTGGCTCCCAAGAAGAAAAGTTTGAATACTACTGCTCTAGGCCAACCCCCTGCACAAAGCAGAACCAACCCCAATTAAACCATCCCAGCCAGGACTTTCTTAGCCGCACCTTAGAAAGAATGGCAAGTCCACTTGAAGGGAAATGGCTCCTACAAGAGCTTATCCACCCAGAGCATTACATTAGTGTAATTATAAAATTATAGCTCCCCGTAGAGCCACTGTTATTCAGGGGAAGTATTGACCTGTGAGACTGATATAATGAGAGTAAAATTGCCCTTGTAGGCAAACCTTAAGTATCACGAATATTCAAGGGGCTCTGTCAACTCTTAAATACAATGCTTTTTTTGAAGAGAATTAGAAGTAGTTCCACGCACTAAAACAGGCCTCGGGAAATGTGCCACACACCTAGGGACCAGCCCCAGAAGTGAGGATCCTAGATGTGTGGCCCAGAAGGGACCCCCGTCCCCATGGATAACTGCCACCACTTCTTTCAGTGGTGGGGAAGAATAAAGAGGGCCCCAGGCTACCAAAACCTGCTGCTGCCACAGAAGTGGTGGGTTGCTGTGCGCAAAGATGCCTCCACCACACCACAAAAAGCCACTGCTGGAGCCACTTTCAGGGGGGTGGGGGGTTGGAAGTGCTGAAAGTGTCAGCATCACTGGCTTTTATTCTAGGCACTGGGGGTGTTCGCTTCCCCGGCTACCATGGCACAGCTAGGTCCCAGGGGTAAAATCCTGGGCACTGTGGTGCCCTGGTGCCTGGGCTTTGTTGAGCCCTGCACTAAAACCCCACAGCAATGCATGCTGTTTTCCAGTTCAGCTTTTCATGGACCTTTTAATGCCTTTCTCTCCCCTTTCACTACTTGAACAGACCTGCTGAGAAGCTGCGCAAAGCCCTGAGCCTGCAAATTTTTAAACCCGTGTGTAATGCTAGGCCCAGGAATGGTCCCACTGTTGGACTCTCAGGTAAGCACATGCAGGCTTGTTCTGTCCCTCCCTGACTAAATGAGGGAAACAGGCTAACAGCAAATTGACTAGACACAACATCTATGCTGGAGACTGTTAAGTTGATCTAAGAAGGTTGACTTTAAGTTGACTTAAAGTTGACCTTATTAAGTCGACTTAGCAAGTCCAAATTGAAAACTCCTGTCGTCTGCCTGCGTCCACAGTAGCAGGTGCTAGGCTGACCCTTCCTGCTGGCCAGGAACTCTAGGTAGGGGCCTGGAGCCCGATTTTGTTGACTTAAGGGCCTTTCCCGGCTACACTGGCTTAAGTCGACTTAATAAGGTCCATTTAAGCGTTAAGTCGACCTTAAGAGGGTGTTATTAAGTCAACTTTAAGAAGTGCTTAAGTCAACTTAATAAAAGTCCAGTGTGGCTGCAGGAGTCTGTAGGTTAACTTAACCTTCCTTAAGTCAACCTAAGGCTCCAGTGTAGACATATCTCACGTGCTATCAAACAAGTGATGAAAAACACCAAGACGTTCTGCCCTGCAGCTTTCCCAGTTAGTGATCTCACATAGTACTTGGCAGGGTAATTTTTCTTAAAGTCAACCATGTCTCTTTAGCTCTCTTATATCACCCAGTACTGCCAAGTGTTCAAAACCTACAAGTCAGGCTTCCCAAAATCATGAGATTGACTTTAATAGCATGAAAGTTAAGTAAAAATAATGGATTTGGTTCCTTTTATTTGCCATCTGTCTTTTAAGCCCTCAGGATATACTGAGGTCACATTTTGAAGCTTTCTCCACAGCCATCAAGGCTAGAAACTTATTTTTCTTTAAGAACAAAGGCTGAAATTATCATATAGCTACTTGACTCCAGGAGCTGGGGCTTTAAGAAAAACAATAATTATCATGCAACTCAAGTCAACCCGTGAGAGTTGGCAATACTGATATTTGACCTCCTGGTCTGTGAGGGATGGATTGTAAATGTATCAATGTTGCTTTATTATCCAAAGAGTCTTTTACATCTCCTCTCTGACTCCTTGCACTATAATGGGAGCATCTTGAATAAAACAGCTGCCTGTGGACATTCCAGAAGGCAGCAGTTCCCGTGCCCTCCTTAGATCTGTTAAGATCTAGCCTTGATGCCATGGGGCCAGCTGTTTGTGTGCTGGTTCGGAGCCTAGTTAGCTTGGACCTCTCATCTGAGGAGGGTGTCACTCAGCTTCATTTCTCTGTTATGGATCATTCACGTAGCACAGCAAAGTCACTCTCTTGATGCCAGTGGAGTGTCTCCTGATTCACACCTCCATGTATGGAAGAGATCAGAATGCTACCCTTTAGCTGTTAATGGCACCAGGTTTTTAGAACAGGATCTCCTGGTTTGTTTTGCTGAACTAGACTAACATGGCGGCTCCTTTGGAACAGAAAGGTCACTTACAATTTGTCTTTGGAAAGCTGCCAAATGCCGTCCAAGGGCACAGGCTCTTTGTTTTTACAATATTTTGTATGTGGCTATGCTGTTAAAAAACACCCTTCTTTTCAAAATGGGATTTTCTCCCATGAGTGCTCACACAATAAATAAATTTGTTAGTCTTTAAATGCCGCAGGACACCTTGCTTGTTTTGGGAAATCTCCGTGGTTTTAAGGGTGTGTTTCAGTGTGGAGGGTGAGGTAACGGTGTTATCTGGAGACTACATGACCATTTCTTACACAACCAAAAGCTTTTTCTGTGGCTGTACATTACAGAAGAGATCTGTTTAAACCTGTGCCCTTGGACGGCATCTGGCAGCTTTCTGAAGACAAATTGTAAGTGACCTTTCTGTTCCGAAGGGGCTGTCGTGTTAGTCTAGTTTAGCAAAACAAACCAGGAGTCCTGTGCAGAGCTGTAACACTCTGTTTCAGCGCCCCTTGCAATCAGCGGCACTTGGGGCCGGCAGCACGAAATGCACCCTTTAATAGAGCGGTTCTATTGAGCCGCTGTGATGCAGCCGCAGCAAAGTCTCATTCACCCCGCTGTAGTTAGAGCCCTGGTCCTGTAGCACTTAAAGACTAACAAATTTATTTATCACATAAGCTTTCATGGGACAACATCCCACTTTGTCAGATGCTTTGAAGGGGGATTTTCTCCCATGAAAGCTCATGCAATGAATAAATTTGTTAGTCTTTAAAAGTGCTACAGAACTCCTTGCTGCTTTTACAGGCCTCCTTGCTTGTTTTGACTTTTCTGCGTTATTGAAGTGGCTGGCTCCCTTGGACACCATTAGAAAAGAAGTGTACTGTTTGGAGAAATAAAAATATACATTTTGGAATATTGGAACTGTGAATAATTTGGGGGCAGGCTGGGGGAGTTGCCCCTTATGCCAGCTCACCAGCCATCACAGCCTATGTGACCAGCTGTAAGTGCAGCCTGCACCTGGATGCACCTGCGCTCCCGCTTCGCGCCTGTAGGGGCGCTGTAGCGCCCATCTGAAAACTGCGCACGCGTAGTCCGCCAGAACTCCGTTTTTTTTCCGTTCCCCTCTAGGTCATCGTTTCTACGCACGCGCCATCTCCCCTCCGCTTCCGGCCGGATCGGCGCATGCGCTGTGGCTGCGCGCTCGGTTCCTCATTGTCCGGCGCATGCGCAGTGGCGCAGTGTGATTCTCCGGTGAGTGAGTCAGTCAGCAGCGGCGGCGGCACCATGGTGCTGGACCTGGACCTCTTCCGCGTCGACAAGGGCGGGGACCCCGGCCTGGTGCGGGACATGCAGATCAAACGCTTCAAGGACCCGGAGCTGGTGGACGCGCTGGTGCAGGCGGACGGGGCCTGGCGGCGATGTAGGTGCCGGGAGCGGGGCGGGCCCGGCCCTGCCAGATGGGGTCCGCAGCGCGATGTTGCGCATGCGCGGGGCGCCCCTCCTGGCTATGGACCTGGAGGGGGCGGGGCCGCGCGCTGGGTGGGGGAGGGGCTGCTGGGGGGAGGGGCCCTTCACGGGGGGGGCCCCCCCCGGGGGGGGGGGGGCGCGGGGCTACCCCTCTAATGGGGTGTGCTCTGGGGAATTGCTATGGGGGTGGGGGCCCCCATTTTGAGTGTGTATTGGGGGGTGCTTTGTGGTGTGGGGGGCTCCCCCTGCTCTGGGAGGTGCTCAGTAAGGGCTCTGGGGGCTGCTTTGGGGGTGGCCCTCATTCTGAGTGTGTATGTGGGGGTCTGTCCTGGGGCGAGGGGCTCCCCCTGCTCTGGGGTGTGCTTTGTGAGGTTGCTTTGGGGGTGGGGCCCCCCTATTCTGGGTGCATTATGTGGGGGTCCTTTGTGGTGTGGGGGGCTCCCCCCTGCTGTGGGGTGTGCTATGTGAGGTTGCTTTAGGGGTGGGGCCCCCATTCTGGGTGTGTATGTGGGGGTCCATCCTGGTATGGGGGGTCCCCCTTGCTCTAGGGGTGTGGAGGTGGGTTGCTCTGGGGTGTGGGGGTTCCCTCTGCTCTGGGGGTGTGTGGGGGTGGGTTGGTGGGGGGGTCCCCCTTGCTCTAGGGGTGTGTGGAGGTGGGTTGCTCTGGGGTGGGGGGGTCCCCCTGCTTTGGGGGTGTGTGGGGGTGGGTTGCTCTGGGGTGTGGGGGTCCCCCTGCTTTGGGGGTGTGTAGGGGTGGGTTAGTGTGGGGGGGGTCCCCCTTGCTCTAGGGGTGTGTGGAAGGGCCCACCCACTGCTTTGGATATGGGGCCCCCACTGCAGTAGTAGGTTTCAGGCCTTGCTGCGCCCAGCTCTCCAGCCAGGCTGTGGGTCAGGCCAGGATGGTGCCCATGGGGCCAGGCCCCTAGCAAGGCAGGGCTGTTCTGGGGCCCTTGGACCACAGGATGTGGCATGCTCAGCAAACAGCCCTGGGCTGATGTCCCTAGTTGTGGGGTCCATGCTGTGGACCCCCCCGAAGACAACTGGGGACAGCATCTCCTGGACCAGCAGCGCGGTGCAAACTGCTGAGTGCATACACCTGCCACCAACGAAGGAGCTGCTGTGCGCAGCCCCGTTGTAATCTGGGCCTGTTTCTTTAGGCCTTCAGTGGGAACCGTGTGACTCCATACTGTTGTGTGGCATGTGCTCATCTCTCTGGCTGGTTACCAGCCTTGGAATCCCATCTACACAGGGATGTTTTTTTTTCTGTCTCGTCCTGCTTCCGTTCCGCATCATTTCTGCAGCCAATCAGACAAGTGCTTTACCCCTGAATATTATAGTGATAAGTAATTTGAAATATCTGACAGTCTGGAACCTGTGATTTGACTGCCATAAAGCACTGACTTCTCAGGTCAGCAGTTCCTGGGATTATTGGCGGCTATGTCACAAGTGATGTTCAAGCGGGGAAATTTGTAGAGTCTGATCTGTCTCGGTTAACAGGCTCACCAGTCCTAGAAATGTGTTGACAGATCAGGACAAGTGCTTTGGGGACCAGCTCTGATTTTGACTCTTTGGCCAGAGGGAGTGAAAGTAAATCAGCATCCTGATTTAGAGAAATGTCACATTGACTGAGAGTAGGCAAGGGAATCTTTCTACTCTGAAGCCTTGTATGTTGTGAGCTACCTATTGATCCATTTCAGGTTCTTCTATTTGTTGAATAAATAGGGTAGATGATACATTTATGGGACACAGCTCCTTCTGGGAATCTGCAAAAGACATCATGGTCTCTAGGATACAGAAGCTTCTGTTGATTTTTAAGCAGCTGTTAAAATGTGAAGCTGTTGGGTAAAATAGTGTCTTTAAATCCACTTTTAAGGTAGTTGCCTTCTGTGGAACCACCTTTTTCCTTGTTACAGAAAGAGGGGTGGGTGATACATGTGGAAAGCGGTTCTGGTTCCTCTCAGCACCTACTGTTTTAATGGCTTGCGTATCTGGCCAGTGGTGCTGAAATGCAGGCAATGAGGCAGCCGATTGCTGTGTTGAAAGCAGCAATTGCTGTCCTCTGCTTTTAGGGAGTGAGCACTTGAAGGCCAGAGAAACCTTCCTGCATTCAGCAAGGAGCTGTGTGTGTGTGCTGGTTATTTAAATGAGTTGATCACTATTTGGCAGGATGCTGCTTGTGTATTGGTGATTCAGTCGGTCTGATGCAATCCAGCTGCAACTAGCGTGGAAACAGTTTCATGGGTGCCACAGGTTAATAGTCACTGTGTGACCAGCATGGCCAAGTCTCTGGGACTGTAAGCTTGGCTTTGTGGGAGAGGGGGTGGAGCAATTTCCTTTTTGGTTTCTCAGCTGATGCTCCTTGCAGAGATTCTAAAACGTCATCAAACTGGAAGCTTTTTGACAACAAAAATTGCCATGAGACCCTGGACCATGTTTGGGGGCAGGGGGAGGAAGTCAGAATCCCCCCACCCCAGCCCTGGGCCCCAGAGCATCCATCACTGGCTCTGGTAACCCTGTTAAAACTTTGGGGTCCTGATGCACCGTTTGAAAATGGCTGGTTCCTATCATTCAGAATGTGTTAAAGAAATATCACATTCCAAAGGGGCAGCTGTGTTAGTCTAGTTCAGGAAAACAAACAAGGAGTCTGGGGGTACTTTTAAAGACTAACAAATTTATTTATTGCATGAGCTTTCAGGGGAGAAAATCCCACTTAGTCAGATGCTTGAAGATGGGGAACTTGTAGAAAGGAATATCATTCACTGATATTATTTATCCCCCCCCCACCCCTGCCTTTTTTGTGTGTGTGTGTGTGTGAATGAATTATTTTGGTCTAATTTGGAGCTTGGTCCCTGGTTGCGTGATCTCAAAGCACATCATGCAGGCATTAAGATACTTGCATAAATGTTACCAGCATTTATAAGTTGGGAGCCAGACTCCCACTAGCTACAATATTAGACAGATAGTCAGAGGGGCTGATAGAGGGAGATGCTTTGATTGATGTCTGGCTCAGCACTCGAGAGTTTAGTGATGAGTCTGACCCTGTTCTGTCTTTTGGGCTTGAGTTCAAACCAAGGTGCTCTGCATGGATGCAGTTTTTGGCTCCGCCATTAGTACCCTGCCTCTAGTTGACTCAGGCTTCTGGTCAGTTTGAAGCCTCCCTCTCTGCTTCCCTGGCTGGAGGGACGAAAGTGCTTTCTCTTAGTCCTGTGCCCTGGTTATAGGGATAGGGAGAGAGGGCGGGTCCCCTCTACTGCATCTTTTCCCAAGCTGCTGGCTGACACCAAGGTAACTTGCCCAAAGGGATGCAGTGAATCTGTTGCAGAGGCAGGAATCTCTGAACTTTTGGTCCTGCCATGACTCCATTCTTTCCCTACGGTGTTCAGTGCAGGTTTCTCCTGTCTTTGTTTTGTCAGCTCTTTGAATAAGACCTGTAAAGCAAAGCAAAGTGAAGTGAAGAGGGAATGTGTGTGTACCTGAATTCTTTGTGGCTGCAATATGTCATCTACAGAGATAACAATTTACTCACTCAAAGTGTCTCTGAATCAGCTAGCAAACAGGCAGTTTCAGTATTCTTCCAATGCTTCATTTCCAGGCAGATTTCGTGCAGACAACTTGAACAAACTGAAGAACCTATGCAGCAAAACGATAGGTGAGAAAATGAAGGTAAGAGAGAAGAGTTCTGTGAAATTCTAACAACTGTATTCGCATGATGTGGTCCTAGTGTAGCATCAATATGGTAATATTTTTATACTCTTCTTGCAGATCAGTGTAATCTATGTCTAATCTTCCTGCAGTTGATGACTTCTAGTACGAAGGCTTTTACTTAGCAAATGATTTGGAAAAATATCCTTAAAAAATTTGGCCTGTGCCACATTAAAACCGTTGCATCAGTTGACCTGAGAAAGTTGTTCTCATGAACACTGGAACAGGTTGCCTAGGGAAGTAGTGGAATTTCCATCTTTGAAAACTTCTAATACTCAGTTGGCTAAAACCCTGGCTGGGATAATTTAGAGGGAGTGGTCCTGCTTTTATCAGGGGGTTGGACTAGATGACCTCATGAGGTCCCTTCCAGCCCTGATATTCTATGATTCTGTGATTCTGTGTCTGATTTACTGCCAGAGAGTTTAGCTAGTCAATGGAATGCATTTGCATTGTGGGTGTTTATGGCGCATGTTCTTAGAGTGCTAGTTGTTTTTCTCAATTCTTCTCTTTGCAGAAGAAAGAGCCCGTGGGTGATGATGAGTCTGTACCAGAAAATGCACAAAATCTCGATGACCTCAATGCTGACATCTTAGCAGTAAGTTATGCTCCTGGCTTTCTTGGGGTTGCAGTCTTTATTATAAGTGACCACTGACTAACTGCCTTTTATTTTATTGCTGTTTCTCTCTCTGTTTTCCTGTCTGAAGTCTGATCATTATGTGCTTCTTAGAATCATAGAACCATAGGGTTGGAAGGGACCTCATGAGGTCATCTAGTCCAACCCCCTGCCAAAAAAAGCAGGACCTCGACCCTGTGCAATGAACCTGTTAGATTTTGGTAGCTAAGTGGGGTCAAGCAGAGGCAGTACTTTAATAGGGCATCTCTGAGGGACGCACCAAAGTGCTTAGTCAGAGTGGCTCATTCCTCAGCTTGGATGTACAGGTGTCCTTGCATTGTGCTTTTGGAGGTACCATCTTCCAGCAGAAATGGGATGGCAAGAACTGCACATGGTTTTCTAAATGAGGCACAGTTGATTTCTGTAATTTTTTGTGTTATGATACTTTTGGTGGCATTTTCCTTCCTTTCTATCCTAATATTGTCTCTGTGTAAGGTTGTTTTTTTTTTTTTGAGCACAGCTGCATATTGAGCCAAGGTCTCAATGGAGCTGGCTACAGTGACACCTAGATCCCTTCCCTGAGTTGATCTAGTTAATTGAGAGCCCTGTGAGGTTTATGAGTAGTTCAGATTATTCTATTCCAAGTACAATATTAGGCATTTATCAATATTTAGCTTTATTTGCATCATGCTGCTTTTTCCTCTTGCTTGGTAGGTGCTTCCGAAGTTCCTCTCAGTCCTTTCTGGTTTGGACTGACTTAAATAACTTTGTGTCATCTGCACCTCACTGCCCACCCCCTATCCAGATTGCTAATAAATACATTAGATAATGGTTGACCTAATGTGAAACTTTGAAGTACCTGCTCTTCATCTTCTGCCCTGAAGAAAACTGTTCATTCCTACTCTGATTCCAACCTCTTTTTGGTCAATGACAACACTCCTTCTCTAGTCTCATGATGACTTAGCATCTTTATATCTTCTTGTGAGGGACTTCATCAAAAGGCCTGTGAAAATCTAAATAAATCACTAACCAGTTCTTCTTTATCCAAATATTGACTGATACTGACAGAAAATTCTTTGATTAGTGAAACATGATTTGCCTCTGCAAAAGCCATCCTGGTTCAACAAAGGTCAGATGCCAAGTTCCGTGTTAATCTAATCCAGCAAAACAAACAAGGAGTCTGGTGGCACTTTTAATGACTAACAAATTTATTACATGAGCTTTCATGGGAGACAATCCCATTTTGTCAGATGCTTGAAGATGGGGAATTTACAGAATGGGAGTAAAATAAATGCAGGGAAGTGTAAGTCGTAGGATTTGGTCAGATGGTTCGCACTACTTGAGAAACCTCTTCTGTCTCTTTTACCAACATAATGCTTATTTTTCCTGTTGTTCAGTTTGCATAGTGACATGCCCAGTGATTTATTTGTAACAGAATCTGCAGGTAACCCAGATTAAGAAAGTTCGCGTTCTCATTGATGAAGCCATCCTGAAGTGCGACGCAGAGCGTGTGAAGCTGGAGGCAGAGCGGTTTGAAAGCCTCCGAGAAATTGGAAACCTCCTCCACCCCTCTGTGCCCATCAGCGATGATGAGGTAGGAGCAAAATGCACCCCTTTTTTTTGTAAATGGTGTCTCTGGCAGGTTTGGGGAACAATGTATTGACAGCTTGAAACAGCCTTCCCCTGCTACATCAAAGGGAAATGCAGACAGTTAGTGAGGTCCCTGCTGATTTTTGGTAGGGAGAGAATGAAATCTGCATTACAAGACAGCATGTCCTACAAAGAGGACTTCAGACCATGTGAGACTCTCCACCATTGTTTGGTGGGAAAGAGCCAAACTCTGGCCAATCAAATTCACCCAACAAGAATGTTTAACTCCAGGAATACAATTGGGCTGGGCTGACAGCCAAGTGACATCATAGCACGCTGCGGGCAGGGGATCCGCATTGGGGTTCTTTTCTTGCCTGGATTTAGTCACTATGGAGACTGCAGAGCCAATCCCAAGGTGAAGGAGCCCCTGGGGCTGAGTCTTGGAGCAGCTGCGACCAGCGTTTAGTCCTCTCCATTGAGAAATGCATGATGCCTGAGGACAGGCCCTGACTGCTCCCTTTTCACCCCTTACTTGCCTTCTGCAGAACACCCTGGCCCAGGGTTATACATGCTGGTGTGGTAGGGGCAGGGTCCAGAAAGGAGAGGAGACTTCAGCGTGAGCTTGTTTTTCCTCTTTCACGCAGGATGCAGATAACAAGGTGGAGCGGATCTGGGGAGACTGTGCAGTGAGGAAGAAGTACTCCCATGTGGACTTGGTGGTGATGGTGGATGGCTACGAGGGAGAAAAGGGGGCCATAGTCGCTGGAAGCAGAGGGTACTTCCTGAAGGTGAGAGCCCAGAGCCCCAAATCTTGTTTCAGGGACACAGGAAGAGGACTCAGGCAAGCACAGAAGGAACTGACTTGGCTTTGTGGCAGAATTCTTGTACTTTGCTGGCATTCATGTAGTTAATACCACATTAGGCACAGCACTTTCTGAGGCTGAATTTTTGCTGCGCTTTCTGGGGCTGAGTAAGTTTGGTGCCTGTTTGACTGGTGGAGTTCCCACTTGCGTTCACTTTTTAAGGACATCCGCCTGTGTCCTACCCAAAGGGATCACACTGGGCAAGTGATGATGTAAGTACTGAGGTGACCTTGTGATGCTGTTGTGAAGCATGTTCTTGGCTCACAATGCTCCATGTCATGGTTGTGTAGAATTCTTTCCAGATCAAGACTTGCATGGGTTATTAGGCCAAAGCTGTCCTCATAGGTTTGGTCTCCTTCTTCTGGCCTAGTTATTTTGCTGATGCTCAACTCCTTCGAGTCTGTTCTTGAAACTGAGATACTGTAGGCGCTTATGGACTGGTTGTGAGAGGGGCTTGGCATGCAGTCAGCCCCTCTGAAATCTGGGCCAACAGTCCTTCATGTGACCTGAGGCGCTTGTCTTGTATTTGTAGGGTCCCCTGGTTTTCCTAGAGCAGGCACTGATCCAGTATGCTCTGCAGTCCTTGCTCAGCAAAGGCTACACTCCAGTCTATACCCCCTTCTTCATGAGGAAAGAAGTGATGCAAGAAGTGGCGCAGCTCAGTCAGTTTGATGAGGAGCTGTACAAGGTAAGCCACAAGGAAAGGCCTGTGCATACTGATGCTGGCCAGCCAGGTCCACTTTTCCTTTAGCACTTCCCATGGCAAAAGGCTCCTAAAGTCTATGGGTCCTGCCATTCCTGGGACCCAGATCTGTGCTGCCCAAGACTGTTACACGTCTCTGCAGATGTGTGTTCTGCTCTGGGACGCTGACAGAGTGTTCAACCCCCAGGTCATTGGCAAGGGCAGTGAGAAATCAGATGACAACTCCATTGATGAGAAGTACCTGATTGCCACTTCTGAACAGCCGATTGCGGCTTTGCACAGGGACGAGTGGCTGAAGCCAGAGGATCTGCCTATCAGATACGCTGGGCTGTCCACCTGCTTCAGGCAGGAAGTTGGCTCGCATGGCCGTGACACCAGAGGCATCTTCCGGGTGCACCAGTTTGAAAAGGTAAAGGGGTGTGCTGCTACTCAGTTAGCTGGGATATGGTTGCAGGATGCTAGTTGATAAGAACAGGATCATGGTCCTTGCTCCTGATATAAAAGATTTGAAGGGAAAATTATGTGATGGGGGGTGGGGCCTGCAGGTTCAAAACACTCAGAACAAAAGTTCTACCAGACAGTCACCTCTTGGTGGTGGTGCAATTTTTCTGCTACTGACAGTAGCATACAGGCTTCATCTACACACTGGTAAGTTGAATAATTTTAGAGTTTGGAGACTGCAATGTCCTTTTGGCTCCTTTAGATGTCTGTGAGTATGTGTTGCTGGTATGTCGCTTGTTTGGCTGTCACGTTGCTTTATCTTAAGTTTATTACACTGGGATTCCCTGAGACGGAGACAACAGAAAATGTTCCTTCTCCTCTTCTGATTTCTCTTCTCTGAACCTGGAATCCATCGTTCCCGGGCCTTGCTCTGCCGTGGTGCATTGGCAGTTGAGACCTGCAGAGGGTCAGACTGCATATATTTAAGTGGGCCTCTCTCTCCCTCCAGATTGAGCAGTTTGTCTATGCGTCACCTCATGACAACAAGTCGTGGGAAGTGTTTGACGAAATGATTGCAACTGCGGAGGGGTTCTACCAGTCGCTGGGCATCCCTTACCGGATTGTCAATATCGTCTCAGGTACAGAGCTTGGCTCTGCCATATGTGAAGGCAGATGTAGGGATAATGTGATGGGACTCACCTGTGATCGCAGGACAAAGGCCAATACTGGAGCTGAGTGGGCAGGGTAGTGTCTGAGGCCATGGTCTCGGCTGCTGCAAACCACTGTGATACAGAGAGAGCAGCCTTCCGCCTACTGTTCTGCATCCCTGTTTGAACTTGCATCTGCCTTGTGTGTGGGTGGTGTGGTCCAAATGGGCCCAGGCACCTGTTTTTCCTTGATAGGGGGTCTTGTGCAGTTTGTCATTCTTGCTTTCCAGCACCTTGTCAGGACAAGACACTGCGGCTTGTGCACCCCAACTCTGTGGCAGCAGTGCCCTACATCACCATGGGCGGAGAGCAATCTTGGGTCCTTATTTCAGGCTCCCATATAATATGATTGGGACAGAAAGTCACCTAGTTCCATAGGAAATGCTGATGGTTGACTTGTATTGGGTCTGAAAGTGGCCCATCCCTTCCTCTAATAAAGGAACTACAGAGACCTATTGGCAGCCTTCACATGAGGCTGCACGACGGGGTGTAGCCGGCCCCGGTTTCTGGCCAGGCCCTGGGTCTGCAGGATGAGCCTGACAAAGGGCAGGTTATGGTGTCTTCACCTGACCAGAAGCTGCCCCAGGGTGCTCCAGTTACTAGGTTACAAGTAGAGCTAGCGCTGGTATCTGCTTTGCTCACAGCCTCACCTGCCAGCTGCTGGGTGGCCCTCCAGTTTTGGTGGTGAAGTTCATGCTGCTACCGGGCACTGCAAGTGGTTGTCCCCAGCCCAAGCCCACTCCTAGCTATGCCTCTGCTGCAGGGCAGCCTGCGGCTGGGCGCTTGGAAAGATGTATGAGCATTGGCTGGGCTAAGACCCTCAGTTTGATCTGTGTGCCATGCTTGTCACCGTTACATTGTGCTCTCCACCACGGCGGTCTGTTGCTCTCCCTTGTTGTCTGTCATTTTACACTGGAGCTGTAAGTGATTCTGAGCAGCACCTCTCTCTGCCAGGTGCTGAGCAACCATATGACAAAGGGCCCTAATTTGGGTTCTGACACCCTTCAGGACTACAAGTGCTGGGAGTTGATTACTGACCCATTTCCCTGCCCAGTCTGGCAGGGTGGTGTGTTACCGAGGTGGTTTGGTCCTGCCAGAAGTCGAAGTGCCAAGTTGCTCCCATGTCCCCTTCTGGCTGATGTAGAGACAAGCCAAATGAGAGCTCTTGGGCCTCTGGCAGGGAGGGAGAGATGTCTTCAGAGCCCACGAACCCCTTAAACTCCAATGCTGGGGTATGGCTTAAATCCACTGTAGTTGGGAATCTGAGCCTGAAACACTACCTAAAGCCTTGTCTGCACTGTGGTGGGATTGGGGTGGGCTGCCAGGGGGTGGCAGTGCTCTGTGATGTGTAGGAGGTCTCACTAGCTCATCTGCTGATCCCTTCCAGACTTTCACTCTGCCAGGAAAGCCAGGCCATTGATGTTTGACGCAACCTCCCTGAGTGATGCCAGCAGAAATCCTCTTCTGCCTACTCTTCTGGGGGTTTGCCAGAGTAGCTGTGTTGGCGAGGAGGCACAGTTCTTTCGCACCCCTGCCTGACTGAGTTATGCCAATGAAATTTCATAATATGGACTGGCCTAAGTCACCAGTGCCTACACACAGCAGTGCACCCAGTTGAGAGGCACTGTGTTAGCTGGGAAAAGGAATAGAGCCACTCCTCTGTAGTTCTCTCTTAAGACTTATCACGAAGTTCCCATTGTTTTTAGCAATGGGGGTTGGCTGATGAGGTGGGTCCACCTTGGTGGCTGTATCTGGAGCACTCATCTCCCAACAGATCATGGAGACCGCTGAATAGTGGTTGGTGTCCATGGGCCCCTCTGACCTGCTCCACTTATTCAGCCTTTCTCCCTAATCCTGGTTCTCTCCCTGTGACCTGTGCACCAGAGCCCTTGTGCAGCTACCTTACAGGAGCCATTAAAAACACAGCCTGATAATTACATTAGTGTCTGGCAGTTCTGATCAGCTATCAGTCCCTGCTCACTAGCTAGGTCTTGGGGTTGGTTCCTTTTCCTCCAAGAAGCTGAGCTAGGAAGAGAACAGTCCTGAAGGCCAGTATTGGAGTGGGGGATGGGCCAGTGGCTTGTCCAGCAGGGATGGTGGAGCTTCATGCATGGTAGAGGAGGGGCTGGCAGAGAATTGGCTGGAGATCCTTCTCTTTCAGAGGAATCCCTGTGGCTGACCGCTCCACAGATCCTGAAGCACCAGCCTTTATTATGGCATTAAGTCCATAGGATTTCCATGGTCTCTTGGCCACTGGAATCATCTCTGGTGAAACCAGAGTGAAGCAGCTATGTAGCTAACGTAGCAAGGGAGGGCTTTGTCCCTCTGTCCCTGAGGTTAGTGCTGTCTCTACATAGCTGCAGCTGGGTCAGGAGCAGCACACTGAGCTTTCCCCGTTACTGTTCAGCTGTGGCCTCTCTGGGTGGCCCCAGTAACCTCTGCCCCCCCCCCCCGTTCTCGCAGGCTCTCTGAATCATGCAGCCAGTAAGAAGCTGGACCTCGAGGCTTGGTTCCCGGGCTCGGGTGCCTTCCGGGAGCTTGTTTCCTGCTCCAACTGCACAGACTACCAGGCCCGTCGGCTGCGGATCCGCTACGGGCAGACCAAGAAAATGATGGACAAAGTAGGTGGCATTTCTGTACCTCACCCTCACTCTTCACGTGTGTCCTGGGACAGGTGAACAGCCAGCTCCCAGGCTGTCCTGTCCCATGGGCATATTCCCTCTGGTGCTTTTTCCTTTCCCATTCACAGCTAAGCATGTTTATTCCTTGCCAGTGGAACACTCCATCCTGGGAGAGCTGTGCCCTTTGTTTCAAGGGCAGATTCTTGCTGGTGTGTTTACGGGCCGGAGCACCAGGCGCTTGTGTCTCAGGAAATGCCCAGTCTCATCCTAGTTGGACCTAGGCAGAAAACAGCTGGGGGTGTCTCTGAGGGGAAAAGGTTGTTGTGGAACACACCTGTCTCAACCCCCTAATCCCCTTCAGTTTTCACCTACATTTTCCATGGGCCCCTTTGCAGGATTTGGGGCAAAAATTCTGGCTTGTAAATACTTAGGCTCCAAACTGGAATCTTGATTTGGGAAGACTGCTATGGTGTCTCCTGGGACCTGTGATTTCTGTGCCTCATGTCCCCCTTTTCCTTTCTAGGTCAGGGGCCCTGCTCAGATTAGATCTCCCATGATGCATCAGCCTTGCCTTTTGAGGCAGGGAATCGGATCCTTGGTCCCGGTTCCAAAGGGGTAGTTGTACTTGTCCAGTTCAGCAAAATAAACAGGAGTCTGGTGGCACTTATAAAGACTAACAAATTTATTTATCCCACAAAAGCTCATGTGATAGATAAATTTGTTAGTCTTTTAGTGCCACCAGACTCCTTGTTTATTTAGCCCCTGGGGTGTCTGTGTTTTGCATCTCGTAGGACTGGGTGAGGACTGCTGCCGACTCCAGTTCGGGACATCATGGGCTTTCTCTTTGCAGGTGGAGTTTGTCCATATGCTAAATGCCACCATGTGCGCCACAACCCGAGCAATCTGTGCCATCCTGGAGAACTACCAGACTCAAGAAGGTATCATTGTGCCAGAGAAACTGAAGAGTTTCATGCCGCCAGGTAAAACTCAGCAAACTCATCATGTGGCATGTCTGCTGTCTGTCTTGCTCCCCTCCAGTGTTCTCTCTGTCATCTCCTCCCCCACACACCTGTCCACATAAGTGCCTTGTGGCGGAGGAAATTGGAGAGATGGGGGTGTAGCAGAAGAGGAAAGACTAAGTGAGACTCTGGCCTGGAGCACGTCCAAGCTATCCTCATCTTCGCAGCACTAACACTCCTCTTTGATTCCCTCTGCCTCCCATGTAACTCTGGTTCAGGTTCTTAAACAGGGAGCCAGCAGAATGGAAAGAGGATGGGAAGATGTTTTCAGTGTGAGCTTGTGGAAACAGGGGCTTCTGGGTAGCTGGGAAATGGCTCTGAGTCCCTACCCCTGGAGTTAGGAGAGCCAGAGAGCAAACAGAGCCTTCTTGGCCAGCTCTTGCAATGCATAACCAGCCTATTTCTCTCATCAGGGCTGAAAGAAATGATCCCCTTCGTGAAAGCTGCCCCCATTGACCAGGAGCCTTCTAAGAAACAGAAGAAGCAGCATGAAGGAAGCAAAAAGAAACCAGCTGGCGGTGACACTATCCTGGAAGGGCAAATGCAAAACATGGGTGTAAATGACAGCTAGAACCAATTTCCACAAAGCAGTGTGATCTGGTGTACGGAGTCCAGGGCTGGGAGCTGGCCACTCCCACCTTCCCATCGCAGCTTAGTCACCACCTCGGGACAAATCACCTCCCGTCTGCTTCCCATCCCCAGCTGGAGCGTGGGGCAGATACTTGACTCCCTGGCCTCCAGGGTGTTGGGAGGGCCCCTTAACTTATGTTAGCTTCCCTGAGAGCCCCTAGCCTGGACCCTGGTCTATGGGAGCAAAGCGCCGAGGTCCTGTTCTTGCCCTTGGCACCTGGTTTCCCAAGGGTAAGGAGGTGGAAAGGGAAAAACAAAGCTGGCTCCCATGCCACGTGTGACGTCACTGTATCCATTGTCTTTGCCTGGCTGTAGGCATGTGTCTGAATCAATGCAATATAATAAAGCAATGTTGGGAGGCAGCTGAGCCGTGCTCCACACCATGCTCTCTTTGGCTTTCCTGCTCTCTGCTCCCTTGCTTTCAAACTGTCCTTTGATGGGAGAGAACTGATGCCGGTCAGCACTGGCCTCCTTAGTGGGACTAGCCGAGCAGGAAGGCTGATGGGGTCACCTTTGCACCTGCTACTCCGAGGGGTGCAGCTTTGCAACTAAGCAAGCTGCTGCAAAAGGGCACTTAACAGACCAAGGCCCAGCTTCTTTAACTGTCCCTGCCTCCCTGATGGATGAGGGTGCTGGAAATGCAGGTCTCTAGACCATATCAGACCAAAGGCAAAGGAACTGACTGCCAGAGGCCAGGTAGGGGTTGCAAAAGAGTGGGACTTTTCAACTCAAGCAGAGCTGAGAAGGAAGTGTAGGGCGGTCTGGACACGTTTCCTGTTCAGATGCTCTGAGCTAGGTCGGGCAGCATTTGAGGCTCTGGTAGATCGGTAGCTGTGGTGGGAATGCACTTACGACTTTGAAGCAAGAACAACTTGATGCTTTCTGTACAAGCTTACTCCCAGGAGCACCCTGTTCCTTGAAGTCAGTTGGCTGTGGGGTTCTGCCGTGCTGATGGTGATGGACGTGCCAGCAGGAGCTGAGAAGATTTAGTGATTTGAAGATGATGCAAGTTGCAGTGCCATTTTCCACATGGTAGGTATCTAGCCATGTTGATGGGGACAAATGGCTCCCAGCTTGCCACAGTTACACTGTGCCACCAAAGGCAGAGATGACAGCCTTGCTTAGCTGTGAGAAAAAACTGAGGAGGAATTAGGGAGGTTGGATCCCTCTGTGTTTCTGTGCCCACTAAGACTTCCCTCCCTGACTATGGCCAAGTGGTGGGATGCCCCTCCTTCTTGTCCCCCACCCCCAAACAGAAGGAAGGGGAGAATTGCCCTGGAAAGCTGCCCTCCTTTGCTGCCTAGAGTCTTTAATTTTTGGCCTAGACCAGCATGTACCTCCTTTCTCCTCCGTCCTCTGTCACATTGCCTCCTGCCTCTGGTTTCTTGCCCTCCCATCTGCACAGGGAAGTTCTGAGATGAGGCCAGCTGGGATGCTGATTTTAGGGGTGTGGGGTGCTGGATTCACTGCCCAAGCAATAGGCTGCGTTGTGCTCTAACGGCCCAAGTGGACTCTGCTGGTGCAGTCCAGGTGCCTGGTGTGTATTAATGTAGTTCTACCAGCCTCTCCCATTCAAAATTGCCAAGACCTGCCTCCTCTGGTCTTCCCATGGTGGTGGTTAAGAGCATGTCCAAGAACGTGCCCATTGGGCCCAGTGTACTCCCATTTCACAGATCCATACAACGTGTATTTACAGTATAACTAGTTCGAAGCCTGGATCAGTAACTTGGTCATTACATGTACAGATGGTGAAGGTGCTGCAAACACTGGAAGGTCTCTGAAATGATTTGAATGAACTCACCACAGCTTTGTGTGCAGTCCAGTGTATTGTGTCTGTGTGACCCTGTTGAGATGGGGAATGCAGCTTCCCTTCCCTCCTGAGAATAGATGAATTCTCTGTGTTTTGTCTGGGTTTGTTCTGCTGCTGCAAAAAGCCATCTTTGAAACCCAGGGTGAGAAATGGAAAAAAAAACCCCAAAAACAACAAGGAGTTTTGTGGCACTTAGACTAACAGATTTATTTTTCACATGAGCTTTCATGGGGAAAAAATCCACTTTGTCAGATGCTTCGAAGATGGGTGAACTTACAGAAAGGAATGAAAATAAATGCAAGGGAATATAAAACATAGGATCAGGTCATACAGTAACAGCAAATCGGAGCACCAGTCTCTTGTCTTCATGGTGTGGCTGCAATCTAGTGAATGGTTGAGCTGGTGGGTGGCTGATTTCCTGTGGTCTGACTTGTACTGGAAAGGTGCAATTCCTGGTTCAGCTCTCCACACCCTAAATAAATGAAAGCTCAGGTCAGGGTCGCCTGACTTCCCAGTTTGAAACTTCTTGATCTGGGCCAGACCCCTGTGCCAGCCACCTGTCTTTGCTTCCCAGGGCCATGCCACTAGCTCTTAATTTATTAGCCTGAGTGCTTGACTTATTTAACCTAACCAAAAGAAGGCTGAGAGAAAGTATGATTGCTCTATATAGATGCAGCAGGGAGTGAGTGGAATTATTTAAGTTCAGTGCCACCATGGAAGCAGAAACTAATGGCTCTAAAGTGGCCATCAGGAAGTTTAGACTTGATATTAGATACAGATTTCCATCCATCAGAGGAGTGAAGTTCTGGAATAGCCTTCTAAAGGGAGCTGTGGGGGTAAGAAAAAAACTGGCTGGCTTCAAAGCTGAGCTTGATAAATTCATGGAGAGGATGGTATGATGGGACAGCCAGGTTTGACAGTTGACTGATCTTTGGCTCCTGGTGCTAGATATGTTGATGGGCTGGGTTCTGAGGTATTGCAAAGAATTCTTTCTTGGGTGTCTGACTGATGAGTCTTGCCCATACTCAGGGTTTAACTAATCGCCATGTTGGGGTTGGGAAGGAATTCCCCCCCAAGGCAGATTGGCAAACATCCTGGGGAGTTTTTGCCTTCCTCTGTAGCATGGGGCATGACTCATTTGTGGTGGATTCTCTGTACTGTAAAGCCTTTAAATCATGATTTAAGGACTTTAATAATGCAGTCATAGGATAGAGTTTATTACAGAAGTGAGTGGGTGAGATTTTGTGGTCTGCATTGTGCGGGAGTTCAGGTTAGATAACCAGATTTGTCCCTTCTGACTTTAGAGTCTGAGTCTTATGCTTTTCATGTCAGCCACATGGTGTAAGACATCTTTCCTGGGGCCAGCTCGAAGCCATGTACTTGCTTGGAGCAGGAAAGTGGCAGAAGCAGGTGCTGAAAAGAGTACACATTTTCGAGTGGGGTGGGTGGTTAATTATTAGATCCTGCAAGGAAGATCTGTACTGACAGAGAGGAAAATGCAGAACATTTGGCCTACTTTGGCAGCCATCATTTGTGGAGAGCAAATATAGATGTCGAGTTTCAGCACAGAATCTGCTGTTCCAGCCTGGCCTCAGACAGACTGTCGCACAGCTGGGTGTTCAACATCCATCATATCACAGCACACACCACTTATAGTTTACAAAGTTGGAGGGTAGTTCCAACTCTCCATTGTGGCTGAGAGACTTGGGTGAGCTACAGAAAAAACCTGGAACACCAGCACCGGTGTTTCTCTGGAAGACGCTCAACATAAAACTGGGGAACACCTCCCTAAGATCAGTGTCCACATGGAGGTGAACATCTTCAGTGTCAAGGCCCTGATTATCCAGCAAGAGCTGATGTGGAGCTGGCACTGTGTACGTGTCTGATGTACGCCTGCCAAAATAATTTCTGTCCACCTGGCTTACCAAAGGAGAAAGGAAATGGTGGTCTAAAGAAATGCTTCAAGTGCCCTCAGGACACAATGAGATCCGGCATCAACGTGACGTGCTGGGATGCAGTCGCCCAAGACAGGAGTAACTAGTAAAGACTTGTTGGAGAAGAAATGATCATGTGTGAGGAAAATCGCCTTGCCCTGGTTGCAGGAAAACACCAGAAAAGAAGGGGCAGACAGTTGTCATGCAGCAGTTGTGCCCCAACCCTTCCTTCCAGACCACCTGGAACATCTGCCAACGAGTTGGCAGCTAAAGAATTGGACTCCTGGGTCACCAAAGGACCCATATCAAACAGAAGCTGAGAGAACATCATCCACCAGCGAGGGATCACTGATGATGATGGGAGTTTACGCTGATTGCTGTGAAACATCTCTGTGCCTTGGTTTCCCCATCACACAGCCATGGGGCTGCTGTTTAATTCTCCAGCATTTTGGGTCTGTGAGAGGGGTGGCAGCAGGAGCTAGGAAAGTGCCACATGTGGGATGTGAGGCAGCAGAAGGGCAGTTCTGTGATGATGGCACCAAAAGACGGGTTCAAATCCCCTTTTTTGTCACCATCCTCCCACGGCAAGTTGCCTGCTCTGCTCCTCAGTTCTCCTCTCTCAGGCAACGATAGCTCTCCCTCTCCTTACAGGAAGAGGGATCCCCTGAGTGCCATGTACTTGGCTGCTTCAGTGATTGATAGGGCTCCAAGTTAGCAGAGCATGTGCTGTCTTGGTTCCTCCCAGTGGCAGGATGGTGTGGCACCAAGCTGGGCTGTAAACTGCCAGCCACTGAAAATGGATTCCTGCCACAAATGAGTTTTTGGGGTGCCCTCAGTGGTGTGCTAGTGCTGGCAGAACTGGCTAGGCTTTCTACTCCCTGCCGCAGGAGCATGTGGTGCGATGGTTAGGGGGTCAGGAGACCTAGCTTGAATTTCCAGCTCCCGGATTGGGCCCACTGGGGCCGCCTGCCACTGGCCAGCTCAGATCTGGCTCTTGCTGCTGCCGGCTAGCAGCTGGTAGCCCCGGCGGGCCCAATCCTGCTCCAGCAGCTGCCTGCTGGCCAGCAGCAACCAGCTTGGCCTTGGATCTGGCTCCTGCTGTTGCTGTGGGGCCATGTGACGGTCATGGGGTGGAACCTGACCCCTTTTTTTCAGGGGAGCAACAGCCCTGGGCTGAATGGGGCTGAGTATGTTTAGACAAGCTTGTATCTTTTGCTGGTTCCACATCACTGTGAAGGCTGTAGGCTGGCCCTGTAGAATCCCAAATATCTGTGTGTACAAACTAGTCACAGACAGGCATTGTCTGGATTATCAGGTTATCGGGATGGTGTCTGTGGTCAATTCTGGATGGACAGCACTTAGCGCAGGGGGAGCCTTTGCACAGCTAGCTGGTTTCTGTTATGGTGAGCATTTAAAGGACTGCTCCCCCTTTCTAATGCCCATCTCGAATGAGATGGGCAGTAGTTGTCCTGGGTTCTAGACAGATTCCTTGCACCAGGGATGGTGAGCAGGTTCTCTGCAGGAGTCTAGTAGGCTGAGCCGCTTTGATAGCTCAGTCCTCATCCTCGGTGCTGGGAAAGCCACCAAGTGGCTGTTCTGTACCCAGCAATCCTTCTAATATAGTTAATGATCAGTGAGATCACCCAAGACTTTAGCTGCTGGATTCACCATGCAGCTGCAAGCAGATAGCAGTAGAGGGGGGCGACAGATGCATTGCAGCCCATCGGTCCAGTGTGTTACTTGAGATCTGGCCAGGACCCGATGGGCTGAGGAACAACCCCTCCATGCACACTTTTCCCCCCACCTCTGGTTAACTGGGGTGTGCTATAGGCGGGCCTGGAGAAAATTTGGTTTTTTGCAACCCCACAGCCAAGCGCATCACTGTGCAGAGGGTGTGACATGTCACAGACCACAGAGGAGGATGTCATAGCCCAGTGGGGGTTGACAAAACCCCCAGCACAGTTATTTTTGCTGTAACTAAAGAGAAGCAGACCCCAGAGGCTGTTAATAAGTTTTGTGTAAATCTTGTTAAATGCTCAACTTCTCTGAGATTTTATCCTATTAACTCTGGAGCTGCAAACAAAGATCTGGCCCAACTTTTTGCACCTGAAAGAGCAGCTGGGCTGGGGAGCCAGGCTCCCCTCCCCTTGGCCTGTGTCTTCCTTCCTGCTCAGCAAAAGACGGGCTGGCTCGCTGCTCCCCCTGCTCCACTTGGCGCATACAGGACAATGCCCAAGTGGAGTGAGACAAAGGGAGCAGCTCCAATTTGTAATTCAAAAGGGGTTTGGGCTTCACATTCCTGGTGAGGGGGGAAGGGAGGTTTGGGGGCCCTGCACTGGGCCAGCCCCAGTGGCCAGAGAGAAAGGCGATTGCGACAGGCGCAGGGAAGAAAGACAATGGGCGAAGAGATGGCAAATCCCTCCCGCTTCCCCGGCAAGGCAATTCTGAGCTTGCCAATGGCTCTAGTAATCTGGTGATGCAGGAATCCAGCAGGATTGAGGCTAAGCCAGAGCTCTCCTGTTAATCAAGGAGCCACAAATAGCAGAAATCGGGGGTGGGGGTCTGCAAATGACAGATGCTCTGGGAGGAATCACAAGAGAAGCGAGGCAGGAAGGAAACCCAGCCCAGATTTCTCAGGCTGCATTTGGGCCAAGCCGAGTGGGGAGCTGCCTGGGATGTGTGATCCACACAGCCTCTGGCTCGGGGAGCTCAGAGATTAGGGCCCTGTTTGATGATTTCCAAACAGTGCTTCTGGTTGAGGGGAGATGGGCCTGAGTTTCGGAGGGGCTGAGCACCCCTGCTCCACTGCCTCCCCTGGGAGCTGCTCTGGTGAATGTGAGAACAGAATCAGAGCCATCCTCTAACACCCGAGTCCCACTGTGCGGGCTGAGGACAAATTCAAGGGGGTGTAGAGATCCCTGCTGGCCACAAGGATGCTGGGCTTTTATCCCAAAAGGCCAGGATGCCTTGTGGTCACGCGCAGCTCTAAGACAGCAGGTGCAGGGTCTTAGCCTGGGCAGCCTTTTTTAACCCACTTCCCCTCCCTCTCCCCCAGGCTGGGTAATGATGGTCATGGGCTAAATTTGGCACCGTCCCTAAAGGGCTGAGATCCTGCAGGAACCATGCTCCAGGGAATGGATGCTTATTATCATGTACCTGTAAGCAAGTGCAGGCACCAGCTGTGTCATTTTGCTGCCCACATCCCCACCAAAGGTCCAGCCTTTGGATTAGCCCTGAGCCTGGCTGCACACGGTGTGCCAATTCCTGGTGTGTTCACCTGTAGTGACCTTGGGCCTTGCCTCTGTGCGCAGCCTCCCTGTGGAATCAGGGCTCCAGAAAAGCAGGGTCCACCTCAGATACATAGCCGTGGGAGCCAGTTACCTGGTGTGGGCCACAGGGTCTAATTGGAGTGTAAATGTGGCCCCAGTGATGCTGGCTGAAGCCTCAGCTTGGCTTATGGGAGCCCAGCTGTGTTGCTCCTGTCCTCCAGGGATCCCTGGGAAGCCCAGAGGCCAGTGCTGTGTGGGTGAAGGGGGCCATGAGCTAAGTACAGGGATCCCTGCTACTAAATGAAAAGGGATCCAGGACTCTTGGAAACAGATGGGCTGTTTGGAGAGGTGCACCTGCCTCTTCCTGTCCTGCCACCTTTGCCCACAGAACCACTCTGCTTTATCAGCTGCAAAATCCAACTGCGTCGCTCACACAGCAGGATTTCTAGTCAAGCCTACCTGGTTCTCCCTCATGCCCTCGCAGCATAATAGCGAGAATCTGTGTCTGTCTCGGGCTTCGCATCTGGGCAGGCTCTGCTGCACGCACAGGTCACGCTCGCTAGCCCACGCAAGAACGCCCAGATTAAGGGGCTTGCCCAGGGCCACACAGTGTGGTGGTGTCTGAGCTGGGTAGTCCCAGGAGTCCTGGCTCCTGCCCACCAAACAACGGTGGCGTCTTTCTTCCCTTCCGTGGGCTGGCAACACCGGCTTGGCTTGTGAATGTTAAAAAGCAGTTGGCTGGGGGGAGAATGGGCCTGGCTCTGGCGTCCTCTGAACTGAGTCACTGGACTGGCATGGAGCCACGCGCTGCATCGCAGCCGCCCACACCTATTGCTCTCCCTGTGGTGCATCTGTTTTGGTGTATGACTTAGACTGGCTCATTTGCTGAGGCAGCCCACACCTTCCATTTGTTCCCAGGGGTCTGCTGCGCTGTCCCACAGGCAGGGAAGGAACCCACGTCAAGACTCACCATAGTGGGGAGGTAGAATCAGCAGGGCAGCTCGGTTTCACCTCAGCTGAAAATCTGGCCTGGAAAGTAGAAGTGCTGAAAACTGCCGCTCCGTCCTGTCTCATCTGCTCTCTTTGTGGTGCCAGTCATTCTCCTTGCGGCCCAAAGGGAGGGACTGATGCAGGATTTCCACCCTGCAGCACAGGACCCCTCAGGGCCTGATGGTCCCCAAATAAAGGGACAGGCACCAGATGTCAACTTGTGAATCCAAAGTAGTTTGGTACATAACCCCCTGAGTCCTCCTGCTGATGCATAGGGCTGACCAAGTCCTTTGAAAGCCGGGCTCTCTCGTGATACCCGGTGCCCCCTCCCCTCCACCCCCAAATGGCCATCCCAATTGATCCCGCACTGAGGCCAGTGTGGGCAGATCCCTGGGTCTGCCTGGATCCTGGTGTAGTATGGGATGGTGACTGATTAGCCAGGAAACAGAGGGCACTCAAAGAGTGTGCGGGGGGGGGGGGTTGATGTGTTTTTGGCCCTGTTCACATGCAGATATATGGGACTTAATGTGGAGACGAAGGGTCCACCAGCTGTGACCCATGCCCCCCGAACTAGGGTCAAGCTGCTGTGTTGTTGAAAAATAGGAAAAAGGACAGGTGGAGAAATAGCATTTTCCCAAGAAGGTTTCACCAGTATAGTGGGCTAGTAGATATCTGTATGTCTCCACTGTCCCCTCTTGAATGGTCCAGAACAGTGCTGCTGTGTGGCATAGGCCCTGTACCATTAACTGCTCATGGAGATTTGGTACCACCAATTATAGGCAGCAGTTGATCCCACCTGTGCAAAATTAGTAAACGTTTTCCCTGCCCTAGGTTGCAGCATTTGACCTTGTTAATCACATCCTCATCTCTAGAGGAGCTGATCAAGAGCTAGCCCCTGGCTCCTTTCATCCCAAGGTGGCCTGTCAGACTCAGGCAGATGGCTGATTGGGAGCTCACGTCCTCTGGCTGCCTGCAAGTGTGAGGGTCTGAATGCACCAGTTCTCCATGGCTCTTTGTTTGATGCTAAGGCTTCCGTGTGTGCCTTTGCTCACTGGGCTGTGCCGGGAAGGGCCGCTGACCTTCCTCCCAGCAGCTGGAGGATTCGGGAAAACCCTCTGCCCCCCGGCCATGCATCTGCTGTGCTTGGCAGCCATTGGGCCAAGCGCAGGGTCGGTGACATTTGAAGAGTTGCAATCTGCCTGCCAGATCCTAAGATTGGACTGCACCAAGGCTGCTGGCCTGGGCCTTCAGCTTTAGCTTTGTTCAGCCACTTCTTCCTAACACAAAAGTCTATGCAACAAAATCGGGCTGGCCACAGCTGGCTCTCCCCCAGCAGCCCCTGGCTCAGGGAAGGGCTGGGCTGGGGGTACAATTGCTTGAACTCAGACTGTGCTGTTGCCCTTTTAAGAGGGCACACCAGCTGCCTGTGCTGAGCCCTGCGCAGGTGCAGGCAGGTTCATGTCCTTGCAAAATATACACAAGCCAAATGTGCATGGAAAAGCTTCTGGGAGCCCCCGGCACTATGCCAGGAGTGGGCCTTGAACCAGGATCTGAGCTGGCCAGAAGCTGGGAAGGGAGGACACAGGTGGTCTCTTTGCACCCCTGGCACTGGTCACTGGCAGAAGATGGGACGCTGCGCTAGATGGCTCATTGGCCAGACCAAGGGCCACCAGATGTCAAGCAAAAGGAGTCCATGTCCTCCTTTTTACCTTCACATCCTCTGTCCAGAAGGCATTTTAAAATCCACAATTTTGTCTGGCTTTTTACTCACAGGGGTTAAAGTATGCTGGAACACCCTGTTTTTAGGGAAGCGTTCCAGGGCCCCCTAAAAACAGAAGAATATCATATTAATACTACATTTTCTCCACGTGTCCTCCAATGTCCTCCTTTTCATATTTCCCTGCTCTCCTTTCCATGCTTCAATAGCTGGGAACCCTAGCCAGACCCAGTGCATTCCTCTGCCTTGCCACCATGTGTGGGGCCTGGGTGGCCTTCACCCAACCTCGCACCTGCAGACATGGGAGCAATGTTCCCTCTAATTTTTAGTAGGCTGTGTGGGCAAAAAAAATTCTTTTGTGCAAATTTTCAGAACCAGCATCCAAATTTGTGTGCACGCCAGTGAGTGTGGTCAAACTAGTGAGCACAATGAAGCAAGCATGTATGATGCAAATAATACCTGTTTTATTGTTATATGCTGATGCAAATTATTTTATAAATTACAAAACCTTATCTGAAACATGTTACTTGAAACCACCTTCTTAAAGTAGTGTAAAAATACTAGCACTGTTGAATATTTTTTGTGCACGCTTTATTTTGTTGTGTACGCAAGTTTCACAACCTTACACGTGCACACCGTAGAGGGAACATGGCATGGGAGTCACTGGCATTGCTTTGGGTCAGCAGAGCTGCCAGAGACACCCCTCCCCGTCCTCAGCCTCCAAAGAGTAGAAACAGACCAAGCCAAGAGAGGAGAAACAGTCAGGCCGTGTCTGTAGCAGGCTCTGTCTGGGTTGGGTCATCGCTGTGCTCTGTCCAGGCTGAGTTGGAGCCAATCTCTAGCCAAATAGGAGTAAAGATAGTGGAGTCTTGCAGATTTATGGATACCCACATTATAGCTGTGACTGTTTCTTGCAGATGTAGGTCGACTGCAGCGTCGCATATTGGCATCGGTGCAGGGCGCTAAAATTCAGCTGTGAGGAAGGTTTTCTTCAACTCCTGGGAAGTTTGTAGCTGGCCTCTGCCCTGAATCAGGAGGACCCAGAGCCTGATCTTATAAACACTAGCTGCAGCTAAATCTGCTAACCAAGATCTAATGGCAGCATCTGGAACGCAGCGAGTAGCTGGTGTGAGAACGGCAGGACCCTCGCTGAGGACGCATCACTTGCAGGTGCTCAGCTGGATGGCATGAAAGATGCCAGGCAGTGGTTATGTCTGAAGGCGTTTGTCGGCGCTCTGAACGCTGCGCCCCGCCCCGGGAAGTGGCTCAGATCCACAGCTTGGCAACTGGCCCTTTTTCAATTTGATGCTAAAACAATGTTGAAAAAAATATGTTTGGAAATTCTCAGTGAACAAGATCTGCCCATCTGTGGTCATTTTACACTGCAGGGGCCTAAGTCTAAAATGGTGTAAAGCGAAGTTACTACACTGGTTTACACCAGAGGAGGATCTGGCCATATGAGTGCAGGGGTGTAGCAGAAGAAGTCATAAGAGAGGCTGAGATGGCCCATTTACATGGCACTCTGTAACTATAAAGGGTTAGCCTAGTTCTGCAAAGCAAACGAGGTCTGTGGCACTTAAAGACGAACATATTTATTTATTGCTTGAGCTTTCATGGGAGAAAAATCCCACTTCGTCAGATGCTTTGAAGAAGGGGGAAAGCATCTGATGAAGTGGGATTTTTCTCCCACGAAAGCTCACGCAATAAATAAAATTGTTTGTCTTTAAATGCCACAGGACTCCTTGCTTGTTCTGGTAGCTACAGAAATCCAGGCTAGTCCAGTTTCCTCGTCCCTGCATGAGCCATGCCTGGGGCAGCAGAAAAAAGCTGACTTAGGCCATTGCACAAACTAAGCGCTCATCTGGAAACTGACAGAGCTTGTCTGAAGTCAGCAGCTCCAGGGCTGAGGCCTGTGTTCCTCACACGCCCCACACACGCAGCAGCTCAAGGTGGCTGTGTGGATTGAGTCTCCAGGTTGTACCTGACAGGGATCCCCTGTGCAGAAATGATGGCCCCACTGGACTCTGCGATAGACTGTAGGTTCTTTACTAACCGTACGGCAGGGGTCTCAAACGCAAATCACCACCAGGGCTGCATGAGGACTAGTATGTTAGCCTGAGGGCCACACCACTGAAGCCTTTTCATACAATGATATTGCAAATATTGGTACTGATAGTTTTGTTGTGAGCTGCAGAAAATAGCTTTAGGGGCTGCATGTGGCCCACAGGCCATGTGTTTTGAGATACCTGCTGTACAGTGTTACTTTGCTGCAGTATTTCAAGCAGAAGAGCGTGTCTGTGCATGTATGTGGTGCGCATACAGGTGCAGCATGTATATGTGTATACAGAGGGTGTGTGTGTGCTCAGTGTGTGCAGCATGTATATGTGTATTCAGAGTGTGTGTGTGTATGTGTGCGTGGTGTGCATACATGTGCAGCATGCATATGTGTATTCAGAGTGTGTGTGCGCGGTGTGCAGCATGTATATGTGTATTCAG
>ML682095.1:1328906-1392806 GCA_007922195.1 Podocnemis expansa
GTGCATACATGTGCAGCATGTATATTTGTATTCAGAGTGTGTGTGTGTGCGTGTGTGTTTTTGTACACAAAGAGTGCCTGTGGCTGGGCATGTCAGTATTCCCTGAATCCAAACTCCTTTTCTGTTCATGTGAACCCCACTTCCCTGGAGCTGCTCCCCTGCCCAGTGCAGTCACGCCTAATGGGCACAGCAGCGAACTCCCTGCTCCTAGCAGAGTCTGGCCAGCCTGAGCGGTGCAAACCCAGGTTGTGAGCAGAGGGACAGGCTGGCGCGTGCAGCCCAGGGTGCCGTGCCCGCCCCATCCCATCTCCTCAGCCGGGGATCGCCTGGCCCCTCACTGGCCCTATTCCACAGAGGGGTCACTGGTGGCTGGGAGGCAGCCAGGCGCCCCGGCTCCCTCCCCTTCTCTACTCACTAGACCTCACTGCCCCGCCCTGTGTCCCTTCCCCGCAGGGCTCCGGGTGGGTCCCCCGGCTGCCGTGGCCGCTTTAAGGGCCGCCGCGCCGCGCTGCTGAGCAGGTCCATGGTAATGAGGCTCCCGCACTGCGAGCCGCGCCGCCCGCCGCAGAGCAGAGCCGGGGCGCCGGGCGGGGAGCGCGGAGCGGAGCCGGGGCGCCGCGGCTACCGGGGGGCCGGTCGGTTCGGGCGCCCTAGAGCGGGGCGCACGGGACGGGGTGACAGGTTGGGGGGCGCAGGGGGACTAGGGGGCACCCGGGGAGGGGAAAATCCGGGAGGATCCGGGGGCGCACGGGGGGATCCAGGGGCGCACGGGGGTGGAGAGCAGGGGGGATCCAGGGGCGCACGGGGGAGATTCAGGGGGGCAGAGGGAGGACCCTTGGGGGGATCTTGGGGGCACGGGGGCGATCCAGGGGCGCACGTGGGGGATCTCCAAAGCGCACGGGGAGGATCTGGGGGGGGGGCGCACGTAGGAGATCCAGGGGCGCACGGGGGGGGGAGCCCGGGGGTGCTGGGGGGAGCCAGGGGGCCCCTCTGCCCCTGGAGCCCCTGGCATGAGGCCCGGCGGGGCTAGGCAGAGCTGCCCAAGGAGCCACCGCTGAGCCCCGGGAGATGGGCGGCTGCTGGTGCCACCCCAGCCACGCTCTGCTCCTGCTGCTGGTCCTTGGGGTGCCCCGGCTGGGGGGCGCAGCGCTGCCCGAGCCTTGTGTGGTGGGACCCCCATCCGGGAGGCGGCTGATGCAGCTGGCCGGGTGCGTCACGCACACCCTCTGGCTCTGCCCGGCAGGTGCGGGCGGCCTGTGGGCACACATGGCCGGGCAGGGCTGCGGGGCGGGTGCAGAGAGGGAGTTGCAGAGTCGGCTTTTGCTTCCCCAGGCTCCTGGACGTGGGAGGCAGAGCTGGGCTCTGTGCCTCGGGCCCGGCTCCCGCATCCCCCTTCCCCCTGCTGCTGCGTGGGAGGGCTGCCAGGCGCGGTGTAGGGTGTGGGGCGTAGGTGGGAGCCTCTCCCCCCATGCCCCAGGGGAGCTGATCCTCTCTGGCCGGGCGGTGTGTCTCCAGGCTGGGAACCCAGTGCGCTTGGGGCTCCTGTGCCAGCGGTGTACCAAGGAGGAAGGGGTCAGGCAGGGGGGGCACACTAGGGTCTGGGTCCCCTGGAGTCTGGGCCTGGCTTCCCCCAGGCAGCAGGCGGAGCTGGAAAAGCTGCTCCCCAGGGCCCCCGCCAGTGGAATCAGCCGGAGGAAGCGCAATGTTAACACCAGCCCCCAGTTCCAGCCACCCACCTACCAGGTGTCAGTGCTGGAGAACCAGCCGGCGGGCACGCCTGTGATCTCACTACAGGCCACAGACCCGGACGAGGGTGATGCAGGCCGGCTGCACTACTCCATGGATGCGCTCTTTGACAGCCGCTCCAACAGTTTCTTCACCATGGAGCCCCACACCGGAGCCGTGAGCACGGCCCAGGAGCTGGACAGGGAGACCAAGAGCACCCACGTCTTCCGGGTGACAGCCGTGGACCACGGCACGCCGCGGCGCACAGCCCTGGCCACGCTCACCATCTTGGTGAGTGACACCAACGACCACGACCCGGTGTTTGAGCAGCAGGAGTACAAGGAGAGTGTGCGGGAGAACCTGGAGGTTGGCTATGAGGTGCTTACAGTCCGGGCCACCGACGGGGATGCCAGCGCCAATGCCAATGTCCTCTACCGACTTCTCAATGGGGGTGGGGCCAATGAAGCCTTTGAGATTGACCCGCGCTCTGGGGTCATCCGCACCAAGGGGACGGTGGACAGGGAGACCGTGGAGTCTTATCAGCTCTTGGTGGAGGCCAACGACCAGGGGAAGGACCCGGGGCCACGCAGCAGCACAGCCACTGTCCACATTGTGGTGGAGGATGACAATGACAACTCGCCGCAGTTCAGTGAAAAGCGCTATGTGGCTCAGGTGCCTGAGGATGTGGCCTCCAACTCCCACGTCCTTCAGGTCACGGCCACAGATCAAGACAAGGGCAGCAACGCCCTGGTGCACTATAGCATCATGAGCGGGAACACTCGGGGCCAGTTCTACATCGACGCCCAGACAGGCAACATTGACGTGGTCAGCCAGCTGGACTATGAACTGAGCAAGGAGTACACGCTCCGCATCAGGGCCCAGGATGGGGGAAGGCCCCCCCTGTCCAACATTAGCGGGCTGGTGACCATCCAGGTCCTGGATGTAAATGACAATGCCCCCATCTTCGTCAGCACCCCCTTCCAGTCCACGGTGCTGGAGAATGTGCCCCTCGGCTACTCAGTCATCCACATCCAGGCCATCGATGCGGACTCTGGGGAAAATGCCCGACTGGAATACGCCTTGCTGGAGACTGGCCCCAAGTTCCCCTTCGCCATCAACAACAACACGGGCTGGATCGTGGTGGCCTCGGAGCTGGACCGTGAGATGGTGGATTTCTATAACTTTGGGGTGGAAGCGCGGGATCATGGCAGCCCCCCCATGACTTCCTCAGCCAGTGTCAGCATCACCGTGCTGGATGTGAATGATAACAACCCTGAGTTCACCCAGAAGGAGTACGCCGTGCGGCTCAATGAGGATGCTGCCGTAGGCACCAGCGTCCTGAGCGTCTCTGCCATCGACCGGGATGCCAACAGCGTCATCACCTACCAGATCTCCAACGGCAACACCCGCAACCGCTTCTCCATCACCAGCCAAAGCGGCGGTGGCCTCATCACCCTGGCGCTGCCGCTGGATTACAAGTTGGAAAGGCAGTACCTGCTGACCATCACGGCCTCTGATGGCACCCGGCTTGACACGGCCCAAGTGTTTGTCAATGTGACTGATGCCAACACCCACCGACCGGTCTTCCAGAGCTCCCACTACACTGTCAACATCAATGAGGACCGGCCGGTTGGCACCACGGTGGTCCTCATCAGTGCGACAGATGAGGACACGGGGGAGAACGCTCGTATCACCTACTTCATGGAGGATAGCATCCCCCAGTTCCGGATTGATGTGGACACAGGGGCAGTCACTACCCAGATGGAGTTGGACTATGAGGACCAAGTGTCTTACACACTGGCCATCACTGCTCGGGACAATGGCATCCCACAGAAATCAGACACTACCTACTTGGAGATACTGGTCAATGATGTTAATGACAATGCGCCCCAGTTTTTGAGGGACGGCTACCAGGGCTCCGTGTATGAGGACGTCCCGGCTTTCACCAGTGTCCTCCAGGTCTCAGCCACTGACCGGGACTCAGGGCTCAACGGGAGGGTGTTCTATACCTTCCAGGGTGGAGACGATGGGGATGGGGACTTCATAATTGAATCTACCTCAGGCATCGTGCGAACGCTGCGCAGGCTGGACAGGGAGAACGTCCCTCTGTATGAGCTCCGAGCCTATGCTGTGGATAAGGGCATCCCAGCCCTGAGGACCCCCATTGACATCCAGGTGGCCATCCTGGATGTGAATGATAACCCCCCTGTCTTTGAGCGGGATGAGTTTGACATCTTCGTGGAGGAGAACAGCCCCATTGGTCTGGTGGTGGCACGGATCACGGCCAGCGACCCAGATGAGGGCACCAATGCTCAGATCATGTACCAGATTGTTGAGGGCAACATCCCTGAGGTCTTCCAACTGGACATCTTCTCTGGGGAGCTGACCGCACTGATGGATTTGGATTATGAGTCCAAGGTGGAGTACGTCATCGTGGTCCAGGCTACGTCGGCCCCGTTGGTGAGCCGGGCCACTGTGCATATCCGCCTGCTGGACAGGAATGACAACCCCCCCGTGCTAAGAAACTTTGAGATCCTCTTCAACAACTACGTCACCAATAAGACCAGCAGCTTCCCCAGCGGGGTGATCGGCCGGATCCCAGCCCACGACCCTGACGTCTCGGACACACTCACCTACAGCTTCGAGCAGGGCAACGAGCTGAATCTGGTGCTCTTGAATCACAGCTCCGGGGAGCTGCGGCTGAGCCGGGCGCTGGATAACAACCGACCTCTGGAGGCCGTCATGAGGGTGTCTGTCTCAGGTAAGATGCCGACCGGTTGGTGATGTTGTAAGGGAGAGCCTGGGTCAAACTCGGGGCAATTTCTGACCCCATTGGAGTTTATGGGGTTTGCCCCGGACTTCAGTGTGGCCGGGATTTCAGCCACAGATGGTAAGGTTAGAAAGGGCCATGCCAGGATCCTGTCTGGAGCAGTGACTGTTGTGCAAAGGTGTCCAGCCTTGAAACAAAGACCCCTAGCAATGGCAAAGCCACCCCATTCTGGGGTGATCTGCCCAATGGCTAGCTCCTCTAACATCAGGCTTGCCGTGGGACTACTGGATAGTCAATGCTGGTGGCCAGTCTGTGGCAGACCCTCTGGCCTTCCACCCCCGTTGGCTGGGTGGGAAGGGCTGTGCATTGGTCCCTCTGGAACTGGCTAAGGTCTAACTGCAGTGCAAACCCCTCTGATCTCTGCCGATCCAGCTGCCTGCTTCCCCTCCCTGTCCTGGTTGGGCTAGTGGGGACAGGTCATGGCAGACATTTTCCTGCCCCCATGCTGGAGAAGAATTGACCATCTGGGGCTAACTTGGTATGAAATGGCCTGTCCAAGGATGCAAGCCAAGCACCTGTTGTCTTGTCTTAAGTGGTGCCTGGGGTGGTGGAAGGCTGTATCCCTCCTCTAGCTCCCAGGGGCCTGTGGGAAGCTGAGGGGCCATTGGGAGGCCCATGCTGACCCTTCCCCAGAGCAGGTTTCCAAACTCTGGCATGGTGCTGGGGGTAGGACAAGGGGCCTTCAGTGGGCCGTGGAGTAGGTGATCGTATGGCTGCATTGCTCAGGGCTCTCTGCTCCTCCACGTTGTGCCCTCTCCGTGAAAACACAAAAGTGGGTGTGGTACTGAGGTGCCTGGTCGTGGGCTGGTGGCCAGGTGCAAGGGGAAAATGCTGTAGCAGGTGCTGGGGTAGGGGCAGGGTGCAGCAGAGGAAAGGCAGGGTGCAGCAGGTCCGGAGGAAGGATGCCATTTAGTGGAGGAGGGGCAGGGTGTGGCATCTGCAGGGGAGGTGGAGGGTTGGGTGTGGTGGGGAGGGGCGTGGTGTGGCAGGTGCCAGGGGACGGGCATGATCTCATAACAGTGCGGCATGGGAGCTGCCCGGGGTGTTAGCTGAGTAGATCTGGGCAGGAGTTTGCAGCTGTCCTGTGTCTTGTGTGGTTTTTCCGCTTTGACCGGCGTTAGGACATGGGGCACATTTCTTTTGTGGCTGCCCCGTGTCGGGTGCCTTATGGCGGAGGGCTCTTGCACTGACTCTTGGCTGGCTGGCTGCAGGATTTGGATGGTGATTGTTCTGGGGCAGAGACTGGGACCGGCTCACAGCCTTGGGTTGGGCTGTGGGGGAATCTGGCGGCTTTGTCTGACAAGCAGCAGAGCCCTGGGGCTTTGCCTTACCCTGCAGGGTCCAGGATTTTCTGCCTATGGCAGGTGGGAGGCAGGATGGATGTGGGGCTCAGACCCTGTCAGGCCGACCCTGCCGTCTGCGCTCTCTCCCTGGCCATGGGACAAGGTCCCGGGCCCATCACAGTCCCACCAGGCTGATCTCCCGGGGCACGGCTCCGATCCCCTTGTGCTGGAGAACAAGGCCCAGATCCTCCCAGGGCATTTGGTGCCTGACTCCACTGGGTGGTATCTGGAGGAATATGAGCCACAGGCTGAACCCCTTGAACACGTGGGCCTGAATGTGGGTGTCTCCCCTCCAGGGCTGGCCCCCTGCCTCTGGACTCCCTTCCTAGCTAGCCGGAGCCACCGGATCCTAGCTCACAGCTGTGGCTGTCCCAAAGCCCTGCCCTCAGCCCCCCTGGTGTGGGCATCTCAGCCGAGAAACCAAGATGTGCCTGGGGTTTGAGGGCTCTGCCCCTTGCGTCTAGGGGCGGGTGGTGTGGGTGGGGAGCTGGCTGAGCCAGCAGTCTGGTGTCTTTCCCCAACATGCTGGCAGTGGGCCCTGGGAAGCAGGGGTGGGGGTTGGAAATACCCAGCCAGGCCAGGCTGCAAGGCAGGGCCTGCCCTCCATCTTCTGCTCATGGCTTGGGATTTCCACCGCACTAGTTAGCGCTTGTCGGCGTCTTGCCTGGGCACCTGCTCTACCCGCCTGCAGCTGGGGGCCACGGAACCTGTCAGCCGGTGCTGTGCTTGGCGTCCGTGCTGGAGCAGGGAGGCGCTGGGTGCGACTGGTCGGCTGGGGGGCTTCATTGGGGCTGCAGTCTGCTGTGTGGAGATAGTGGTGGGCCAGGATGAACCATGGCAGGGCACAGCCTGTGTACTTCTTGGGCAGCAGAGGTGGGAGAAGCCTGCATTTCTGGTGATCCGTGACAAGTGAACAGCCTGGATCCCAGTCCCTGGCCCAGCTGTGGAGCGATCTGGCTCTGGCAGGAGTTTGTCAGCTGGCAGCCTGCTCTCATGGGGTCCCAGGTCTGGCCTAGGTGGGGTGGGGGGTTATCATTCCACTGCAGAAAGGGATGGTCAGCTGCCCAAAGCTGTCGCCAAACCAGCTTGCTGCTGGGGAAGGCCTTGCTGGACCCCAGGGTTGAGGGAAAGGCTCATTGCAGGGTCTGGGGACCGGCTGGCCAGGGACCAGTTTGGAGCCTCAGGCTGCTCAGAAGCAGCTGTGGCTGAGCTCTGCAATTAACTTCTTGGCAGGGGGGACCATGTTGTGCAGCTGCCAGGGCAGGGATCCCAGCAGGTGGGGGCCAGGGCAGCTGTCGCTGGGGCCAGCTGTGATTAGAGCAGAGCGAGCTCCCCACCAGGCTGGTCCCGCCTGGGAACATGCTCTCCCCATAAGCAAAAGGGCCGTGATGGCAGAGCTGCTGTGAGGTGCCGATCGCTCAAACGTTCTGCAGCTTTAACCTTTTGTCCGTGCCCTGGCACCGGGCTTGGCCTGGGTCAGTCCTGGGAGTCACTGCCTGGACCCGCCATCAAAGGGTAGGAATGGGACCTGGCTCTTCTGGGAGATGCACTGGCCCTGGGAACATCTGGCTGCTTCTCCTAGCTTGGCATATTTGCCCAGAAGCTGTCAGCTGAGATTTGCCCTTGTGCCCAGCCCCCCACTGGACGGGAAAGTGGAAACGCTTCCCACGGAGGGGTGCACAGTGTGCAAGGAGCACACTGGATCGATGGCTAGGGTGTGTGCATGCTTCCACTTGGGGAGTGCTAGGGACTGACGGGAACTGCCGTGTGGGGCGGGTAGCGCTTCTGGGCTGGCCTCAGCCTTGTGCTTGGAGCTACACACTGGGATTGGCAGGAAAGTCAGCCCCAAGCCAGTGAGAGGCATCTGCTCTGACCTGCCCCAGATGATGTGAGGAATCAGTCCCGTTATTGGGGGGCAATGCCCAGGCAGCCTGGCTCAGCTGCCCCAGTCCAGTGCCCTATCTGAGCCGCTGTGGTGTAGACAGGGTCTTAAAACTGGGCAGAGACCAGACCCTGCCACCTGATCTGAGCCCAGAGGCAAAGTACCCCAGCCTCTCTTCCTCCCCCAGACCGAAGTGATCCTGACTCTCAGCAGCTGTTCCTCAACCTGATCCACAGTCCCTGCTATAGCCCTTGGCTCTCTGCCCCCTGCCCCTAACCTGTGCTAATGCCTCTCACTCCCAACCCACAGCCCCCCACACTGTGCCGACTCAGAGTTGTGCAAAATAGCCCAGCACTTTTCACCTAGGTGTATTCCCAGCAGACAAACCTCAGTCAGTCAAACTTGTCCTGCTGCCACCCCTAAGTCAGGCCGTGGCCGCATCCCCACCAGTGCAAAACTTGGTGCCACCTGGTCAGCTGTGGCAGCCGTGCCACTGGGGAAGAGGGGTGGGAGCTGGGCCGAGAGTGTTGGGGGCTGGATGGCCGCTAATACACTCGGGCCATCTTCTTGCTCTTTGGGGTGCAGGAAGAGGCCTGAATGTCCGTGGGTGTCTGCTCTGCCCTGCTGTGGGTGAAGGGAGAAGAAGGGAGCTGGGGGTAGATGTGGCCGAGGGGATTGGTGGGGTGGGGAGCCAGATTAGCTCGCGTCAACGTATATGGCTTAGGAAGGAGGTGGGGCTCAGAGGGGGCACATCAGACTGCAATGGAAAGGAGCAGATTGCTGCCGTAAGCTGCTGGAGAGACGCAAAATAGGTCAGGGGCATCTGGTCCCCCAGCAAGGGCTGCTCTCCAGGCATCTGGTGCTGTCCCAAGGCTGGGCTGAGGCCACTTGGCTTCTGTCAGCCACATGAGGGGACCCTTGCTGAGGTTGAGGGGAGCAGAAAGGGCGCTTATGGCCCAGGCTTTGCACAGCTGGGCCAGGGAGCTGTTCTCTGCTCCACTGCAGCTTTGCCTGGATTGCTCTCAGGGAGCTGAGTGGAGGGTGATGGATGGATGTGCTGTGGTAGGGCTGTGGAGATGCCAGGCTGGGAAGGACCCTCAGAGCCTAGCCTCATTAGTGGAGAGATTAGATGAGCTAAATCTGTCTGGGAGGTGAGGAGGGGGACATGAAGGCACTAAAGCTGGGGAGCAGGGGAGAAATCCAAGCCAGGGAAGTGTGGCTGAATGCCGCTCCAAAGTGATGGTGCATCGGGGAGGGATCTTCTCGCAACAAGGAAGCTGTGCCCCTGCCCTTACGGATTTCTTCTCTCCAAATGCCCATGAGAATGAGAGTTTCCATGGAGAGTTTTTCACTGTGAACCAGACAAGCTGTGATTTTGTCCAACTGGATTCACGGGTACAGCCAGCGATGGGAGTGGGGAGAGGGCAGCTGGTGGGTTTTGGGTGCTGGAAGCTGATGTGTGGTTTGGGGATTTGGACTAAAAACTCCCCTGAATTGGTTTTCAAACCTGGACCCAGCCAAGAGGGAGGGCAGGGGGCTTTGCTCCATGATGGATGGGTTGAAGGGGACTGAGAGCTCCCAGTGTCCAGGAGGGTCTGGTGGTCCACACCATCTCCCTTTCTCCTCCCTGGGCATCGTCCTTTCTGGTGACCGCAGCCCTGGCGGTGTCTGGCCAGCTGCTATGTTGTGTCCTTGTGCCTTGGGCTGCCTGGGAACAAGGGGAGGGAATCCCCTTCTCTGTTGGGTACTTGGCATGTGCAGAGATAAGCTGGTTTACATGGTGTCAGGGTGCTGCCCAAGCAGAGGGACAATGGGGGGCTGTTGCTGTTCCCTGCACTCCTTGCATGGGCGGGCAGGTGCTTAGCTCAGCTCTGGTGGGTCCCTGCCAACCTGTTGCTCTGCGATTCTCACGCTGCTTTGCTGCCTGGGCCCTGGAAAGGCTGACAGTGGTGGATGGTGTATGGGGGGGGGGGGGGAGAGTTGTGTTGGGAGCGCCCTGACTGGCCCCACCCTCGCCTCTGGCCAAACATCTCCTCTCCTGGCATTGCTGCCTTGGCATCCTGACAGCTGCCTGGGGAGGGCGGGAGAGGGCAGACTTGTCCTTCCCTGGAAACAGGGGTGCCTCCTTCCCAAGCCCTCCCTCACTCGGAGGGAACTGTTCAGAAGAGGGGGCCTGAGTGAACGTGATTTCCCCCATTTCACTCGCACTCATCTGGTAGGGCAGCTCCTGAGGAAAGGAAGGGGCAGATCTCAGTCCCACTTGGGAACTCAGGACCACTTGGTGCTGCCCAACATTCAGGGGCTGCCTAGACTGCACTGCAGCCTGAGCCAAGGGCTCCCCGAATCCTGCCATTGCCTGGGTCCAGCACATTCCCCACCTGGGAGCCAGGCTCTCCCCTCCTGTGCTCATCCACTGACTTCCCCCTGTTGAGTGCCGTGACACCCCTTTTCTCAGTCCCCAGGACGCTTGTCCTCTCGGTGAATGCTGGCTGCTCTCCCTGGCACTGCGCCACTGCTCTTGTATGCTGCCCAGCCGCTCAGCTCCAAGTCTGATAGACGAGTGGTTGTCAAACATAGGGTTGAGACTCAGTACGGGTTGCAGACTCTCAGGCACCCCTTGCTGCCACTGCCAAAAGACTGCAATGCAATGCTCAAAGATGTAATTGCTGGGTCATGGGCATAAATGGTTATTTTCAGATGGGTCCTGAGGAAAAAAGTTTGCAAACCACTGTGATAGATGGTGCCCGCTCTTGGCTGGCTACCTGGGTCCTGTGGTGATCTTTGGCTGGGCTGGAAACGTGGCCTTTGATTCCTGCTTCATCTCCTGGCAGCCAGGGCAGTTCATCACTTGGCTCTCAAGGGACTGGCATGGCCAGGCTGCAGCCCCCAACGCCTGTAGACAGCAGAATTAGAGCAGCTGATTGTGCTGAGCTTGCATGTTTTGTGGAGCTGCTCAGTCACTTTCTTCAGCTGCTGCCCTGGCCCTGCTGAGTGCAGGTTGGGGCTATCTGGATGTTGAAAAAGTCGGCTTGTGGTCAAAAAATGCCACATTTGAGGTGGGAGGCTGCAAGGGAAGGGTTGGTTTGTTTCTTTTCTGCCCCTGAACTGCTGCTGATTTTTGCCTGGAGCCCCAAACCAGCCTGGCTCTTGCTTTGCACTGGGGTGTTGCTGGGATCCTGGCAGCAGTTTCATTCTCCTGTGGTAGCATCATGGGGCTTGTTGGCATGGCTGCCAGCCAGTTCCCATCTCCTCTGGCTCGGTTGCTGCCTGACAGGAGCAGATATCGTCTGGCCTCCTCCGGGGGGGACCCCTGCACAGAGGCCTATTTGCCCACCTCAGATGGCCTCGTCCTCACTCCTGCCCCCTTGTGATAGCCAACAGGTTTTCTGGCCTCCTCTTTGCGCCTGTGGTCCCTGATCCAGGTTGTGTGTCTGCCTTGCAGCCCCTCTGAGGTGGGCTGGGCCCATGTCTCCTTCATGTTCTGGACATGGCCTGGCATGTGCTGTCTGTGCCCGGATTCTGCTTCGGCTTGGTGCATGCCCATAGGCAGATTCAGCCCCTTGCCTTTCTTCACTGGTGTCTGAGGACACTGATCCATGCCCACCCATGAAACAGCGCCCAGCTGTGCTTGGTCAACACCAGGCATTAGGAACGATGCTTCTGCCCATTGCTGGGAACCAGACTTGGGTCTGCCTTCCCACGGAGCAGAGCTGTGCATCAGGGCTGATCCCTGGCTCCTGGCCAGTAGGTTACCACACAAGGAAAGGCCATGGCAGGGGCTCCTCTAGCTGCAGCTTCTTCTAGTGGCCTGGAGCCAGGGATTTTGGCTAATCAGACCTATTTCTGCTGGCCTCCCTCCAGCCATCCAGGCCCATCACTGTCACAAAGCCATGACCTGGCCTGGCTCTCCTTGCAGCTCCCACTGGCCGCATCTCGGTCCTCCAGCTTGGCCTGGCTGCTCATTTGCTGCTGTCCCACGTGAGCTGGACCAGATAAATCCTCTGGCTTTCCCTCACAGGGTTCTCTCCAGCTCCCGGTAATCACAGACAGCATCTGGCCTGGCCGGCTCCCTAATAGTGTAGTGTCCATTAGTGCCAGTTCCCTTGCCAGCTCCCAGGAAAACACCCCCACCTGGCACCAGCTAGCTCAGGACTGGGCAGTGAATGGTTTGGACGCTCCATCCCAGGCCCTGCTGAGTCTGAGTCCTGTTGTGTGTCCTGCTGTGATGGCTGCATGTGCCAGGATCCTGAGCCCCATCTCACTCTAGCTCAGCGCTCTCAAGCACATGGCCCGTGGGCCGCATGTGGCCCCTAAAGCTATTTCCTGCAGCTCGCAATGACACTGTTGTTAACAGTATTTGCAATGTTGTTGTATGAAAAGGTTTCAGTGGTGCAGCCCTTGGGCTAATGCACTAGCCCTCATGTGGCCCTCTACTAGTCCCCATGCGGCTCTCATGGTGATTTGAGTTTGAGACCCCTGCTCTAGCGTGACAAGGGAGGGACAGGTTTGGGCACTCATCTGGGAAGCAGTGCTCCTGAACTGATGCGCATGCACAGAAAGGGATCCAGGGCTGGTGCCCAGGGGCCCCTCCTTGCTGTACCTGCACCCAGCTCTGATTAGACCATGCCCCCCCTTTGTTCATGGGGAGCGCGGCTGAGCCCCAGCTGTTGGCCAGGTGGGGTGCAGTGATCAGCTCTGTGGCTGAGGGTAGGACCATCTGCTCTGACTCCAGTGTCCTAAGAATGGGAAGGTGGTGCTGCCCCGCTCTGCCAGTGCCCCGCAGTCTTGCAGCTGCAGCCTTGGGCACGTACCAGCTGTGTCCTCCGTCCAGGGAGCACTGAGTGTGAAACTTGCTCAGGTTGGGGGAAGTAGCGGTGCAAGTAGATGGACATTAGGGCCCTCGACCTGTCTAGTGAATGTCTCCAGTCAATTTCCCTATTGTCCTGGGGACCCTCTGCTGCCCTGCTGTTGAGGTGGGGGTGACACTGCAGGCCTCTGCATAGGGCTGCAATGATGGGGGGCATTCTGGACCTGCACCCAGAGCACCTATCTTTGCCGAAGGCTCTAACTTGATCCCATCAGGCAGGGCAAGTTCCACCCAGAATGGCTGTGCCACGCTGACTCCCTCTTTCGCCTGCCATTGCCTCCAATGGCCCTTGTCTCTGGTGTGATGGGCTGTGGCCACCAGCTGCTGCGGGCACCAGGCCATCGTGGAATGGGGTGTGGAGTGGAAGGGAGAGTGTGTGCAGACAGCAGAGCTGCTGAGGGCGAGGACCCAGGGTGTAAGGCTGACTGTGGGGGCTGTGTGGGGCCATGGGGACTGGGTGGTGTTGGGTATGGGGCTTGCTGTGGGTGGAGCTGGCTGGCTGCAGACTCTGCAGGGCTGGCCAAGGGTGGTGGGGTCGGTGGGGGCTTTGGGTTGATTATGCGGTGTCAGGTGGGATGGGTGTGCTGGCTTCCTGGGCTCTGATGTTGGCCCCGTTCACCTGAACTCTGGCCCATCCCATGGCCTTGCCAGCCCCCTGAAGTGAAATAGCCAATTCCTGGTGCCCTGGGGAAAGCTGCCCCTTGTCGCTGTGTTGTGGGGGGCACTGTGAGGTGGGACCATGCTGTGGGGAGAACTAGTAGGGTGCTGCGCTGTGGGGGGCTGCATTGTGTTGGATGCAGGCAGGGTACTGCATTGTGGGGTCACTGTGGGCGGTGCTGTATTGTGAGGGGGGTGGCCGGGGTTCCTCCCAGCTCATTAATCGTTCCACCCCCTCTAGCTCTGACTGAGCGGATCAGGGCGGTGTGGGGTGGATAGGGGATCTGAGATACGCCCCCCCATAACTCAGCCCAATGTTACCCTCCCCCCAGCCTGGCCAGGCCCATGTGGTGCATTAACCACCAGCTGCATGGGCTTGGGGTGCCCTTGATGCCATCCTGGGACTCTGCTGTCCCCCCCCCCCTTGCGGTTGGAGTTGGGGGCTGGGGGTGGGATTGATTCAGAGCTTGGGGTCCCTCCAGTGCTCCTGTGGCCAGGCAGGGGTCTTGGGTGCAGCTCTGTGTCTGGCCAGCTCTGCACTGTGGCCGGAGTCCAGTGAGAAGCCCCCATTTAGCCAAGTGCCCGCAGCACCTCACTGATATGCATCAATGGGGCTGCATGAGGCAGGATTTGGGTGCTGGAGAGCATCTGGCAGAGGGATTGATTCATGCAAAGGGGGATGCTGAAAAGGGCCTGGGGGGCTGATCTTGGTGTGAAATCAGACAGCTCTGGAGTCAGCGAATCTGTTCCTGCTTCCCAGCCTGGCCCCTGCCTGTGAGTCTGAGGCTAGTGGGAGCTGGCAGAGGGCTATGGCCACACATCCTGCCCTGATTATTGTAGGGTTGCTTGGGATCGCTGCTCTGGGGTGGTGGGCCATGGGGCCTAGGCCTTTGCGAGGTCTGCATTGTTACTGTAGAGCTGCTGGGGCGGGGGGCTGAGCTGGGGACAAAGATGGGGTAAAGCCCCAAGCTTGGGGGGAGGGAACTGCTCCTGCAGCTGCGTGGGAAGGACAGACTTGGAGGGGGAGATCCTCCAGGTGGTCCCTGCCCTGCCACCCCTCCACATGTGCCTGCCAGGGCCATTGTCTCATGACGATCCACATGGGCACCCCCATCACTCAGCCTGGCCCCCCCAACCAGTGCTGGGGGAATCTGGCTGCAGCCACATCCCTGTGACACTCCAGAGTGGGTGGGGGGGCAAAAGGGGGAGGCGAGGCCCTTTCTTCCCCAGCTCAGCGGCACAAAGGCGGGGCGGGCGGGAGTGTCCGGGCACAAAGGGGCTCAGGGCATTGGGTCGGAAAGTGGAAGAATGAGCCTTGCCAGTGATTAGAGAATGGGGGCAGCATCCCCCTCCTCTTCCTCCCCCACCAGCCTTCCTGCCCTGCTAGCCCCATGGCGCTTCCTCCACCCCTCCCACACCCCATCCCAATCTCAGCCTCTGCAACCTCATTAGCTCTGCCTGTCCCCAGCGTCCCCCACACCCCAGCCACCCCACCCCGAGCCCTTGTCACCCCTGCAGCCTTCCCCTTCCCCCCAGTTGCTTCCCCCCATCCAGGCTGAGCATCCTGCTGCAGGGGGGTGGGGAAGGGGGCGTTAGTCTTGCGAGTCAGGGAGAAGGGAACAAAAGCCTCCCCTTCATAGCTGGCTGGCTCCCGCTGCCTCCATGGCAACCCAGCATGGCCAGCCAAAGCCATGGGCCGCTGGGTGTGCAGGCGACCGAGGGCACCCGGCTTGCTCTCCTCCTTCCTTTGCCCGCCCCCCCTCTTCTTGCACCCCCCCAGGGCTGTGTCTCAAAGCTGGTTGCTGGTTGGCGGTGGGGGCGGGTGGTGCCAGTCACTGGCCCAGAGGGGTGCTGTCAGGGCCCCACCATGGGGCACTTGGGGGCTCAAGTTGTGGTTGTTTGTCACTGGCCGTGTGGGTTTGAATCCTGTGGAGCTAACATGTGGAATGACTCAGAGTCTCTAGCCCAAGCAGGTGGTTTATCCGTGTTCCCAAAACGGCCGTCAGTCAGCGAGCTGGAAAAGTGGGGCTGGAAAGGCCTCTGGTGTGTCCAGCTCAAGGAAACCCTGAGCAGCCTGGAGAGGCGGGTGTCCAGCCTGCTTCTAAAACTCCTGGAGACAAGGGGACCCCACAATCTCCCTGGGTGATTTATTCTAGGGCTTAATGGTCCTGACAGGTGGTTTCTCCTGATGTGAGGTGCAGCTGCAGTAACACCCGTGGCATCCTGTCCTCTTCTCAGAAGCGAGGGAGTCTCTTCCAGTCTAAACAGACCCGTTTGTTCAATCTGGCCTGTCATGTCAGGCTTTCTAGACTTTTGTTCTAGTTCTGGATTCTTTCCCTTTCGTCCCCATCTTTCCGGAGTTGTGGGACCCAGGGTGGGACTCAGTTCTCCAGCTGAGGCCCTGCCAGCGCAGAGTAGAAATTCTTGGGTCATGTTTATAGCTTTCCTGCCAAGACATCCCAGAACCACAGTTGCTTCTTTGCACCACTCACTGCTGCGTTGTTCAATGGCTTGGAGTTTGGGACCTACTGTAGCTCCCAGAGCCTCCTCTGCAGCCTCCTGCCTGGGCAGGCAGTGCCTGTTTTGTTTGTGCAATTGATTATTCCTTCCTGACGCTGGCAGCTGACACTGTCCTCTCTGGAGAGGCTGAGACTGAGATAACAGAGCTGTGGGGCGGGAGCAATTTGGCAGGCTGAGGGTTAGGGGGCCCTGGAGTGCTCCTGGCCCTTGTCTCTATCTGGGTTCAGGCTGTTCTGAGCCCCTATGGACCCAGCCCAGCTTTTCCTATAACTCATGTGTACTGAGAGTCAAGCAGATGCTTGGCGCCTTGTGTGCAGGCTCTAATTCTCCAGGGCCCAGGGGGAAGCTCTCCAATGCTGCACAGACTCCACACGGGGCTGGACGCTAGGAGCTGGGTCATTGGGCAGGGGTTCATGCTCCAGGGGCCCTGGAAAGTTGCCTCGGCCCCATTACCTAGCCACGTCCAGCCTTGGGAGCCGTCTCTGGCTACTGGTCCTGCTCCAGAGCGGACCAGTGCCACCTGCCATCTGTCTGCTGGGCCATATGTGTAACAAGTTCTCTGGGGCTCAGCGCAGCTGGCAGGGCACAGGTGTCTCCACAGAAAACAGGGGCCCCAGTGGGCCTCTCTGCCAGGGCCACTGAGAAGGGGCCATCCAGGGAGGAGCCGGGGTTATGGGCAGGGCCAGGCTCCAGATCAGGGCTGGGAAGGGCAGGCTGGGCTCTTCCCCAAGTGCGCTTAGCACCCTGCAGCCTGGCTTCTCCTCTCCAGCTCTCGCTCCCCCTGCCAGATGGAGGGGAAGGGCCTCACCAGGCCCTAGTGTGGCTGGAGCCCCATGGGGCAGGGGAAGGGGGCACAGCCTGGTGCCCTGCCTGCCCACAGTCCCTTCAGCGGGTGGAGGGGTGGCTCTGAGCCCAGGTCCCTGCCTGTGGGCGCAGGAGAGATGCGCTGGCTGTTGCCATGGCAGCCGTTGTCCTTTTTCAAACAATGAATAGAGCTGGGAAAGCGTGCACGTGGTGGGAGAGTCGGCTGCCGCAGCCCTCCACATACTCCACCAGTGCTGCCCGGGCCCATCACTTGCAGCCTGTGGCCCCCTGCCGCCCCATGCTGGGCTCCCCCACAACTCAGCCGGTGCCCCATAGTCCTGACCTGCAATGCCCTACCACTCCCTTCTGGGCTCTGCCGCCTGCCTAGTACTGCCAGTACCCCTCACAACTGACCCATAGCCCCAGACATCTCAGCCCTGCCAGTGCCCCTCACTCCCTGTCTCCAGCCTGGGCAGGGCCGTTTGGTACAGGGTATGAAGAAATCCCGGTGGCCAGGAGTGTTTGCCAGCCTCCCACCCCAGCCAGGCATCCGAGGCATCTGCACTCCAGCCCAAGAGCCCTCCAGCTCTGGCCCCTCCAGTGCCCAGTGTTTGCAGAGCCAGCAGCTGCCTGGTCCCCTGTGGGCTCTCGGCCTGGGAGTGTCCTGGCCGGGAGGGGAGGGAGGCAGCTGAAGAGTGGCTGCTGGGAAGGACACTTGGAGGGGGGCTCTGAGACAGATGGACCCCGGACAGACATGGGCCAGGAGATGGGATCTGCTGGTTCCAGTCCAGGGCAGCTGGGTGATGGGCTGCAAGGTGGGGGGAAGGTTTCCGGTCTCCTGAATGTGGGGCTGGAGATTTGCCGCTGATCTCAGTGACTTAATTCCTGGTGTTTCTGCCATGCCCCTCACCAGGGTATCAGAGCTTGGCGCAAGGGCATTTGGTAAATATTGCTGCGGCTACCGCTACTCTGTCTTGCCCTCCATGCTGGTGGGAGAGGGGCACTATGGGTCTAACTGGCCCCTCATTGACTGCTGCACACAATGTGGGGGCAAAGACCTTTGGCCTCAGTGAGTTATGACCACAGCCCCCTTGGAAACAAGCAGGTCTGTTGTGTCAGGGTATCAATCACACCGTCCCACCCTAAACTCTGCCTTCCCAGCTCTGGGCTCATCCTACTTATGCTGAGCCTCTGTCCCAGGCAGGCAGAAAGATTCTTTACCTGTGGAAGTAGCCAGCTTGGGAGAGAATGTGCCATCATTATGCTTCAGAGTGAATGCTGGTGGCAGCGAAAGGATACCTTTCATGTCCTGCCGGGAAGGGTGTCTGAGGGCAGCACTCTGCAGTCTCAGGCAGTTAGCTCCACACTGATGTGTAAGGCTGCTCTCCGGACTCATGTGCAACTGCACACCTGCCCTGGAGCAACTGGTGGTTAGGGGCCCTGGAGTGCTCACCCTGGCTCAGTCCCACTCCCTCTCAACCCTGATGTGTGTGTGCCAGAGAGGGTGACTATTTCCTTCTAGTGAGCGTTCACTGTGTGTCATAGCCCTTACCCAGCTTCTATCTGAGAGAGATTCTCCAAACATAGATGCTTTTGAATTGGAAAAGGAGTGTGTGCGCGTGTGTGTGTGTTGTGTTCTCACTGCCATGCTGTGAAGCAGGGCGATGAGTCCCGGTGGTGAATGGGGGCTGGCAGGAGCAGACCAGCTCTGGAGGGTGGGCTGGCTCTGTGGAGCTGGGTGACAGCCAGGGTCTACCCCATCTCTTTCTATGCAGGTTTTCTGCCCCAGCACCCAGAATGTCCCTATCCTGCTCAGTGCCCTTGGCTTTTTCTGGCCCAGGGAGGATTCCCGCCATCCCAGCCTTTGCGAGTAGCAGCCTTGAGGTGTGAGGCAGGAGTGGGGTCTAACTGGGGCACTGGCAACGTCCTGGCTTCTCCTTGCCCCTTCCCTCCACCATCAGTGTACCCTGTTGCCCAGCGTTTGGCACTGTGCCTGGCCTGTGGGGGTGGGGGGTGAGTCTGACTGGGGGTCCTTAAAGCTAGAGCTGCGCTTGGCCCTGGCTCGCTGTCTGGTGTCAGCCAAGCAACAGGAGCTGTGGCTGGGGGTAGGAATGGGGTGATGAGCATCCCGGGAAGGGCCAGTGTGCTTGCAGACAGGCCCATCTAGCTTGAGGGCTGCTATGGTTTTGGGGGGTGGAGGGGGGGGCTTGAATTTGGGAAGAGGTGGCTGAGAGCCAGGTGTACAGGGTGCCCATGGGTGCCCCGCTGCTTGGCCAAGCTCAGCAGAGCCGTCCTCGTCTGCTCCATGGACACAAATTCTGAGCTTGTGCGGGAATGTGCTGCTCACGCCCCCTTCTGGCCATGCCACAGGCGAGATGAAGTCCTGCTGGGCATTAGTTAGCCTGAATGCCTGGGTCCAGACAGCAGGATCAGGGCTGGGAAGGGGCAGTGCCAGCGGTGGCAGGCCAGGCTGGCAAGTTTCCTGGGACTGGAGGGAAGGGGCTGCTTAGGGTTGGAGGCATGGACAGCAGCTGGCAGCCTTGTTCTCTTCCATGCAGGGTTTTGGTGTCCCGTGTGGGGCACGAGGGCAGGCGGAGCAGGGGCACAGGCTCTGTGTGCTTCTCTCCTGGGAGCTGGGCTGCCAGTCCTGCAGGAAGCCATGTTCTGAGAGGGCTGCACTCTCTTTCCTGCCGGCTCTGGGACAGACCCCAGGGACCAGAGGGTATGCAGACCATCTCCTGGCCAGTCCTACCCTTCGCCTTCCCTCTCCCAGCTCCACAAGAGGCCCTGACCTCCCTGGTACAGGGCACAGCACTGCCCTAACACCCCCCCCCCACACACCTATCCTTCACCCTAAGGTGGTTGAAAACTAGTGCTGGCCCCCTTGGACAGATGGGGGAACTGAGGCACGGGGGCACGGCAGTGACAGCCCCTGGTCATCCAGTGAGTCGGTATCAGAACCAGTAACATAACCCAGGAGTCTGGGCACCCTGCCCTCTAGCTTGGAGCTGGGATTGCTTGTCCTCAGACAGACGGGGCTCTGCTGGGCCTGCATGCTCCAGAGGGGCACCCCCATCACCAGCCAGGCCCAGCACAGCACCTGGGGGAACACAGGGAGAGTGGGACTCAGATCACCTCCAAATGGGTGAAGGCTGCGCTGCAGGCTGGATGTCATCTGGTAGCTTAGGCAGCCTGGCGTCAGTGCTGCAGGGCGAGGTGTGGCCAGGGCCTGCTGATGGAGGACTTGCCAAGTTCCTGCCACCTGGCCAGGTGGATGGACTCTTTGGGCCAAGGGTCCAGGCTGGTGGTTTCATCTGTCAGGATTTCATCCTTCCCCACTGCCCCGTGGCTGCCCAGTGACCCCACTTCCCTCCCCTCCAGGCCAGGTTCCAGCTGACACCCCTGTGCCAGTCTGGCCAGTGGAGGGGTGCCTGGCTCCCTCCTTCTCCTCCAGTACAGCCTCTCCTCATGATGTCGGAGGTCCCTTGCCCCAGTGCCAGGCTGGACTCCTAGAGTCTGCCCCAGCTGTCCCTAAACACCTTTTGCCCTTCCCTCTGCAGATGGCATCCACAGCGTGGCAGCGCAGTGCACCCTGCAGGTGACCATCATCACGGACGAGATGCTGACCAACAGCATCACGCTGCGCCTGGAGAACATGTCGCAGGAACAGTTCCTCTCTCCACTGCTGGCGCTCTTCCTGCAGGGAGTGGCAGCCGTGCTCTCAGCCCCCCGGCAGCACGTGGTGCTCTTCAACATCCAAAACGACACCGACGTGCGGGCCGCCCGCATCCTCAATGTCAGCCTCTCGGTACTGCTTCCAGCCGGGGCCCGTGGGGGCCGCTACTTCCCCTCCGAGGACCTGCAGGAGCGGCTCTACCTCAACCGCACGCTGCTGGCTGCCATCTCAGAGCAACGGGTGCTGCCCTTCGACGACAACATCTGCCTGCGTGAGCCCTGTGAGAACTACATGCGCTGTGTGTCCGTGCTGCGCTTTGACAGCTCCGCACCCTTCCTGGCTTCTGACACCGTCCTCTTTCGGCCCATCCACCCCGTCAGTGGCCTGCGCTGCCGCTGTCCTGCCGGCTTCACCGGCGACTACTGTGAGAGCGAGATCGACCTCTGCTACTCTGGCCCCTGTGGCCACAACGGGCGCTGCCGCAGCCGTGAGGGCGGCTACACCTGCCAATGCCATGCCGGCTTCACTGGTGAGTGCTGGGGGTGGCGTGGGTCCAGGGCCCCACTGTGCCTGGGGGGGCGGCTCTGTCTTTCCTGAAGTGGGGCTATGTCTGTCCAGCCATCCCCATCCTAACCCAACCTTAACCCCTACCCTAACCCTCAACCAGCTGCATACATCCGCCCAGACTGCCAGTCCAGCCATCTCTGTCCAGACCCCATCCAGCCATTGCTGCCTGTATCCCTAAGCACTCATCCTGCCTGTACCCCGTCCAGCCATCCCCATCCATACTCTTATCCCTCCCCATCCACCTGTCCATCTATCCCTGTCTGTACCCATACTCCCATCTGTACCCTGTATAGCCATCTCCATACATAGCCCTCTCTGTATCCCTGTCCAGCCATCCACATCCATGTCACCATCCTGCCATCCTCATCTGTATACAGCTGCCTGTACCCAACATCCACCCGTCCCTGTCCATACCGTGTCCAGCTATTCCTCATCCATAACCCAGTCATCCATCCTTGTCCATACGCCATCTAACCATCCCATCCTTAATCCTGTCCATCCATCCCTTTCCAAACCCCATGTCTATCCATCCTCATCCATGTCTGTACCCCATCTAGACATTCCCATCCATACCCCCATCCAGCCATTCCTATCTGTACCTCTGCCCATCTACATTTGCTCAAAGGGCTTCTTGTCTGGCCTGGTTCAGGGGTGCAAGGGAGGGCAGGTCCATCCTCCCAAAGGGGCTGGATCATGGTACAGCAGAGTTGGGATAATGAGCTGCTCCTGTCCCCCACCTCGTCTCCCCCAAAGGGATTCAGGAGGGGTCCCCTGCCATCTTCTGGGCTCTCTTCTGGCCAGGACACAGAGGCTGTACCCCCTACACCCCAGGGCCCAGCTTCAGTCCCAACTTTGTGGCCATATCTCATGTGTTGGGCCTGTCCTTGTGGGGCGTGTGTCCCTGTGGGGCTGGGGGTGTGTCCCCATTGGCATGTCCCTATGGAGTGTGGCTGCATCCTGTGTGATGTGGACATGTGGGGTGTGGGTGTGGGTGTGTCTGTGAGGTGTGGGCATGTCCCCCTGAGCTGGGGATATATTTGTGTGATGCGTGGGCTTGTCCCTAGGGCGCATGACCTATGTGGGGTCTCTGCCTCAGCCCTGGCCACACAAGTAAAATCTCAGGGTGCTGGAGCCAGGGGCTGATGGGGTGGGAGAGCTGAGCCTGGCAGATGGCACTGCGAGCTGTGGGGCAGGCTGTGGGGGAGGAGTGGCAGGGTGGTTGTTGGTCAGCAGGACCCCATGTGGAGGCGGCAGCCATCTAATCCTCCTGTGTGGGGAACCCAAACCCCCAGCCTGCCCTGCCCTGCTAAGAGCTTCACTCGCCCACGCCCAGCGTCTGGCTTCTCCAAGACAAAGATGCACCCACACTGTGCCCTGGCATGCCCCTGCCCTGCTGCTGGGTCCATCTGCCCAGGGATGGGGTGCCTGCCAGTGGGGCCAGGCGAGGCAGGGGGGTTATGAGGACTCCAGCGTGGTCTGTGCCCCGTTCTGCTGGTAGCCCTGATACACTCTAGCTGTTCCCAGACACTTGCTCCTTGGTGCCCCCTGAGTTTTGACCCCTCCTCGGCTCTAGTCCCTTATGGAAGAGGAGAGGGGGGAGAAACGGTGTCCAGTGGTGGGGCTGGGAATTGGGACTCCTGGTTTCTCTCCTGGGTTATATCACAAATTCTCATTTTACACCTTATCCTATGGCCTCACTCTGTGCCTCATTTTCTCTGCTGTCGATGTGTGATGGCACAGAAACAACTGTGACCCGTGGCTGTAGAAAGCTGGGCACTCCCTAGCAAGCAGGTGCTGCAGAAGGCCTGTAGCTGGTGGGAGCCCAGGGCACATCCCTAACCTGCATGTTAAAAATGTCTGTCACACGCATCACCCCCATGCACATTGCCATGCCAAAGGGAGCACCTCTGTTACTTCCTAGGCGCAGTAGTAAAGGAGTTAATCATGTTCTTGGCCATTCCATATGAGGAGCAATAAATCACAGGTTTCCTGAGGCACCTTGTTCCTGGGCCCATCTCCAACAGCCTCTGCCATTCTTGTCTATGACGCAGCAGCACCTGAGAGGCCCCGGCTGCTGGATGAGATCCAGCCCCAGTGGGTGGGTGCCACACTGATTACAAACAAGGAGTCCTGTGGCACTTTTAAAGATTAACAAATGTGTTTATTGCATGAGCTTTCGTGGGAGAAAACCCCACTTTGTCAGCTGCTTCAAGCTGGGGAACTTACAGAATAGGAGGAAAATAAAGGTAGGGAAGTGTAAGCCCCCGATGGCCGCCTTTCCCTGCAGGAGAGCACTGCGAGGTGAACGCCCGCCTGGGCCGCTGCACGCCAGGTGTCTGCAAGAATGGGGGTACCTGCATCAACCTGCTGGTGGGGGGTTTCAAGTGTGACTGCCCGTCGGGGGACTATGAGAAGCCCTACTGTGAGATGGCCACTCGCAGCTTCCCTGCCCACTCCTTCATCACTTTCAAGGGTCTGCGTCAGCGTTTCCACTTCACCCTCGCCCTCACGTAAGTGCTGGGGTCTTGGGCCACTGGCCCCTCATCGGGTGTTGGGGGGATCATGTCTGCTGGGCTTGGACCTCATGAGACACCTGACATGGGGGTTGGGGTACAGCCACTGCCCTTGTGTCAGTACCAGAGAACCATGGGGCCAGGGACTATCGGGCTGATGTGGGTCCCCAGCTTTTCCCCCTCCAGCCACTCATCCCGTGCCACCACCAGCTGCCCACTCAGCATTCCCCATCCATGAGCCTGGCTCCCCAACTGCCTCACTGGACCATGTATGAGCCAGTCACTGTATATACCGCCAGTCCTACCCCCTCAATGCTGCTCCCCAGCCAGGCCTCACCAGTGAAACTCCCCCCATCCACAGGCAGCAGAGTGCTGCTTTTAAGATTTTTACTGTCTTTGGCCTTCTGCTTTTATTGCTACATACCACCCCACCCTCACCAGCACGACCCGCTGTCATTCCTAGATCCCTTGTACACTGGAGATCCCAAGCCCTGTTGATTATCTTCATCTCACCAAGTGTCTGGGGTGCTGGTTACATCAATGCCCTCATTGAATACTAGGCCATCCTGGCATACAGGTTTCTGACATAGGTATTCAAGTGCTGCCAGTTTGTGGGCACTTAGTTGCTTGCCTTCATGGGTTATAATTAAATGGCCCTCTAATGTCTGACTGTTCCTCTCTAGCCCCCTTTGCTAGCTCCTTCCCTCTCCTCATTAATGGGATATAGAGTGCTCCCTTTAATTAGTTCACTCTGAGGGACATCTCTGTACAAACCAATCACTCTTCTGTGCCTGCTGGTTCATTTAAAAACACCTCTATGGCCTTTTTCATTTTACCTGACAGCTGCCAGGGGTCTGCTTTGGTTTCGGTGGCACCCAGCCATCCTGTCAAGTCCCTCCACTTTTCCCAAAAGATTCCCTAGTTCCTTATACACCTGTCCCCCTCCTCGCAGAACTTTTGTCCTATCCCTGCTCTGGGTCTCGCCCATTCTGCCTGGCTAACTGGTCTTGTGTGTGGGACTGGAAGTGTTTTAGAGAATGGAGGTCCTGGATTTCAAGTTCTTCCCTAGCAACTGAAATTTGGCCTCCATGGACTCCTTCTTGCCTTTCCCGGTGTCACTGGTGCCAACGTGTACCACAACAGCAGCTTCTCCCCAGCACTGCCAATCAGGCTGGCTATGTGTGCTGTGAGTTCCAGCAGCAGAGAGTTCCAGCAGTCGGAGTCTGGGCAGAGCAAGGGTCGGGCACTGGTCAAGGGGTAGTGTCCTGATATGCAGCCATCTCCCTTTACAATAGAGCAAGGGGTGGATAGAGCCAGGCAGGAAGAGAAGGGCTGCATACACTGCTGTCTGCCTACCACTGCCCCTCACTCCTGCCCCACAGCCCTCTTATAATCATTCTCCCTGTCACTGGGGGGCTGAGAAAGCCCCAGCCCCAGCCCAGTAGCTCCGGAGCTCCCAGTGTCTGGCCCTTGGTGTGGTACAGGCCTGGGGCTTTGTGCAGCATCTCCCTGTGCATACAGGGCTGCTGCAGGCAGATACTCCGTAGACTCCTGCCCAGTCCTCTGGTTACCTCCTGGTAAATGGGTGAGGAACTGGGAGATGTGGAAGGACAGTGGAGAGCCAGGTCCATGGCCACCTTTATACTCAGCTGGCTGTGGAGAGACCAAAGAAGGGATCATCACTATCCACCTTGAACTCTTGCTGCAATCTCCCCAGGGACTGTGTGCCGTCAGGGACCTTAACTCTGCCATCACTACATCGCCTTAACTCTGCCCTGTCACATCCTTAACACTATACTTATGCCCTCCTTAACTGTGCCCAGACACCTCTTTTAACACCATCCCAATGTGCTCCTTAACTCTGCCTGAACATTCCTAACTCTGGCCCAACACCACCTTAATTCTGCCCCAGCACAGCTCTTAACTCTGTGCCCTGATGCCCTCCATTCCCCACACACGGCAGGTGCTGTCATGCACCAGTCCTTTGGCCATGCTTCTGCCCATCTCTGGAGGGTCACTGGGCTCCCTCAGCCTGTGCTGAAAGGGGCATGAGGACGGAGGAGCCAGGGTGTGTGTTATGGGGGCATTGTCGCTCTCACTCTCTTTTCCACGGGCAGGTTCGCCACCAAGGAGCGGAATGGGCTCCTCCTGTACAACGGGCGCTTCAATGAAAAGCATGACTTTGTGGCCCTGGAGATCATCCATGAGCAGATCCAGCTCACCTTCTCAGCAGGTAGGGCCCGTCTCTCCTCTCCTTGGCCCGTCCTGGTTTGGCTCTCCTTGGCCCGGTTCCCCTAATCCTGGCCCAGCCTGGCTCCCCTTGGCCTGTCCAGCTTGGCCTGGCTCCCATCGCTTCAGCTCCCCTCAGCACACCAGCTCTTTGCACCCCAGCACCCGTCATGTCCCTGCTAATGGGGATTCCCCAGGTCTCTGTTCCCCAGTTCTGCTTCCCCTTCCCGTTCCCCCACTGCTGAGCGGATGGTGCAGTCTGGGGCCCCCTCACCCATCTCAAGGAAGCCCCAGCTGGAAGGACACAGCTCCGGTGGCTGACCCAGCCCCTCGGTAATGGATGTCCCTGTGTTCCCCTCAGGTGAGTCGACGACCACGGTGTCTCCCTCTGTCCCAGGGGGCGTCAGCGATGGGCAATGGCATACGGTGCACCTGCAGTACTACAACAAGGTGAGCAGGGCAGGGGGCGGGGATGGGAGGCCATTGCCAAAGCCAGCCCATCAGACCACCAGGACCCCTCTCCCATGGGATGTAGTATGTGGCCCCCAGCCTGGCCTAGCCCACACTCTCCCTGCTCTGGGCTGCTGGTGGTGTTGAGCTTGTTGCATTTCATGGCCCCAGAGTTTAATGCTGAAATAGAGCTGCTGCCATCTCGCTGACTGGCTAGGGTGTGGGGGCAGGCTTCTGGCATGGTTCCTAAAGAGCAATGGGGGGCAACAGTGGGAAACAGCTAAATCTAGGTGTGGGGGGCAGGGCTGGGCACAGAGACAGGAATGGTAGGGACTCAGTTTCCCTTTTGTATCCTGGGGAGCTGGCAGGCTGTGGAAAGGGGGGGAGGTGCTCAGGAAGGGCAGCCTGTTGGCACTGGAAGGGTTAACCAGCCCCTCTGGTGGAGAAGAGGCTGTCTGCAGAGACCAGCTTCCCATGCCCCCCCTTCCCCTGAGGCTTGGCTGGGAGGGGAGCTGGTGAGGGGGAGAGAGGAGACGGGGTTTGGCCAGGATCAAATCCCTTGGGTTTGGGATGCACTGATTGTGCCCAACTTGCTTGGCACATCCCCTCCAGCAGTGCTGCCCTTGCTGTCCCCACAGCCCATCATTGGGAAGTTGGGGCTGCCCCAGGGCCCCTCGGAGCAGAAGGTAGCCGTGGTGACAGTGGACGACTGTGACACCGCCGTGGCCCTCAAGTTTGGCGAGCTGCTGGGGAACTATTCATGCTCTGCACAGGGGACGCAGTCGGGCACCAAGAAGTAAGAGACTTGCCGGGGTGTTGGTGGCACTGAGGGGGGTCATAGAATCATAGAATCCTAGGGTTGGAAGGGACCTCATAGGTCATCTAGTCCAACCCCCTGCCACAGGCAGGACCACTCCCACTAAACCATCCCAGTCATGGTTTTGTCCAGCCGGGCCTTAAACACCTCCAAAGATGGAGATTTCACCACCTCCCTCGGCAGCTCATTCCAAGGCTTCACCACTCTCCTAGTAAAAAAGTTTTTTCTAATATCCAGCCTCAACCTCCCTAACCGCAACTTGAGACCATTGCTCCTCGTTCTGTCCTCTGTCAGTGTGGGGCTCACAAAAAGTGGAAGCCAAGCAGGGTTTGCACAGCTCTTCTGGGGCCCATCACACCCAACTTGCGGCCCCTGCCACATGGCCCCGTGCTCCCCCAACTCTCCTGGCTTCTGACTTACAGCCCCTGCCATCCCAGCCCTGGGCAGGGGAGGTTTGCCCAGTCCCTGTCTCAGGGCAGTGAGATGGGGAGGAACCCCCCTCCCCTTGACCCTGTTCACCATGACTCTGCTTCCATTGCCCAGGTCCCTGGATCTGACGGGCCCCTTGCTCCTAGGCGGGGTCCCTGACCTGCCCGAGAGCTTCCCGGTGCGGAACCGGCAATTTGTAGGCTGCATGAGGAACCTGCTCATCGATAACCAGCAGGTGGACATGGCTGACTTCATCGCCAACAACGGCACCGTGCCAGGTGGGTGCTGTGCAGCCGAGGCCTGCTGGGTCCTGAGGGGGGCTCAGGATGGGAGCTGGGTGGGCCTGGCACCATGCACTACAGAACGAGGACAGCAGCGGTACCCAACCCTGTTCCTGTTGTTGGCGGGATGGTTTGGGGTAAGTCCCTTCAGAGGGGGCTGCTGTTGGGTCTGTGCCCCTCCCAGAGCCCCGAGGGTTCCTCTGCTCCCACTCCTGAATCTCCAGGGAAATGCCCCACGCTGTGGCTCAGCCCAGCCCTCTGCCCGCAGGCTGCTCTGCCAAGAAGAACGGGTGTGACAGCAACACCTGCCACAATGGTGGCACCTGCGTCAACCAGTGGGACACGTTCAGCTGTGAGTGTCCCCTGGGCTTCGGGGGCAAGAACTGCAGGCAAGGTAGGTCAGTTGGAGAGGTGGGATGTCAGATGGGGAAGTCCAGAGGGTAGGGGATACTGGGGGGCTAGGCGGGTGTGTATGTGAGGCACTATGCAGGGGACGGTGGGAGCTCCAGGGCAAGGCTGGGTAGGGGGATTGCTGGTGTCATGGAAGGGTATATGAGCCATTGCCCAAGAACTGGTCCCCATGGCGGGAGGGAGAGGGGTGCAGGGCCCTGTGGCTGGGCTGAGCCTTTGTCTCCTGCAGAGATGGCAAGTCCGCAGCGCTTCCTGGGCAGCAGCCTGGTGGCTTGGAGTAACCTGGCCCTGCCCATCACTCTGCCCTGGCATATTGGGCTCATGTTCCGCACACGGCAGGCCAGTGGCGTCCTCCTACGGGCCCTCGCTGGGTCGGTTGCCACCATCACCCTGCAGGTATGTGCCACAGGGTTGGGGATGTCACCTGGCAGGTGGGTGCTGGGGAGGATGGGGGCATTGCCTGGCAGGTGGGTGCCATTGGACAGCAAGGGCATCGCCTGGTACATGGGTGTCAGGACCTTGCTCCCTGTTCCTGCCCATCTGGTCTTCCCACCCCACTCTCACCCCCCATCTCTCCCCAGCTGAGCGAGGGGACTGTGCTACTGAGTGTCTCTCGGGCGGCTGGCCGGGGCTGGGCGCTGCGGCTGCACCAGGTGAAGGTGAACGATGGAGACTGGCACCACCTACAGCTGGAGCTGCGGCGCGGGCGGGAGAGTGCGAGGGCTGAGGGCCTGGCCCTCATGGCCCTGGACTACGGCCTGCACCAGGTGTGGCAGGATGGATGAGAGTGGACATGGGCATGAAGTGTGCAAACCAGGGAGTGGGGTTGGGCCTGGGGCTGGGCCGCGGAGGCTAGGACAGAGGGGGCCTGGGCAGGGAAAGGGGTTGGATAGGTTGTGGTGGGGGGGCAGAGCATGAAGGGCAGAATGGGGCATGCAAGGGGCAAGATGGAGGGAGATGGGGCCAGGAGGACAGGCAGGGGGCAGGATGGGGTGAGTGAGGGATGGGTTGGGGTGAGGGGCTGTTTGCCACTGGTCTTTTAAACCTTGTCTGCTTATTCAAATTGGGACTGAAATTTGGGGTTAAGAACTGAGCACCAAGACCCTGATCTTCCCCTTGCTTCACTGATGCCCCTCACTCCCAATTCACAGCCCCCTGCTGTCCCAGCCCTGGCCCCTTCGGGCTCTGCAGAAGCAGGGCCCGGTGCTCATAGCCCGGTGTCTCTGGCAGGTAGCGGAGGACGTGAGTGACGAGCTGCAGGGGCTGAAGCTGTGGGAACTGAGTGTGGGCGGCCTGGCAGGCGAGGAGGGCCAGGTGCAGCAAGGATTTCGTGGCTGCATACAGGTACGGGGAGGAGGTTTGGACCGTCATCTGGATCTCAGCCCATCTGGGACACAGCATAGGAAGGGGACAAGCGATGTCCACGCCAGGATCAGACCCACAGCAGGTTTTTCCCTGCGCCCTCTGATAATGGGGCCCAGAGCCCCATGGGGAGAGACTGTGGTGTCCTCTAGTGGCCAGTCTGAACAATTGCAGCCTGCACACAATGCACTGAACCTTCTGTGGATGGGGGCCGGTTTCCATCTTCCCCGCTGGTTTTGCAGCATAGGATGAAGAAGGGACTCTGTGGGGACCAGCCCAAACATGGGGACTGATGGCAGATCCCAGCCCCCTGCTAGTGGGCCCACTCAGGCACAGGCTCTGGACCTGCTCTGAGGGGGAGAATCGGGTCCATTCATGGGGGATAAACTGCTCCCATTCCTAGGGAGGTCCTGGGCCACTCACATTGGGGCAGAACTGGGTGGGCTGTGATGAAGCTGGGCATTTATGAGAGCTGCCACGGGTGCTGGCAGGGGGTGCGGATCGGCGAGACGTCGGCCAGTGCCGTGGCCCTGAACGTGAACCAGGCCGAGCGTGTGAATGTGGAGCGTGGCTGCAGTGTCCCTGATCCCTGCGACTCCAGCCCCTGCCCAGCCAACAGCTACTGCAATGATGACTGGGACAGCTTCTCTTGCAGCTGTGACCCAGGTGAGCGGCTGGCCATCAGCGGGGTGGGAGGGTGGGGAGTGCGCAGCTGTCTCTCTACTGGCACCGGGTGTGTGTCATGTGCTCCCTGGAGATTTCTGCACAGGGTGATTTGCCCCTGTCCACCCCAGTGCAACTCACCCAACCAGCCCCTGAGAGCTGTGGGGAGCCAGGCCAGCAGCTCTGGGGTTGAATGCCCCACAGGATGAGGTGTTTCTGCACTACTGGGCTGGCCACTTTCCTCCCTGGGAAGGGAGACGTGTGGGGTTGGGGTCAAGACCACCATCCATCCTCCCCAGCCCCCTGGAGGCCAGCCCTTCCAAGGCCTCTGCTTTTCAGATGTAGTCTGTCTGCTGCTCCATGCTCTGAGTGTTGCTTTCTCAGCTGAAACGGGGCAGACAGGCCCCATGGGTGGGTGATCTGGGGCTAGGGCAGTGGGAAACTGAACACCCAGGTATCTCCTTTTTCTGGCCTCAGGCTATTACGGAGACAGCTGTGCCCACGTGTGCACCCTCAACCCTTGTGAGCATCAGGCTGCATGCATTCGCAAGCCCAGCGCCCCACACGGCTATACCTGCGAGTGTCCACACAACTACTTTGGCCCCTACTGTGAAAACAAGTGAGACACCAGGATGTGGGGGCGCATGCACGTGTGTGTGTGTGAGAGAGAGAGAGAGAGAGAGAGAGAGAGAGCACACCATGCAGGTGTACACAGCATGAGTGTGTGCATGCAGTGCAGGTGTAGGCAGTGAGTGTGCCAGGTGTGTGCAGGAGCCATGCTCAGAGCAAGTGTGCAGGGGGGTGGGTGCAGTGCACATGGGCTAGTGCTGGGCACCTTCCAATGATGGGTGGGGAGGGGTGGGGGGGATGCAGTTGGGTATGTAACGCAGTTGGGGGTGCTCTCTGCAGGATCGACCAGCCGTGCCCACGGGGGTGGTGGGGGCACCCCATGTGTGGCCCCTGCAGCTGTGATGTCAGCAAAGGCTTTGACCCTGACTGCAACAAAACCAGTGGGGAGTGTCGCTGCCGGGTGAGTAGGGGTGCCTGAACCAGCTGGGGGGGAGGGAGGAGAAAATACCACTACAGAGGTGTGGGTTGCCTGAGCAACTGGGGGGAGAAGGTGATACCGCTACTGCGGGAGTGGGGGGTGCCTGGGCCAGTGGGTGGGTGAAGATAGGATTGGAGGGGGTATGCCAGTGGCCGAGGGCTTTGCCCCAGGGCCTTTGACTCCCTCTGCCCATCCCGTCATCCCCCTGCTGCCTTGGTTATGCTGCCCATCCTCTTTTGCTCCCCTTGGCTCTGGGCCCTTTGCCCCCCCACGCCACACCAGGTTTTGAGAAGGGCACCACCAGCAGAGGCAGGGGCCAGGGTGTGGGCTCTCCACTGAGGCTGGCCAGCCCTTGGGACCTGCCCATGGGTGGGTCCCGCTGTCAAGTTTGGGGGAACCAGACCCTGTCTGTGTGTCACTGAGTCAAGCGACACTGAGGGCCCGGGGTTCCCACAGGGCAATTTGGGGGCTCAAGTGAATTGTGGGATTTTTTTGCCCTCTGCAGCCTTCGGCATGGGAAGTTGGGGCTGCTCTCTGGTGGTACCTGCCCCATGGCATGATGTCACTGAGCTAACTGCCTATTTTCTGCACCCCCCAGGAGAATCACTACCGCCCTCTGAACAGCGACTCCTGCCTGCTGTGTGACTGCTATCCCACAGGCTCCCTGGCGCGTCTCTGTGACCCTGAGACGGGGCAGTGTCAGTGCAAGCCGGGCGTCATTGGGCGACGCTGCGACCGCTGCGATAACCCCTTTGCCGAGGTCACCGCCAATGGCTGTGAAGGTTGATGCAGCCCCCAGGGCGCGGTGGGGTCTGCTCCCCAGGGCGAGGCGGGACTTGGCCCTCAGGGCGAGGTGGGGCACAGCCCCCAGGGAGTTGTGGGGTGCAGATTCCAGGGCGAGAGGGGATGCAGAAAACAGAATGAGGCAAGGAACCAGTTTGGGCACCACTGGGGAATATGCCCCTGGCACAGGGGTGCTGCTGGGGATTAATTTGGGGGGCACAGCTCCATATGCTGGAAAACAGACTCTCCCTGGGGTCACACTGGATAATTCTCCTCCATCCCACCCCAGGATTGCGTTAGGAGACTGACTGGATTGTAGCTCTCGAGCTGTGGGCATTCTGGGTTCCTATATCCAGCCAGCTGGGGGCATCTGCCTGGGCACCCCTGTGGCTCATGCTCTGACCTGCCTCTTTGCCTTGCAGTGAATTACGACAGCTGCCCCCGTGCCATTGATGCCAACATCTGGTGGCCCCGCACCCGCTTTGGACTGCCTGCTGCATCACCCTGCCCCAAAGGATCTCTTGGTAAGTGTGGGCCACTGAGCTGGGCATGGGGCTCCAAGTACCTTCTGTCATCACCTCGGGCCTGTGCCCTCCTGCCCAGGACAGCCAGGGGCACAGGATAGCGCTGACTTGCCCTCAGACTCTGGGTCCAGAATCCCTGGCTGCACAAGAAGGGGTGGGTGGGCTGAGGAGGCCCTGTGGTGACCCCTGCTCTCTTTCCGGCAGGCACGGCGGTGCGGCACTGTGACGAGCACAAAGGCTGGCTGGCTCCCAACCTGTTCAACTGCACCTCACTGCCCTTTGCCCAGCTCCGGAGCTTGGTAAGTGGCATCCACCCAGTGCCTGCAGAGCCAGTCTGGGGCCTTGGCCAGAAGGGCTTGGAGTCAGGGATCCCAGCCCCTACCCAGCTTGCAGTTCTCTGGCCATCACTGTGGGGTGGAGGTGGGGGGCAGCATGCACTTCTCTGCCTGGATGGGTGAGGTTCGGGGCAGCGTGGAGCAGTGCGTGCTGGGAATGGTGCTTCCTGTACGGGCAGGTCCGTGGATCCCTGGCACCAAGTGGTTTGGACAAGGTCATGCAGTGCTTTGAGCTGGCCCTAGTGCGGGAGCTGTCGAGGCTGCCTGGGGGTGCCCACATAGGAGCCCTTGTCCCACTCCTCCTAGCGGTTCATCCTGGCCCCACAGTTCCACCTGGAGCCCCGCTTTGGCCCCATCCTAGGCTGGGGTTGCTGGGGACCTTTTCACCCCTCTTCCCTACCCAGGCCAAGTGTGTGGGGCTGAGATGCTGCCCCATCGTTCCCTGGGAGGCCTGGACCTGCTGGGTTGTTTAGCTCCCCCGATTTGAATGGGGTACAGTGGAGAGCTCTGCCAGCTCCCCACTGCAGCTCTGATTGGCTGCCCTTCCCCAGGAGATGAGGCAGTAGGGAAGGCAGCCTATCAGGGGCCATGTTCACCCTCTGGCACCCTGGCCCTGACGATTGCCTCACGTGGCGCAGGCGGAGCGGCTGCTGCGGAATGATTCGCTGCTGGACCCAGGGCTGGCACAACGGGCAGCTCTACAGCTGCACAATGCAACAGAGCACACGACTGACTACTTCGGCAGTGATGTGCGGCTGGCGTACCAGCTCTGCGCCCGCCTCCTGCAGCACGAGAGCACCCAGCAGGGCTTCGGCTTGACTGCCACGCAGGACGTGCACTTCACCGAGGTGCCGGTGGGCAGGGCACGGGGATGCGCCATGGGTGAGGTGCAGGGAGGCCCTGCCAGGCAGGCTTCAGGGGCGGGTGTTTCTGGTGGCACCACCCCAGGGAGGGAAGGATGGTGCCCCTGCTCCTGGGCACCATGTGGGGTGAGTTGGAGACTGGTCCTATGCGATGCAGCTGGCATGGGGAGCTGGGCACTGGCCTATGGGCACCGACAGCATGGCACTGTTGGTCCACTTTGGGCTGTCCTGGGGGATGGGCAGGGAGTGTGGCTCAGAGGACATGCTGGGCATGGCAGGGGCAGGATGGGGGGGCCCAGTGTTGCTTGGCACAGGCTGCTGATGGGATGCCAGGGGCTGTTGTGGCCTGGGGTGCTGCACTTCCCCATTCCTCCACAAGCAAAGCAACTGGCTGGGGAGTCAGGCAGGTGCAGCCCCACAGAGACGGGCTGGTCCCACAGGGATGGGCAGGTCCCCAGACATCTGGATACCCTGGGTGCTGGGTCACCGTGGTGGTGAGCCTGCAGCAATCTCTTAACGGGGCCCTGTGCTGGGAGAGGCTGTCTCTCCCCCGCCCAGGGGTGCCCAGTGGGCCCTGCTCCTGGCTTTCATGGTGCCCCTGCCTGCAGAACCTGCTGCGGGTGGGCAGTGCCCTGTTAGAGCCCAGCAACAAGCGCCACTGGGAGCTGATCCAGCAGACGGAGGGCGGCACAGCCTGGCTGCTGAAGCGCTACGAAGACTACGCCAGCACCCTGGCCCGGAACATGCGCCAGACCTACCTGAGCCCCTTCACCATCGTCACACCCAACATCGGTGAGGGCAGGGACCGTCCCATGCTGGGAGTAGGGGGGAGGCAGTCTCTGAACATGCCGCAGCCATGGTGTGCCCAGTGTGTGTCCAACTGTGCCAGGTGGCTGGAGCAGGGCTGGCTGTCCTGTGCCTGGGGCTTGGAAGACCAGCAAGTTCCTGATATGGCAGGTGGGGGCAGGAGCTGAGACACGCCGCTCTCTTGTAGCACTGGGGAGTCAGAAACTCTTACTGGTAATGCAGCCTCTGGGAGCAGAGCTGAGTGGGGCTGGGGAGCACAGAGCTGAGCAGGCTGACTCCATCCTGCTCTGCGCTGTCTGTGGGTGTCTCAGCCCAGCCGTGGGGAAGGAAAAGGGACGAGTCAGAGGAATGTGACTCTGCCTTTAGGCAAGTACCAAAGGGGCAGCCGTGTTAGTCTAATAAAGCAAAAAAAGCAAGGAGTCTTGTGGCACTTAAAGACTAACAGATTTATTTATCGCATGAGCTTTCATGGGAGATATTAGTCTTTAAGTGCCACAAGACTCCTTGCTTTTTCTGCCGTTAGGGGCGCACTCGTCTTTGGTAGGGTAGGGGGCTACCCTGGGACTTTCACTCCACTGCTAAAGGACAGAATGACCCAGCTGAGGGCTTCCCAGCTCCACCAGCAGATACTTGGTCCATCCACCCCAGGAGGACACCCTTTCCTGTGCCCCCCAGCGGGGTGCCCTGTGGCTATGGGTCCTGCAGATCAACCAGCTACCACAATCTCATGCTCTTATGTCCCCTGCCCCAGTGCCAAGCCCCCCAGTGAGGTGAAGGTCTGTCCCTGGGCACTTCTCTTGGCAGGTCCACGTGTAATGACTGGACTGCCTGCAGGGGAGGGAGCCCAGCTTCTCTGGCCAGGGGCCAGTGCTTGTTCTTCAAAGGGGGCTCATAACAATAAATGCCCAGCCTTACCCACTGCTGAGCATCCCCATGTCCACGGGAAGCCAGTGGGAACTGTGAGCGATCAGCTCGCTGTAGCTAGGCGTGAAAGTGTGCAGTGCCTAGGCTCAAATGGTGTGGATGGGCTGCAGGTGTGGGCAGGCAGGTGATGCCCGCTCCTGTGGGTGTGCTGGGAAGGCATAGGCAGGCTGTGCCCTTGGCAGACCTGGCTCCTGATGGGGGCGTCTCTCTGCCAGTCATCTCCGTGGTGCAACTGGACAAGGTGAACTTCGCTGGTGCCAGGCTCCCCCACTACGAGGCGCTGCGGGGCGAGAGGCCCACGGACCTGGAAACCACCGTCATCCTGCCTGAAACCGTCTTCCGGGCCCCTGAGGGCAAATGTGAGTGAGTGGCAGTACCTTGCTGGGTGTGCTGGAGCTGGGTCATGCCCTGAACCTTCAGGGAGCCCAAGACTGAGGGGGGTGGGTGGGGATCCTCAGCACTGGCCTGATAGGGGGCTGCAAGATGGGGCTGAGAGACTCCGGCAGAGTTGAGAGGAGTCCAGGGGTGGGCTATAATAATCTTGGACTTGCTGTGGCTTGGGGTAACGTAGCTCTTGGCTGGCACCACCTGTATTGCAGGGAGTGTGGTGCAGCCTCACCTGGGTCCCTGCTGCCTTCCTGGGTCTCACGTCACCCTGGTTCTCCCTCCAGATCTGCCCTCAGGCAGTGGCAAGCAGCCCCCCAACTCTGCAGAGCAGGAGCCAGCGCCAGTGACCCGACAGAAGAGGCACCCGGAGCTGGGTGAAGGCCAGGCCGTGGCTAGCGTCATTATCTACCGCACGCTGGCAGGGCTCCTGCCGGAGCAGTATGACACAGACAAGCGGAGCCTGCGGTACATGCTAGGTGCTGGGGAGGGAGCTGGGGGGTAGGTGGGTTGCGCGGGAGAAAACAGAGGTGGGGAGGTGCTGGAGGCTGACGTCCATGGTCGTGCTCTGCGGGATCCCCGGTGGTGTTTGGTGTCCATGGCCCCACTGCTCAAGGGCACCTGCCCCACTGGGAACTGGGCTGCGACTCTCCCCCCATCTCAGGCAGGGCTGAGCCAGGCACAGCCCTGCCCCCTGCACTGGCTGACCTGGGCTCCCCTAGCCTTGTCTGCCCCATCCCTGGGCCATGGGCTGCTCCGGGCTCCTGGTGACACCTGACAGGGCCAGTGGCTGTGACTGGAGCTGCACCAGCCCTGCCCAGCTGGGACAATAGGGGAGGGGCAGAGCTGCCCCACTCACTGGCCTCACAGCCTGTGCCATGGGAGGGAGAGGGCATTGGGACCCACAACTTGCCATGGATGTGGGGTAGGGGGTTGTCTACTCCCCCCATGGATCCATGCCCTGGCACAGCTCCCAGTGACTAGCTGTGGGGCAGGTTGTACAGCCCTTGGCTGGCAGGTAGGCCATCTCCCAAGTGGGGGCCCACCATTTGGGGCTGGGGCCCAGTAGGGCCTGTGAACCTGGCACAGACCAGGACCCCCTGGAGCTCTGATGGGGCAAAATGGCACTTGGCCCTAGGTGTGCAGGGAGCTATGGAATTGGGGGATCAATAGCTGAGGTGCAAGAGGGGCAGATAGCCATGGAGCAGGGGTGGGGTATGTAGCTGTGGAGCAGAGGGTGGAGGGCTCAGGTATCAGGAGTGGGGTGCGTGGGTCCCATAGCATCGACTGTTCGCAGGGTCCCCAAGCGGCCCATCATCAACACTCCGGTGGTGAGCATCAGCGTGCACGACGAGGAGGAACGGGGGCCGCGGGTGCTGGAGAAGCCTGTCACGGTGCAGTTCCGGTTGCTGGAGACGGAGGAGCGCTCCAAGCCCATCTGTGTCTTCTGGAACCACTCCATGCTGTGAGTACTTGCCCAGCCAGGCTGTGCCCCACACCACAAGGGGGCTGCAAGTGGGTGACAGGATCTGTGAGCCCAGAGCGCCCCCCAACTTTGCCTCTTGTGTTCCCCAGGCCTGGCGGGACGGGGGGCTGGTCGGCCAGGGGCTGCGAGCTGGTCTTCAGGAACCAGAGCCACGTCAGCTGCCAGTGCAGTCACATGACCAGCTTTGCTGTACTGATGGACATCTCTAGGAGAGAGGTGAGGAGGTGGAGCCTCAAACAAGGGGGTGGAGCCACAGTGAGGGGAGGAGCCCAATCCCAGGGGGCGGGGCCACAGAGAGAGAAGTGAAGGGGCGGAGTTCAATTCTCAGAGGGTGGGGCCATCATATGGGAGGGGTGGAGCCCTATCTCAAGGGGGTGGGGCTATGATGTCCTCTTATCCCAGGGCTGGTTATGGGGGTGGGGCCTGCAGTGGCAGGCTGGCGGGTGCTCCCTTGACCCTTCCTGCCCAATGAGCCCCCCTTGCTTTGCCCCCCAGAATGGGGAGATCCTGCCGCTGCAGACCATCACCTATGCCTCCATCGCTGTGACGCTGGGCAGCCTCCTGCTCACCTTCCTGGCGCTGGCCGGTCTGCGGGCCCTGCGCTCCAACCAGCACAGCATCCGCAAGAACACCACTGCTGCCCTCTTCCTTGCCGAACTTGTCTTCCTGCTGGGCATCAACCAGGCCGACGCCCCTGTGAGCTTGTGGGTGGGGTGGTTCGGGGCAGGAGGGGACTCTCTTGTCGAGTGACTGGCACTGGGTTGGCTGAGCCCAGCCACTCTCCCCGGCTGCGGGATGCACAGTAAGTGGGTGTCCTGGGGCTGGCTCCCAGCCCCAACCTAATACCCTGCCCTTCCCGCAGTTTGCCTGCACTGTCATCGCCATCCTGCTGCACTTCTTCTACCTGTGCACCTTCGCCTGGCTCCTTCTGGAGGCGCTGCACATTCATCGTATGCTGACTGAGGTGCGCGACATCAACTACGGCCCCATGCGCTTCTACTACATGGTCGGCTGGGGCGTGCCAGCCTTCATCACAGGTGAGTCCAGCCCTTGCCTCTCTTCTGGGGCGCTACCTCTGCTCGCCCAGCTCTGTGCCCAGAGGAGTTGGGCTAGCAGGGTGGCTCTGGGCATCGCAAGGCACCTCATCCCCTGCCACATTGACTGGGAGGTCTGTGCTGTGATTTCCCCAGCCAAGGATAATAGGAAAAGAAAACTAGAGTGGAGAAGGTTAATCCAGCTAAACATGGATACACAAATGAGTTAAAATCTTTACATTTCAAAATGTGGTTAGAAATTTCTCTGACCTTTCAGCTCTGTGTGACTTTTAGGGCTAACCCAGGCTAAGCAGCTGAGGATCTCTGGCTTATGCCTAGAAACACTCCCCTATCCCTGAGTCCAAACAGGACAGCGATACCAAGTTTCTTTTGTGGGGTTTTGATCCCCCATCTGCTGTGTGCTCTGAGCAGTGAATTCAGCTGGCAGGGAGAACCCACTTGCCTGATTCCTCTTCACGGGGAGGAGACTGAACAACAAATGTCTTTTGTCCTTTCCGGGACGTAGGGACGTTCCAGTTGTAACATCCCACAATGGTTTGTCTGGTCTCCAGGGATCTTTCCTTTTGGGCAGGGTGTGACACCTGCTTCACACTGGCACATGTCTCTCCTGGTGGGTGACGTACACCGGCACCGAGGCTCACAATACAACCGCTCAAAGGTTACCTTGCTACATGGGTTACATGGACATTTTAGGTGGGATTAATGCTGGAAGCTGCTCCCAAGCACTCAGTAAAGTGTGAACAATCAGCGTGCTCCTACCATTCTGACTCTGGTTTAATGCTTGCACCCCGTCAGCCAGGCTGATCCCAGCATCTGTCTGGAGGCGGGCCTTTCTCATGACCTATTGTCTGCTCTGCCAGCATGGCAGAGGGCTCATGGATTTCTGGCTCCATGTCACTTCTCTCTTCCCAGGGCTGGCTGTGGGGCTGGATCCCGAGGGCTACGGGAACCCTGATTTCTGCTGGCTCTCCATCTACGACACACTGGTCTGGAGTTTTGCGGGGCCCATCGCCTTTGCGGTTGCGGTGGGTACGGGGCCTGCGTGCGGGGGATTTTGGGGGCTAGTGCATGGGGCTGGGGAGAGACAGGGAGGGTGAATGGGCAGCAAGACCAACAGTGGTGTGGTCTACTTGTTAGAGGAGGGGCTAGGTGTCAGGGCTCATGGGTTTTATTCCTTGGCTTTGAGAGGGGAATGGGGTCTAGTGGTTAGAGTTGGAGAGGCTGGGGGCCAGGACTCCTGGGTTCTGTCCCTGGCTTTAGGAAGGAGTGGGGTCTAGTGTTTGGAATGGGGGGGAATAGGAGTCAGGGCTCCTGAGTTCTCTTCCCTTTTTCTTTCTCTTTGACCTGGGACAGGCCCCTTTGCCTATCAATGCGCCAGTTTCCTCCCTGAGGTCCCCTGGTTGGCAAAGGCCTGGGCCATGCAGACCTGCAGCTTTCCTTCCCACTGTGGCCTCCAGAGTCTTTTCATCATACTTCAGGACCTGAGCTGACTTCTGCAAGAGCCAGGAAGGGACCCACACTCCTTTTCTCTGGGTGGGGGTCATTGGGCTGGAGCTGGCTGTATGCCATGGGGCTGGAAGCCGAGGGCAAGGGGGGGGGGACTGTGGGCCTTGCTGCCCCTTGCCTGGGACTGATACACCCTTCTTCCCACAGACAAGCATCTTCCTCTACATCCTGGCAACCAAAGCTGCCTGCCTGGCCCAGGAGCGGGGCTTTGAGAAGAAGGGCCCAGTGTGAGTCTTGCTGGCGAAGGTGTGATGGATCTAGGCCAGCCTGGCTGCTGGGGTGGAGCAGAAGGCACTGGCTGATGCCTGCTCCTGGGGGAGGGCATTTGGGGGCTTCTTTTACTGGGGGCAGTTTCTTGCGGAAACAGATCCTGGGTGGACAGCTCTGCCTGGGAGCTGACCCTTCTGTGCTCAGTGTGAAATGGGAGGGAGAAGAGTCAGTCTGCAGAACGTCTGCGGAGGAGAGCTCTCTTTTTTAGGGGGTTTGCAAAGTGTGGGGCAGGCTGGGTTATTGTGTGGTTGGAGGTTGGCACATGTGGCCAGGGGAATTTGGCATCTCTGGCCTGGCCTGATCCCTCTGCCTGGCGCAGGTCGGGGCTGCGGGCGGCCGTCCTGGTGCTGTTGCTGGTCAGCGCCACGTGGCTCCTGGCCCTGCTCTCCGTTAATAGCGACGCCATCCTCTTCCACTACCTCTTCACTGGCTTCAACTGCCTCCAGGTATGTTGGGGGGGGCAGTGGGGTAGGGGCCTTTCTGCAATGGGAGGGACAGGGGGTCTCTCTGATGCTGGCCTGGGAGCTGTGCTGCGAGATGGACATGGCACAGAGTTGCCGGTAGCGTGGAGTTGGCCGAGCCACAAGTCCCGTTGTCCAGCCCTTTGGTGAGCCAGCCTCGTGCCAGTGGCACTGGGGAGGGAATGGGGGAATCGGGGGCTGGCCCAGAGATCTCCTCTGGAGCAACCCAATGTTGGCACCTGCCCTTAGAGCCATCACCCCACTTTGACCGGGAACATATGTACGTTGGGGATAGGGGACTGGCCCATGGACCCTCAGGCTCCATCCAGGACCCCCAGCCCATCTGAGCCCCAGTGGACTCTGACCTGCCCCTTGTGCCCTCCCCAGGGCCCCTTCATCTTCCTCGCCTGCATCATCTTCAGCAAGGACGTGAGGAAGGCTGTGAAGTACAGCTGCAGCAAGAAACACATCACAGACCCAGCGCTCACCACCAAATCCACTCTGACGGCGGTGAGTGCCCGGCCCATGGCATCTCCTGTGTCCATACCTGGGAGCCTAAGGCCAGAGTAGCCGGTACCCCAGCCTTGCTCCCTGTCCTTCCTGGCATCATTTCTACCAGGGCAGATGTAGCAGGGGCTGTGGGTTGGGAGTGAGGGGCTGAGCTGGGGGTGGGAGTAGCCCAGGGCTGGGGTGCCTGGGGAGGAGGAGGAGGCTAGGTGGAAAGTGTCAGAAGAAGCCGTGACTCACCTCCAACCCATTTCTCTGCCCCCCAGGCTTACAACTGCAATAACACCTATGTGGCCGGCCGGCTGTACCACCCGCCTTTTGGTGCCTCCACAGGCTCCCTGCACAGCACCGTCCACTCGGGCAAGAGCCAGCACAGCTACATCCCCTTCGTACTTAGGTACTACCCAGCCCTTCCAGGGCTCCTGGCTGATCAGGCCACCCGGGGCAGCCAACAGCTTCCCTCCCCCAGCCCCAAGCTTGGCCAGGCCCTGCTCCAGCTCTAGCATCCCGGCCATGTTTTGCAGGGAAGAATCTGGGCTCAAGAGCTGCCAGGTGCCCAGCGGGCTGACAGACCCTGGCGCCCTCTTCCTGGAGGCCAAGGACCAGCCACATGGTGAGGAGGGGAAGGGAAAATGCAGGGCAGGTGGCCAGCGATAGGGGTCCTCTGTTGGCCATCCTCCTAGGGGGCTGGACATTGAGGTTGTGGGTCTGCCAGCTGGGGCAGGATGGCATCAGTGCCTGTGCCCTGTGAGATGCGGCTGGGAGAGGCTGATGTGTGGGAGCCAACAGCATGCTGGAAGGGGAGAGCCGTGCTGAGCTGTCCATGTGACCCCTACCCAGAGCACGACACGGACTCGGACAGCGACCTGTCCCTGGAGGATGACCAGAGTGGTTCCTATGCCTCCACCCACTCCTCCGACAGTGAAGAGGATGAGGAGTTCACGGGGGAGCCCTGTTGGGAGAACCTGCTGAGTGCCCCTGGCGAGAAGCTGCCGGCACACAGCACCCCCAAAGGTAATGCTGGGACTTGGGGAGCTGGTGGGGCTGGAAGCAGTGGGTGCCCCAATCTGGGCCCATGGCCAATGGGAGGGGGTGCTGCTCTCCTGGTTGTCCCCTTTGCTCCTTTGTAAACCAGCGCAGGGGACACCACAATTGTGACAGATCATGCCCTCCCCTTTCCTGCCCAACGTAAGCCAGAAGCAACCTCCAGTCACTGGGAGCTGGGGCTCAGGGGGCTGGCTGTGGGGTGCCTGGCCCTGCTCACTGTGCTGCTTCCCCAGCAGATAACCTGCCCACCCATGTCCAGCCCTACTGGCCGGGTGAGTTTGTGACCACAGCCAGTGAAAGCGATGGGCATGCTGGCTCTGAGAAGCTGCGAGTGGAGCCAGCCATGGGGCTGGTGCGACCGGGACACCTGGAGGAGGCATCCAGGGAGAACAGCGAGGCCCTGTACAAGGAGAATGCGCTGGTGCTGCTGCCCAATCCTGCTGCCCAGCCTCAGAAAGGTAAGCGGGGAGCGCAGCATCCCTGGTGCCTGCTGTGGGGGTGGGAAGCACAACGCCCATGGTGTTACCCACACACTAGGGCACCCCACTTTTGCCCAAATCCCTAGCGCTCAAGGCATAACTCTGTTACGGCACCCCCCACCCTTTCTTAAACCGTAGGGCACCAGGGGAAAGGCACTTACCTTTACCCAAGTCACAGCTTAAGGCAGGGGTCTCAAACACATGGTCCATGGGCCGCATGTGGCCCCTAAAGCTATTCCCTGGGGCCCAGAATGACATTGTCATTACCAATATTTGCAATATTGTTTAATGAAAAGGTTTCAGTGGTGCGGCCCTCGGACTAACATACTAGTCCTCATGCAGCCCTCGTGGTGATTTGAGTTTGAGACCCCTGGCTTAGGGCTCAGGGTCACTCATTCCCTGACTGTAGAGCTTCAGGTATAATGTGGTTAAGTGAAGTATCCACCCATTCCCAATCCATAGGGCTCCTGGTATAATTCCCTGTAGTTTTGCAGGATCTTTTACCGGGAAGGAATCTTACATCGTCACGTCCTTACTCTCAATTTACTACCAATTACCAAAACAGAACACACACTTAAACATACAATGCTCACCAATCCCAATAAGAATTAGACCATCTGGGGACTCCAGCTTCTGCACAGTTTGGTTGGCAGTGTGCTGAGGTCTGACAGCTCCAATCTTCTTGGGCTGCATCCTGGAGTTAGGTTCCAAAGATCTTCCTTTTGGACCCCAGTTTATACAGTTAAACCCTGAGTCCTGCTTAGCTGTATTTTAACTAATCATTTTAGTCTAAAGTACTACAAAACATCAATCCTAGCACACTACAAAACATTCCTTTCACCAATCACATCCCACCACCTTCATTGATTTAAATAAGGCACTTAGTTATGTAGCAGACAGAAACAATTAAAGAAGGACAGAAATTCTTTAGATCATTGGCTTTTTTCCCCCTGGGGTGCAGGTAGCAGCAGGACAGCCGGCGTCCTTCTCAATTTCCCACGACTGCTTCCACCCAGGGGTAGCAGCCATGGGAAAATTTATGACCATGTTGGGCCATGGTCATAAATAATTTTTTTCAACTGGGTCTTGAGAAACAAACGTTTTGGTGACCACTGCTTTAGATACACAATAGGAAAGTGGGGCCTGTACAGATAAAACAATAACTGTAGATTTTAGGACCACAACTGTTGATAAGCTGTGCCTTTCCAATAGAAAGTTGTCAAGCAAAGTTTTCTTTAAGCATCTAACAATTTGTTTCTTTATCTGGTGGTGGTAGGAACCATTAGGATAGCACCACCTTCTCAACCTCCTGATATTGTATTGTTTTGAAGTAGTTTCAGGAATGTGAAGATGTGACACATGCTGTATAGCTTGTGGTTGCTGTCTCGTATGGGTGTTACTGCTTTGCCCAAGAACAAGGCTTAAGCCTAATCCAGAGCTGTAATTGTGGCGGGGCTGATGGGGCAAAGTCCCGGGCAGCCTGAAGCGGCTCAATAGAGCTGCGCCATTAAAGGGGCAGCTTTGCAGTGCCAGCTCTAAGCGCTGCTAATGGGAAGGGGCGCGTTGCAATCGGAACGCACCCTGGGTAGCAAAATGCCACATTACGGCTCTGGCCTAGCCAAAAAAAAAAGGCCTCAAGCCCCAGGTACCTGGAGGACACATTATCGTACTGTGAGGCCCCCATGTGTGCTGGGTGGGGGGCATTGTGGGGGGTGAGATGCTTCTTGGTTCCCAGAGCTTCCCTTGCAGACCCAGTGGGCATAATATGAAGTGGGAGCTCCTGTAGGACACCACAGAGCCTGGCGTGGCTTATCCAGTCCTTTGCCAGCTGCTATTGGCTTGTTTGGGAGGTGGGTGGCAGCCCAGGTCCCAGGTGTCAGGCTGATCAGTGCCATGCAGGGGTGAGGTGAGGCCTTGCCTGCTGGGGCTAGCCCAGGATCCATGCATCGTTCCCAATGCAACTGGCCCTGGGCCTGTGGGAGGTAGGAGACCAGGCTGACTGGGTTGGCTCTGAGCCCACATGCCAATTCCTCACACTGCTCATCTGGGGAAGCCCGTTTCAACCACACAGCCAACCCCCCACCCTCAAATCTTGCCTGCATGGCCCCCATTGACCCCAAACAGCTCCCTCGGCTGCATGCCCCTCTCCCTGCCCATCTCTCCCACCCCAGCAGCTTAGCCCTCCTCACCCGTTCCCCCCCTTCCAGGGATACTGAAGAAGAAGTGCCTGCCACCCATCAGCGATAAGAACAGCATCTGCCGCCTGCCCAGCGAGCCCCCCGGTCCACCAGCGGGCACGGCCGTGTCAACGGGCAACGAGGGGAACCGGGTGCTGCCGCGGCCCCGCCAGACATTGCAGGAGCAGCTCAATGGGGTGACGCCCATTGCCATGAGCATCAAGGCTGGCACGGTGGATGAGGACTCCTCCGGTTCCGAGTGAGTAGGTCCCGAGGCCGGGGAGGCATGCACTGCGCTGGGGAGCCCTGCCAGGGTGTCCTGATCCAACGGGGCAGAGCCAGGCCACTCTGCCACTGACCCCTCCTGGCAAGGATCAGCACCCAGATAGCGGCACCTCTAGGACCTCAGTGCCACTTCGCTGCTCGTGTCCTGGTTGTGGGGAGAAGTACTGTAGTCAGTCCCCATTAGTGTCATTTAAACCAGGCCAGGCTCTGGCGCCACAGATGTCTCCTCTCCTGTCCTGGCCCTGACTGCGAGGGGAAGCCCTGAGAGCTGGGTAGGGCAGGGCAGGGCCCTGCTGAGGGCCAGAGCCTGTTTTGCTATGGGGTTTGGCCCCCTGCAAGTCACGAGACAGAGGCCAAGCTGCACCCAGCCGCTGGGGCCCTGCCGCCTGTTCAGCAGCTGGCCAGGGGCCCGGCCCATGGTCCTTTCCCCAGCCTATAGCCCTCATGTGTCTGTTTGGGGGGTAGAAATCCTACTGGGGCGCTCACCTGCTCTAACTCCTCTGCTGTCTTCTCCGCTCTTGCACTAACCCCTCACCTTCTCTCCTTTCTGTCTCCCGCCTCCCAATGCCCAGATTTCTGTTCTTTAATTTCCTCCATTAACATGCGCGCCATGCGGCTCCCACCCGGCCCAGCCAGCCTGCTGGGGGCCGGCTCAGCTGTGGGGCCCATTTGCTCATGACCATGCGTCTGTGTTGTTTGTTCCCCTCCCCTCGGTGTGTGTCCCATCATGAGCAGGAGTGATGAGACCTCCATCTGAGCAGGCCACCGTGGGTCCAGACTATCCGACAGGGCCGCCCTAGACTCCAGCCGATGGGGCCACCCTGGGTCCAAACTATTTGACGGGCTATCCCAGACTCCAGCCAGCAGGGTTGGCCTTCCCCAGGTCCGGATTACAGCCAGTGGGGCCACCTGCCCTGGCAGCCCCACTCCAGTGGGACCCCCATCCCTGGAACTGGACTCCGTTCTCTGGGGCTGCTCCACCCTGCTCTGAGGACCAGACTTCAGCCACCGGGCCCCTGCTGGGGGACAGACTGCCCTGCCCCACCTGCCTGGCAAACGTCCCAACAGCCCTCTGACAAGGAGTGGAAGGAAGCAGGGTGCTGGGTTTTAGTGCCAAATGCAGCCTGACCTGTGGACCGGCACTCAACAGGGCGCAGAGAGGGCAGCTGGACTTACTTGAACAAATGCACTTTGGTGCAGGGGCTAGCATGCCAGGCCCCATGCTGGCCATGCACCCATCCCAGGGCACACACTTCACCCTCCACGCCTGATGGGAGGCACCTGAACCGTGGCTGATGGACAGATGGCACCTTGAAGAGTGGGTGGGTGGGGCATGTACCTGCTTGTGGGTCCTGAGCCTACGTCTTTGCAATGGGGCTGGCTGGCTGGGATGTTGTGGCCAGCAGAGGGAGAGCCCCACATGTTGGTCTGGGCATTGGCTGGTTTTATCCTGGACCGCCTGTGTTGGTTGCCTCATTTTCTACTCCCGCTCCTCCTCTATGGCCCTCTCCAGGGTTATCCCCCCCAACTCCATCAAACAGCCCAGGGCTGTTCATCTTCATGAGCCTGCAATGAGTTCCACAGGTTAACTGTGTATGTTGCATGAACTTCTTTGCTCTGGTGCAGCCCACAGGCTGCTCCTAAAGGGCCTGACCACATATGGGACCATGCATAGACCTGGTTTGGACCCCCAGTGCCCCTTCGCATTGCCATGGCAGTGCATGGCCTGCTACATGCTCTGGCTGCGGCCCCCAGCTGCGCCATGGCCTCCAGCATGACAGTGCCGTAGGTCAGGGCAGAGGGCAGATGCCCGGGGAATGGCATTACAGCATGCGAGAGGGATGGGCCCCCCCTGGGCAGGGCCGTGTGCTGCACCCACCTCTAGGCCATGCAGATTCAGGCAGAGGCCAGGACGCAGCCAGCCAGCTGCTAGGCTCCCTCAGCTGCATCAAGTGACACCAGCAGGCCCCAGCTCGGGGAGATGGGCCAGATGCTGATGGAGGGGTTGCCATCCCCCTTGACTGCTGTAGGCATGGCCCTTTACAGGTGGTTACACTTGTGGCGTGCCCAGGCCCCCCATTAACAGCAGCCCATGCTTGGCTGAGGCTGATGGGAGTGGCAAGGTATGTGCATGTGTGTGTTTCCTGTTGGTGTGTCTGAGCAGGCTGCAATTATTTTGTATTACTCCCCTCCCACCTGACGCTGAGTGAATGAGGGGCTCCGGCCCTCCCGGACAAGGCCCCACACCTGCCTTTCTGCCTCAAAGCCTTCATTTTCTTCCCTCCCCTGCCTTCCCACCCCCACACCAACTCTAGCCCAGGGTTAACCCAGCAGGACTTTTGGAACGTACTTTTTATATGTGTATAGAGAAATTGGTCCTAGGGATGTATTTTTTTCTGCTGCGGGGTGGGGGGAAGAGGAGAGTGTGGGGAGGGGAAGGGAACAGCCCATGATGATTCTGCTGCGATTGTTCGAAGATGGCGTCTACAGGATGCTTTTTTTATTTAAAGAATCAGATGAAAGGACCCCAGTCTCGTGTGCCTCTGACCTCCTAGTACAGCAGGGGTGATACGTGCATGCCGAAGGGTTGGAGGCTGTCCAGTGGGTTTGGGGATGTCCAGTGTGTTGCACCAGAACGAGGTCCAAGTCTCCAAGGGTGGCACTCAGCACCTGCAGAATCAGGTTGTGAGGTGCTTCCCCACCCCTCCAGGCCTCCGAGTGAATGCAGGTTTTACCCTAGCCTGGGCATTTCTACAGCTGCAACTCAGTACTAGGTCTGTTAATGCTGAAAGCTGCCACTGCGGACAGTGATGGAGTTGCCACCATCATGGAGGAGCTGAGGAGGCCACTGGAGGGTTGAGGACCCCCCCCCCAAGTGGGAGCTGGCAGGCCAGCTTGAGGAGCTGTAACCTGGGTGCAGGTGGGAGAGTGCGCCAACAGACAGCACCAGGGCTGGACTGGCCACTAGCCAACCCAGGCACAACTGCACAGGCCCCGACAGCTGATCCTAAGCATGACAACTTGCTGATCCCAGCCCCACATTCGTCCTTGGAGGGGATGAGGCTGGCTCCATCAGGCGCTGGCCTCACTGAGCTGTGGCCAAGTTCCGTTTTCCTTGCACCAAACAGCTTGGTCCTGCATTGTAGTCCCCTGTGAGCCCATCTGCCGGGGGGCAGCCGTGGAAGGAGCAGCCCCCGGCTCCAACCCTAACCCTGAGCTGGATGCAGCCACAGGGCCTGATGCTCACTGCCAGCAGCTCAAATAAGTCCAGCATTGACGAGGTGGGCGGAAAGGGGGTGCACCCTGGGAGGACAGCATGGCAGCCCCATGCTTCTGCTTACAGCAATAGGAGGGGTTGGAGGTCTGGTGGGCAGAGTTTGGGGAGGGGTTGTGGGAACCAGGACTCCTGGGTTCTGATGGTACCTGGGCTACTGGGAACTTGGGAAAGCATGGGGGGGATTAAGCCATAGACCAGAGAACCCGCTGCAAGGTTTCTCCCACCCCTCAGATGAAGGCCCAAGGCCTGGTTCCCCATGGGGTCGAGCCCATGGAGGTCTCTGTCAGGCCTGCAGCCAGGGGTTACTCTGCAAGGGGAAGGACCAGATCCAGCAACTGCAATGAGTCCAGGTCCCATGGGGCTGCAGTCTGCTTGCCAAGACCCAAACACACCTGCTTAGGGCAGTGGACACCCCCATTTGCCAGCCTGACAGCTGGCCACTCAGGACAGGACAGAGGGGCCAGCGGAGGGGAACGATGTTTGGTCATCACCCAGCAGAGCTGTGGCCTCAGAGCTGTTTCTCTTGTGTGTGCCTGGTCCTCACACCCAGGACCAGCTGCTGCTTTGCAGGGAAGAAACCAGCAAACACAAGATTTGTTTAAAAATAGTGTATTAAAAAGAAGTGTATATAGTACAGGTGCCCCTTCCCTCTAAGCTCAGTGTTTTCAATGCCCATAAACAGTATAAAAATATTTCACCTTAAAAACAAACAAACAAACAAAAAAACCCCACATATTACAGATAAAAAAGTCCCAGGTAGCTTGAGTCCAGCCACCCCCTAGCACCTGCCACCACAGTGCAGACTGCCCAGGACCCCAGCGCCTCATGGGAGACAGAGTCCAATCGGCGAGTCCAACCTTTAAAGCAGTGGTTCCCAACCTTTTCTCTGCTGTGGCACATCTTGATGCCTTCAATTATGTTGTGGCACACCTGCATTATACATTCATGAATAATCAAATTAACATGAATATTCATGAGCCAGGACACCCCTTTTGGGAAATGCTGCTGTGTAGGGTGGTAGGGGTAGCAAGAGAGCAAGGATGACCATGGGGGGAGCAGGTAGAAGTGGCAAGAGAGAAGAGAAGGGAGAGCAGGTGCAGCTATGCGGGGTGGCAGGGGGGACCCCTGGGAATTGGAGGATGGTGGGGGAGCCTGGGGTGTGAAAGGGCATCCCAGTGGCATGAAACATGGAATAGCAATGGGGCCTCACTGTGCCCCTGCTGCCCAGGGCCAGCACCTCATTTGGCCCTCACAGACCCCACTGCAGGCCTTAGCAGGTCCCATGCAGGGGCCCCTCCCTGGGCTGTACTAGGGCCCCACTGGGGTCACTGCTAACCGTGCCAGGGACCTCCACAGGCCTCCCTGGGTCCTCCACGGCACTAGCTGAGGCCAGCACCAGCCCTCCACACCCCCCTTGGCCTTGTTGCACCCTCACAGCCCCCTGCAGGCCTCACCTGGGCTCCTGCTGGCCCTGGTGGGTCCCAACACTGCCCCCACTGGCCTTGAGGGCATCATTGGCTGGGGCCCTGGCTCCTCCGGCTGGGGCCGCTACCTGCAGCTCTGGTATCAGTGAACCCCCTGGCTGGGGCTGCATGAGCCACCGCCCATGGGGCTGCAGAGGAACGTCACCCAAAGTAACGGCTCTGGGGAACCCCGCAGATTCTCACGGCATGCTGCTTGGGAACCACTGCTTTAAAGAACAACAGGAGCACAAGGCACTGCAGTGGCATTTCAGAGTCAAAATACCTTGGCTTTTGATTTTCCACAGAAGCTGTATTTCCTGGCAGCTTGGTGTCTAACTGATAAGCACATGGGGATGGATGCATCTGCCACAGGGAACCAGGTGAGGTAGGTACAGTCCAGCAATTGGCTCATCCACATGGAGGAAATAAGATCAGCAGTTTTCCCCTCCCCACAGGGAAACTAAACACAAGTCCCCAAGTGCCTTCGCCCCAGAGGCTCAGATGCAGGGTACTTAAGCTGTCAGCCCATCTGGTGGCAGCACCAAGTTCTCCCACATCCTCCAGAGCTGGCATGTGCTGCTGATGGATGCCCAGGCACAGCAAGACGATGCTCCATGGGCACATGAAGGGACAGTCCCATTGTGCCAGCAAGAGGAGGATCAGGGGCGAACAGGTTTCTGGTCCCAAACTGTTTTATCGTAGCCCAGCATCACCACCTTAAACGGCAGGAAGCAAAGTGAGCCAGGCTGCACAGGCTCGGTGTTGTCAGACACCTGTCACTGGGTGCAGACGGCAAGGCAGGGATTATCAGAACCCTTCTATGAGCCAGACCCACTTGGGCGTGCGGGGCCCTGAGCTCAGGAGGCGTTCTGGCCACTTGGTTCCTGTGCCAAAGCCCAATGGTTTCTAAGGGAGCAGCCCTGGGCCTTTGGGGAGGACAGGTTGCTGTGGGGTTACTGCCACCGATAGTTAACAGTCCACTAGGCCTAGGCCTGGAGGGACAGCTGCTGCCACAGGAATTCTGCAGCAACGCAGCTGCTAATCCTTGACCAGCATGGTCTGTTCACAGACTAGGGAGGCTGCCCGCATTAATGGACAGCTTTGCTCCTGAAGTGACCATGCAGATAGGAGGCCTGCAGAAGGCCCCAGGGCAATCCGGCCTGCGGGAATCGTGCTAATCTGCAGCTCTGCTCTGGTGTGTCTTACCTGGGAGAGCTGGACAAAGTCACTTTCTTGGGTGGCTGCAGCCGGCTGCCTGGAGGGGCTGTCCGCTGGGGAACGAGACCTGGAAGCAAAGGCAAGGGGAGAAAAAAGGTCAGCAGGACAGCTGAAGTATGTGACTCTCATGAGTAGGACACCAGATGGCACCAGCCAGCCCTGGTCCCTAGCTGGGAGGCAGGGCTACAGGCTAGGCAGGAGAAGAGATCTGGCAAACCTGGATTTGACAGAACGTGGGGACAGTAGCTAAAGTGCCATGTTCCTGCAAGAAGTATCTGCTCCCCCTGGAGCTCTTGATTTTCCATCAAGAAAACAAACTCCCCAAAGCTGAAACCCGTGGCTGTCCCAGGAGGGGTATCTCCAGTATCTTGCATTTCCATCCTCCCAGAGGCTGCTCCTCGCACCCACAAACCACAGGCAGGAACTCTCAGGAAGCCCACGAGAAAAGACCATGGTGCATCGTGGGAACATAATGCCACCACAATCCCCCCAGCCTCGACCCCGCCACTTTCCCCGGGTCTGGCTGTCAGTATTCCCATGACCCAGAGGTGGAACTGAGTCACAGGGATGGGAAGTGACTTGCCTAAGGTCCCCCTGGAGTCAATGACAGAACCAGGATTACACCCCCACGTCCTGACTCCTGACCAGCCCACTCAGCCTGCAGAGACTTCTCCGGCGCTGCCTGAGCCCCCAGCCCAGATTGTCTGCCCCAGGAGGGCAGCAGCCAGTTGGCACGGAGCAGCAAGGGACTGAGAAGTGATCGGCACAGAGTGTCACTTCTTGGAGACAGAAAGGCAGCTTGGGGGTCATGGGGCAGCACCCCACAGTATTGGAGCAAGAGCTAACATCCTAACAATGCAGAGACAGAGACCCTTCCCTGCAACATGGGGCGAGGCAGCTCACCTATGGCGACATACCCAGCTGGTTCCAGCCCTGAGGCAGGATCCCAGGGGGGCTGCTGTTGTGCACCCGCTCCCCCCAGCTTACCCTTTGCAACCTGCTCATGCACCCTGCAGTAGGAGCAGATCTGGCGATCCAGATGGCTGGGCGCTGCTCTTTTGTCTCTGAATGAAGTTCCAGGAGACCCCAACAGGTCTCTCAAAGCCCCCGGCCCTTCGGCAAGCCAGGCACTTTGCTGGCACCGGCCAAGTTCTCACCTCTCTCTCCAGCCATGCTTGGCCGCACCTTCCTGCCAGCTAAATCCGGCAGCTGGCTGGTCCTCCCCAGTGCTGCTGCCTTGCTCAAGGTGGTGATCCGGCTGACTGGCTTGGGGATGGCAGTGGGCACCGGGAGGCGACTTGTGGATCCAGGCATGGCTGTACTCCTGGCCTGCGTCTGGGTGGCCCGTGCACCACAGGCAAGCCTGGTACTGGCTGACAGCTGGGAAACACTGCTGCCAGGAGCCTTAGCCTGACCTGACAGGGCAGAAAGGAACTCGGGAGGTCAGGGTAGAATTCAGGAAGGACACCAAAGAGAACCCCCGGCCCCCAACTCCTACCCCTACCCCTTCCACCTCCATCTCCTCATGGCTTCTGCCATTATCCCTGCTGCCTTCGCCGGAGGCCCTGTTACCACCCACTGCTTGCAGTCCCTGTTGGCACCTGGCTTTTACAGCACCCAAGTCTTGGGCAACAGCAAACACTGGCTCCACACAGACCGGACCAGCTCTCAGCTCTTCATTGATGGAAGGGACTTGAGGTACTCTACGGGTTCTCAGCACATTTGTCCTGATCCAGCCACTGCAATCGCCATCTTGTCCAACCCTCCATCTGTGCGGGCACCAATTCCCCACTCCCTACCCCTATGGCCCCCCCCTGGACCCCGCCTTTGAGGCCTGGCCCCATGGACCCTCACATTAGGCCCTTAGGTATGTCCAAGCTGAGAAGTTTGGCTGCCAACAACTGGTGGCAGAAACTGCAAAGGCCAATACAAGACTTCTGGAAAAAATCCAGGACCGCTGGAGAGACCTGGAACCATTGCCTGGTCCCTGGGAAGTGAGGGCTTGAGAAGCTAACAGCACTTCTCTAGACCTGCTCCATGCTGGATGGCAGGGCCCATGCTGGCATTCCAGCCTAGGTCCTTCACCACACTTGGCAAACAATTATTTTCCAGTTGCAAAACCTCCCATTTCACATTCTCCTCCCAGAGCTTGGCACTAGGGGGCACTGGCTCCCTACTGGATGAGACGGCCAGCCTGAAGGAAGGGTGCTTCCCAGCGAACGCTGAAGGCAGGTGGCTCCTGCCAGGCCGTGGATGGCACAGACCCAGTAAGGGTGTGTGTGTCATTCTGGGATACCCCCTGGATGGCACACAGATCACTTAGGCTGTCTATGCCCTGGGATCCACACCTCCTATGCTATATGGTGCAGGACCCAGCTTAGGGGTACATGGGGGATGCAGACCCACTGATCCCACCCTGCTGTGGCTTGGGGTGCCCTATAAAGCAGGGCAAAGGGAGCAGGATTAGTCCCACTGCTGGGGTTGGTGTGTCACTACCTGCCCTCATGCTCAGCCATCAGCTGGGAAACCCAATTACCTGCACTCTTTTTCTGGAGGGTTTCTGCTCTCTTGCAGGGCAGCAAGGGCTCCTGTGCAGGGCTGAGTCGGGCAGGTGATGTCCTGGAGCCCACTGGCACTTTCAGCCCCAATGTGGGCGATGCATGGCTGCGGGGCGGATCCTGCAGACTCAGCTAGTGTGGTGAGAAGGATAAAGCAAGGTCAGGCTGGGGGCCCCTGCTGCACGGCAGCCAGAATCCCATCTTAAAACTGACACCAGGGCAACATGATGGGATCAGCTCACCTGCCATAGAAAGGCAGCCACCTCTGGAGTGGAGAGGAGCTGCTACCTCAGGACAGTGCTAAACAGCAACAGAGAACAGGGCAGGGAGAGGATGCTGCCTCCAGTTGTAGTCGCTGTGGAGATTTCAGGAGGCAGAACGACAGACCTCACATCCCATGATGCGTGCAGGGCATTGGGGGGGGTCACATCCCTCAGGGCAGGGCAGCTGTAAGGACCACAAGGGCCCAGGGCTGTGGTTTTAGTTCTCACTCCTGGGACAGCCCAGTGTTCCTGATACCAGTGACTGACTCGGAGCTAGCCTTCTGCTGAACTGCCCCACTGCACCCCGTAGCACCACACTGGGCACCGAGACCAGCACTGACTCACAAAAGACACTGCCCCCATCAAACCTCCTACCCCACTCCCTGCAGGGCACCCTGGGGCAGCACTGACCCAGACACAAAATTACCCTCTGTACAGCACCAGGGTGCTCCCGAGATGTCTCCCTTCCTCATGCCAACTTGGCCCAGGCCCAGCCTGCTTGCAAACCCTGACAGCCCAGCGTGTTGTACAGTGACACCAGAGAACTAAGACCTGATGCTTCCACTTCCCACATGCTGGCAGACAAGGCCTAAATGGCTTACCCAGAGGTGCTGTTGTGACCCCAGCTTCTGCTCTGGCAGCCCCAAGGGACAACACAGTTCAACTCACTGTCATGGTTGTCTGCCCCAAGGGCCAACTGGAGGCAGGACTCTGGGGCTACCCAGACCTCCTGGTGACAGCAAGAGAATATTTCAGGCAAGGGCAGGGACTGGTTTCCCTTTCCAGGAAGGAAAGCTGCTAATAAATGCTTTGCTTTTGGTCAGTGCTTTGCAAGATGGGGAAGTCATGGCTTGACCATGACAAACAGGGAAACCTTTCTCAGTGCAGGGCTCGACAAAATTGAATTCCAGCTCAGCACCAGCAGTTTTATTTTGCATCGCCAGACGGTGCTCCTCTGCTGCATTTCTGCAAGCAGGGCTTGGAGCCAGATTGCAAACCCTACTGCCCGGGTTTCGTTGAGCCCTGGTTTAGGTAGAATTTTGGCTTCTGTTTGTTAAACTAATGCCTAAACCTCCCTCATGTGACCTGGGCGCAGTGCTGCGTGCCTGAGTCTCCAGAAAGTTTGGGCTGGTGCTGCAGCTGCTGCTCAGGTCTTTTTGCAGGCAGCTGCAGTGGGAAATTAGATGCCTCAGGTCTGTTTCACAGCTGCGGAGGAAATGGAGGCCAGCAGGGAAATGCAGAAGAATTGGGAGTGAGCATTGCACAGCAGCACGGAGGCACTGGGAGTGAGACATGGCTGCCAGAGTGGGTGGAGCAGCAGATCAAGAGTGGATGGAAGAGAACACGACTTCTTCCTTCCAGCAAGAGAAGGGGGGCCTGGGTTCCAAACAATTTCCCACCTGACCTCGGAGGGAAGAACCTTGCACAATGCCTTCCCCTTCCCCTTTCAGCAGGGCATCTACCTTCTTATTGCTCTGGGGTCTCTTCATGGGGGACAGCGCAGGGGCCTTGTTCGGGGTAGACTTCTTACGAAGCCGTTCACTGCCAGCAGAGCAGCTGCCCAGCTTGTGTCGGAGGCGGGGGGGAGTTGATGCCACCCTGGTGCACGGTGAGGGGCTTTTCCCAGATGGGGGGAGCGTCCCTGGCTCCACAGTGGGCAGGAGTGCCCTGACGGGGCTGTCCTTGACCACGAAGGTCTCGCGCCGGGGGCTCCGTGGACTTGGCCTCTCCTTGTGCAAGAGCCGTAGGGGTGTGAGAGGCTCCCCCGCTGGACTAGGAACCACGTCCCCTGGCTGCTGGGCACTGGCGTTTTCTTTCTCCTGCAGGTTGCACCTCTCCAGCTGCACGGCCAGCCGGTTGGCTTCCTTCACAATCTCCTCCAGCTTCTCAGCACTCAGAGGGCTCCAGCGAGCCAGGCACTCGCCGTTCCGGCCTGTGCTCTCCCTCTTCTGCACATTCAGGTCGATCTTTCGTGCCACGCATCTTTCGACGGGTTGGGCGGGGCTGGTGGAGACGAACTCCTCCTCCTCCCGGCTGCAGGGACAAAGCCACGGTTACCAGAGCCTGGTTGGAGTGGACAGCTCCCAGCACCATGCTCTGTAACGCAGGGAGTATTTGTTCTGTTCCAGCCGCACCCTGGCTACCCTCTAGGCTAGTCTCACCAGAGTCCAGCCTCACCTGCCTGACCCTGGCATGAAGAAGTCTGGTTGAGCTTGACCTGCTTTTACATGCGTCCAACCAGGCAGCTTTTGTGCAGCTGCAACAAGCAACTGGATTTACCATTCCAGGTCCTTATCCTGCACACACACACACATCAGCAAATGCCAGACCACCACTGAGGGCAGGTGGTTTGCTTTTCTGTAGCCAGGATCAGACTGCAGGAGAGTGGCTGGCCCAGAATGATGCTTGCCGCTGAACCCACTGTGTTTGCCAATGATACCCTAGAGTCAGGGGATACTTCTTCTTGCTAACTTAAGGACAAAGTGCCAGGGTCACCAGCTCTGACACTGTCCCAGAGTGGAATGAGAGAGGAGTGGCACTGCTGAACAAGGCACAGAGCTCAGCTCCCCCAGCATGCTTTCACTCAGTACCGCAGGTGTGACCAGAAACCTGGGGGGGACCCTTCAGCACACACAGAGGAGAAAAGCTTTAAAGGAAAGGGCTATTGGGCCAGATCCTCACCTTGTGTAATTCTGCACAGCTCTGCCAGCTTAAGTGAAATCGGGTGAGGTGACACCAGCTGAGGAGCCAGTTCTTTAATCTTACCTATCTGAAGGAGAAGAGAGACCGAAGTCCAAGTTCTCATCTGTGATAAACTTTATATCTGGAAAAAAATATTAATCTGTTAGTAAGTGGTAGTATGTGGAAACCTGATTAAAGAACAAAATTGTCAGAAACACAGATGAAAATATGTCGAGGAAGAGCCAATTCAGGTTTTGTAAATGGAAATCACGCCTCACCAATCTAGTAGTGAACAAGCACGTGAGCAAGGCTGATCTGGTGTACTTCGATTTTCAGAAAGCCTTAGACAAGGTCCATCACCAAGGCTCTTAAGAAAAGCCATCATGGGATAAGAGGAAAGGTCCTCTCCTGGACCAGTAACTGGTTAAAAGAGGGGACACAAAAGCTCAGTGTTCACAATGGAAAGACGTAAACAACGGCCCACTAAGTCTCTGTAATGGGACCAGTTCTGTTCAACATTTTCTTAAACAGTCTGGAGAAAGGGTCAACAGTGAGGTGGAGAAGTTTGCAGAGGATACAGTTACTCAAGACAGTTAAGTCCAAAGTTGACTGTGAAGAGTTACAAAGAGCTCACACAAAACTGGGTGACTGGGCAACAAAACAGCAGATTGAATTCAGTGCTTATAACTGCAGAACAATGCACATTGGAAAACACGATCCAAATATCCATACAAAATGATGGAGTCTAAATTAGCTGTTACCACTCAAGAAAGATCTTGGAGGCATTGTGGACCATTCTCTGAAAATATCCACTCGATTTTTGGCAGCAGTCAAAGAAGCTAATAGAATTAGGAAAGGGATTGATAAGTTTGTAACAGTCACAATGTCTCTACGTAAATCCATGGTATGCCCACACCTTGAATACTGCCTGCAGTTCCACACACACAGAGAGAGAGAGACAGAGTGTGCATGTGTTAACCTGTGCAGCTCATTGTCACAGGATAGTGTAAAGACCAAAACTATAACTGGGTTAACAAAAGAATTAGATAAATTCCTGAAGAATAGATCCATCTATGGCTATTAGCCACAATGGTCAGGGGCACACCCCATGCTGCAGGTGTCCCTAAATCTGACTGCCATAAGCTGGCTGTAAATGCTGGGAGGAATCGCTCGATAATTGCCCAGTTCTGTTCATCCCCTCTGAAGCACCTAGCACTGGCTGCTGTTGGAAGATGGGATATTGGGCTAAATGAACCATTGGTTTGACTCAGTACCGCCCTTCTCATGTAATCAAAAGAACTCATTTGAATTCCACCAACTTGCTGTCAAGGTTTGTGTGAGACTACCTCCTCCCAGTGCCCCCCACGTGGCATACTGGTTAATGCCAGGCATTATTGAATATATGCTCACAACTCTCCCCTATTGTGCCTTGTTCACAAGCAAAGAAAGATTCAAAGTAACAGCATGACTTCAGCGACTTTTCATCAGTTTACACCACTGAGAAGCTAGTCCCTGATTTACAGTGGGGCTGAGCCCCCCTACCTCCCACAGCTGTCATGGACATCAGGTTGAGGAGCCAGGGGCTCTGAACCTCCTGAGCTTCAAGGACTTGCTCTGCATGGAGCTGAACCCATTTTCCCAGGGACCCCAATTCTGCTCCCACTTCCACTGGTGAAAATCAGGAGTCATGGCACCACGTTACACCAACAAGAGACCAGGATTAAGCCCTGTGCTGAAAGCACTACCCAATGATTCCTCGGGGCCTGCCCTGGGCAGGGGACCCTTTCCACACCTGCATGTTTTAATCAAAGCCCCCCATAAACTAGATCTACCACTAGCCCCTTCTTTGAATTTGGTGGCACTCAGTTTTGTCTTCAGTATCTCAGACTGCACTTGGATATAAATGCCCCAAACCGCCCTTCAGCCAGGTTAACGCGACTTGCTCCTTTCTGGTCGAGGAAAACCATGATAATTGCAGACACTGGTACATCTGGCATTACAGGGTGAAAGGAGGGAATAAAATCATTTCAAGCAAACAGGTCACCTCCAGACTGAACCACAAATGCAACACTTCCTGGAATGCAACACGTTTGCCTTGCAAAGCACAGCAACAATCAGGGATCCGAGTTTCTCTGCACAGTGACAAACCTAAAACCATGCCAAACTGATTTTTTCAGTCATGTTCCAGCCCCTACCTCCTTCTTCAGCCATCTCCATTTTTCCAGGGAGCGTCAAGATGGACCACGGACTATCTGAGAGGGAAATGTGAAAGGGTGAATTAGATCCATACCCGTGCGCACACACAATTGGCAAGAGACAACTGTATTGCAATGATGGGTGGTCCTCAGTTTGGGTCAGCGCAGTAATCATTCTCGAGCAGTTACACACATCACAACTGGCAGGGCGAGGAGCACTCCAAATATGAAAACTCACAGGCCACAGACAGAGATACAGCAAGATTCTGAGAGGTGGCTGTGGTTAAACAAACACACACATGAATAATCACATCCATCGGAAACATTTCTCACCTGCCTCTGCGGCAAGATGACAGCTTACTAGGAAGGTTAAATGCATCTAAGTATCTGTCTTTATTTTTTCCAGCTTGTGCATTTGACAGCCCTGAGAGTGCATCATCATTCCTCCTTGTGCTGGCCCAGACCCTGATGATCTTTATACATGAGCAATCCGATAGGTCTCATATGCAAGGAGTTGCTACCCTGTGTAAATGTGTGTGGGGACACGGGCTTAATCAGTTCCCCCTGCTGGCTATCAGGGTCCCTCAAACAGAAACAGAGGAAAGAAAAATCACTTAAGCATCTGGTTGTAAAGCCACAGAGATTAGTGGGGGGAGTGGGGTCTCAGGACAGGGCCAGCTTCTAAAGGACTTTAAAACTTTGTGTTTTATTGACTAGATTTCAAATTGACGGTCTCTTTAATGCAAAGAACTAGGAATCAGGCTCCATTGCTTTCATTCCCAGCTCTGCCTTTGGGTTTCTGGGTGACACTTCCCCACCTGTACCTCAGGTTCCCGTGTACTAAGAGGGGTTACCAAGCCGCACAACACAAGCAGGAGATCGAGACGGTAGATCAATGTTTGTTTGTACAGTGTCTTGAGAGCCCCAAAGGGCAACAGTTGAAATATTTTAGCTATCGCAATGGGGGGCAGGGGAGTTCAAATCATGTTTGCCACAGGCTTCCATACACATCTGCCATCCACATGCAAATAAGTGGCACAGTTGGGAGCAGAATCCAGGCATTACAATTCCCAGCTGTCCTCACCCTTCTGAAATTCCCACTCCTAGAACAGATCGACCCCTGTACTTCCCAGCTTGCCCCAAAGCTAATTGGCAAGACATCCGGTCCATGGACTGGTGAGTTGTAAAGGGCCCAAACCTGCGCTCATTACCTCCACCAGGTAGGTCCATCATGCTGCATCTTCTCCCTTTCCACACTGCAGACAGACATCTCGGGTATTTCCCCAGCTTTCCAACAGCCTTTTATTCTCATGCTTGCCACCAATCCCCACAGATGCTAGAAGCTGAACTCTTTAGGGGCTGTTTCATCCCCAGCCCTCACCCACGCCGCTCATTTGTTCCTGCTCATTCGGGCTAAGGGAAATCAGTGTTGGCAGCTTAAGTAGATCAGACAGAGCAGTGGAGCGTTGGTTTAAAGCACCAGCAACATTCATGGACTTGGCAAACAAGCTGAGCAAACCAGGATGTTTTTCCTCTGATAACAGGCAAAGCCCTTTCACAACCCTTCCTTTTCCCTTCTCTAGATATTTACCAGCCCCTCCCCTCCATTTCTGGTCATCAGCACATTGCCCCTCACAATGCCCTTAAGAGGCAGAGCGGGGCTGTTATGCCCAGAGACTAAGGAATTTACCCATTTTCCCTACAGGGAGTGAACCCAGTTGCCCCAAAGTCCCCAGCTAGCACCGTAACCACTGGGAAATCCTTCCTCTCACTACACAGGTTCAAAGTCCTGGAAACAGTCAGCTTGTATCATTGTCCCTCCTCTACAGACAGGGAAACAAAGACTGGGGGGCATTTTCCCAAGTCCACACAGCAAGTCGGTAGCAGAACTGCAGTCTGAACCCCAGTACCACCCCACTGGGCACTCAGACACCTACTGCCATGGGAGCAAACAGGGAAGCCGGAGATCATTAAGAAATGTGGGTGCGGGGAGGGAGACCTCCCTGTGAGCAATGCAGGTCCCTCCAGGGTGCTGAACGCTGCATATTTTATACCAGCCACTGACTGGGACCTCAGTCAATCCCTAACGCACTCCGGATAGAAGGGAAAGCGAGTCGAGTCTTGTCAGCTTCGCCAACGAACGGCAAGCCTGGAATGAACCAGACTCCTTAATTTCACTCTCCTGCCTGGAAAAGCTTTGAGCAGCAGCAGAGGCACAGGAGTTGCTGCAGACTCAAGCCACCTACATGACAAGCCTTGCCTGACACAAGTCTCAGCACATAGCTGCTGAGGTTTGTGCACACTGAATGTACGTGCCTATGTTCAAGGGAACCAAGGGACGGCACCAAGCCCTTTCAAGGATCAGGCCTTTATAATCGCCCACTGATGCCATGTGGCATTGACAGCATCAGCTGATGATCAGTGGAGTAGGTGTAACCAAGGCTCCAACAATCAACTTATTTGCTTTCTGTCCTGTTCAGTGCGACTAAGAGAGGTCCTGCCTTGGGGACTTACCTTTGTGCACCCAGGCCTATTAAGGTATTTAGGCATCAATCTCCCTCTGATTTCAATGCAAGTGAGGAACCTAAATAAACAGCTTTGAGCAGTTGGGTCTAGCTGATATTTCCACTCAAGCTACAGGAGGCAAAATGGACTCCAGGATCTCTCTGTTGGAAGTACACTTGGCTTTGTAGGGCTAACAGCAGCCATGGAAGCATGCATCTGATGAAGTGGGTTCCAGCCAACAAAAGCTTATGTGACCCTGCCCCCCAATTTTTTTTTTGGGTTAGTCCCTACAGGACTCCTCATTGAGTTTTCCAGTCAGCACCTAAGAGTGGATGTCAACCCCAAGAACTGGGAAGACAGAAGGGTAATTTTTAGATTAGCCATTTTTTTCTAACCATTAGCAAAGTCTTTAATCTCAAACCATAACTATCCTAGGCCTGTTGGAACTGCAACTTCAGGGACGTATAGCAAGTCACAATATAGGCTACTCCGGGCCTTGACAAATCTGTTTCTGGTCACCACAGCAATCAGTTTTAGTAGCCTGTCGCCTAGCTCTACTGCAGAAACGTAATGGAGGTGCACCCTTTGGCAACCTAATGTAAAATTGCTGGCACTTAGCTATGAGTCTATTTTGTCCAACCCTGTCCTACACTGATGTGGTACAGTTTTTATACAATATGTTTTCAGACACATTTGAGACCATTATAATTTATGGCAAGTTGTTATTCCCCTTCTGGCTGCCAGCACTAATGTACGGACTTCTCAGAGGGCTCTGTTCTATGGCAACTGCCTCTCTCCACACCACCCCTTTCCCAAATAAACATTCAGATTCAAGCAGGAGACTCAGGCATCTCCCATCATTTCAACACTCGGTATTTCCATCTAATGAGCCATGAAAAACAGCAATTCCCTTAGCTGGCTTTCCATTCTTTCATACTTTTCTTTCTTGATACAAATCTCTCTCTTTAGAAGAGTCAGCTTACGTCTTTGACAAGTGAGGGACTCCCTGCCTAAGAAGGAATAAAACATTTATTCCTTCCTCAGGCGAGAAGCACACATTAATCTCTTCTCCACCATTTGCTACATCTTACTACACTATATTGCCATTTCTTCTCTAGCCTGTTTCCAACAGCCTCCCAAGCAGCTCCTTGCTGTTTGCTAATGAGCAGGAGGAACAGATGCCTTCTGTTCGGTCCATATAAGATGCAACTGATTTGCATGATGCAGACTGAGAAACCTGGATTTGTGTTCAGAGCAGACAGCTGGGAGCTGACCTCATTTAGCACCTGAAAACAGAAAAGTGCTTCTTGATTATTCTTTGTAATGGCCAAAAAATATCACTGATCTAGTTAAAAAAAAATACAGGAGTTCAAATTCGCTATGGTATGCAGAATGCTTTGAAAGCCTTGGATCAAAGGTGTTGCAATTCCCTGCTTTCATCTAGTACCTTTCATCAGCAGATCTCTAGGCACTTCACATAGATTAGCTGTACTGTTATCCCTATTTTACAGATGGGGAAATTGAGGCCCAGAGCTGAGACATCTCAACCAAGATCACCCAGCAGGACAGTGGCTGAAGTGGGAATGGACTGCAGGTCCCCTGAATTCCAGTTGAGGACTCTGTGCTTAGTCCAGCTAAGTACCATCCTATCGGGATACCAATGGCTGTACCAGGGCCGACAAATCTTGGGCACCAGTTTGCCACAGCATCCAGGATTTTGCCTCTGGCACCTAGCAGCACCAAGGCAGTGAGGGAGGTGAACATCCCCCTGGTGCCTAAAAAAAGCCGGGAGTGCTGACACTTCAGTGTTGCCATCTCTCCACCCCCAGCACTGAAATACAAAATGGACCTGGTGACTCCCCAGCCAGTGTGGTGTGGGCTCAGCAATGAATGAGACCAATGTTCCCTCTAATTATTCATAGGCTGTGTGCACAAAAAAATTTCTTTGCAAGCACCATTATTAGCACTGTTTAATTTTTTTGTGTGCACTTTATTTTGTTGTGTGCACAAGTTTCATGACCTGTGTGCATGTGCACGCATGCACAGCTTAGAGGGAACAGTGAATGAGACTATGATTGACCCCCCCCCCCCAATCCAAACACAGCCAGGGGGCAGACAACACAGGCCTGGCATATACTGAATGCCCTAGAGGTGCCAAGCTTGGCTCCAGAGATGCTGAAACTCAGGCCACTCTGCCTGCCCCAGAGCAAGTCAAACATCTCAGCAGGAGTCAACACTGCCCGTTGCCAACAGGTTCCAGCATCCAAGGCTGGGAGCAAGTTGCAGAACCACCAAGCCCAACACACACATAGGGAGCACGTAACAACGCCCATCGCTCCTTGCGAGCCGGCTCCTCCACAGGCAACACCCCACAAAGCTGAAGGACGACCAAGGCCCTTGGTTTTGATGGGATTTTAACCTGGCTCATCGCAAGCCTCCTGGTGGGGCTCTCCTGCTCTTGGTGCAGGATGAGGATGACTCCGGTCCCCACCCCTGCATGCAAAGCCAATGCCCCACACCCCTGGACAGCTGAACACCCCAGCGCTACCCCAGTCCTGTCCTCTGCACCCCCATCCCCATGGCTCTGGCTTACACTCCCTTGACCTGGACCATCTCCAGCCCCGCTCCAGGCCAATCTCCTACCTGCACCCCTGCTCCTGCCCTGCCCTGATCCCCGTCTGCATCCCCCACTCCACTCTAGCCCCATAGCTGCCCCTCCCCACTCCAGCCCCCCTGCGCCCCCACCCCAGCCCACTCCAACTTCCTGCTCCC
>ML682095.1:1392906-1431635 GCA_007922195.1 Podocnemis expansa
ACTCCCCCCACGAGGCGCACACAAGCAAGCATGAAAGGGGCGGAGCCAAATTCGAATTCTCCCTCCATTGCGTCACAATAAGCGCCTTGCCGCTCTGCGCGCTGATTGGTGGCTGGCGCCTCCCCCTCCCATTTCCGGCTGCTTCCAGCCCCGCTCGTTGATTGGCAGCTCTGAGCCGCCGGGGCGCGTCCATTGGGACGGGAGAGCGGGTTGGCTGCGGGACCGGAAGTAGGCGCTGGCCCCGCCCTGCCCGCCGCGGTGTGGTTCCGGCATGGGAGCAGCAGCATGGCGGCCGTGCCCCCCGACTCCTGGCAGCCGCCCGCCGTTTCCATGGAGACCACGTAAGGGGCCGCGCGCCGGGCGCGTTACCGGGGTTACTGCGCCTCAGCGGGCGGGTCCCGGCATGGCGGTTCGCGCTCTGAGGCGGCTGCAGGGAGGCCGCTGGGTCAGGGCCTGGGCCTGGGCCTGCCTCCATAGCAGCCGCCCGTGTCCAGCCACGCCCCCAGCAGTGACCCGCCCATGAGTGGCCCCGCCCCCAGCGGGAGGCCCCGCCCCGGGCCTAGCCCTGCCTCCCCCATCAGTGACCCCCCCACCCCCACCCTGGGGCCTAGCCCTGCCCCTCAGCAGAGACCCCCACCCAGCACACCATGACTCCCCTTGATTCTCCGGGGTCTGTCTCCGCCTGCAGCATGGGCACCCTTGTCCTGGAGCTGTATTGGAAACACGCGCCCAAGACCTGCAAGAACTTCGCCGAGCTAGCCCGGCGCGGCTATTACAACGACACCAGGTTCCACCGGATCATCAAGGAGTTCATGATTCAGGGCGGGGATCCCACGGGGACAGGTGAGGCCTGCAGGTAAAGGGGAGCTCGGCGGGCAAAAGTGGGGGGCGGCTGCTACAGTGTCCGGGGGATACGAACCCTGGTGAGGCACCAGGAGACTCAGGGGAGTGTGTGCAATCCTTGCATGAGGCGAGGTTTCCTGTCCCATCTCACGCCATGGTACCAAGTTCCAGAGGGGTAGCTGGGTTAGTCTAGTTCCAAAGGGATAAATAACTTTGTTGTTCTAGGTCAGCAAAACAAACAAGGAGTCCTGTGGCACTTTTAAAGGCTAATAAATGTATTTGTCACATGAGCTTCCATGGGTGTAATCCCACTTCATCAGATGCTAGAAAGCATTTTTAGGTCTGATGAACTGAGGTTTATGCATGAAAGTTCATGCAATAAATAACATTGTTACTCTTGAAAAGTGCCAAGGAACTCCTTGATAGTTTTGTGGTACCAAGGGCTGGGGACGGGTCTCTGGGGCCAGCAGCTGGAGCAGACCGTAGCAATCCCACCCTGCCTCTGGGCTGGCCAGTCAGCCCCACTCCCTGCCTTAAAAGGTTTCCATCATACTTACAGTTTGGTTCAGTGGCTCTCAGCACCCCTGCTCTATGAATTGTTTCAGCACCTTTGTCTGCTCTGTTCTTAAGGCAGTAAATATCATAAGGCCACTATAGAAACTCATGGTGTGTCCACACCATGAACATTATGTGCAGGTCTGGTGCCACTTCTCCAAAAAGATACAGGGAGTTGGAAAAGGCACAGAGAAGAGCAACAAAAATCATTAGGGTTATGGAACAGCTTCCATGTGAGGGGAGATTAAAAAGAACAGGAAAAGTGATGAATGATGGGATGTAATAGAGGTCTGTAACATCATAAATGGTGTGGAGAAAGTGAATAAGGAAATGTTATTTACCCTTTCACATAATGCAAAAACAGGGGTCACCCAATGAAATTTAATAGGCAGTAGGTTTAACAGACACATAAAGAAATACTTCTTCATGCCATGCACAGTCAGCCTATGGAGTGCTTGCCAGGGAATGTTGTGGAGATCAAACATATATCTGGGTTTGAAAGAAAACTAGAGCAGTTCATGGAGGATAGGTTCATTAATGGCTATTAGCCAAAGTAATTGGAGATGCCACCTGATGCTCTGGGTGTCCCTAAGCCTCTGCTGTAGGCTGGGATCGGATGATGGGACGGATCATTTGATAATTGCCCTGTTCGGCAATTTTTCCTGAAGCACCTGGTAATGGCCACTGTCGGAAGACGGCCTACTGAGCTAGATGGACTATTGGTCTGACCTAGTATGGCTGTTCTTAGTCACTGACCGTACCACTGTTCCTGTGCTGGCTGGTAATTTATACACATCTCTCCCCCCGTCTTTATTGCTGAGCACCATACATTGCCAGTAGAATTTCAGCAATTCAGTGTGATCAAACACTATTTCCTACGCTGTTGGCTGACACTTGTGTGTTCTAGAGCAGCGGTTCTCAACCACTGTGTTGGGACATGTTACCACACAGCAGTTAAGTGTGTTGCAGAGAGCTGGGGGAATGGCTGGATTGGGCCTGAGGTGGGCGGGCTGGTGTATCCTGTAGGGTTGTGATATGCCACTGAGTGTGTCACGACCCGCACAAAGTTAAGACCTACTGACCTAGAGAGCGGTCCTGCGTGCGTACCAGTTTTCTGAACCTGTTTCTCTACTGGGCAGGTAGAGGCGGCGCATCTATCTATGGGAAGCAGTTTGAAGATGAACTTCATCCAGAACTAAAATTTACAGGTAAGTGCCTTTTGATGTACTTGTGCAAGTGCTTTGCTTTGTTAATCGCACAGTTTGGGCATGATACCACTTTAGGACGCAATTCCACAGTCCTTGTGCAGAAGTCGGCAGGAGTCTGACTGGAGGTTTGGCAGCTCTTAACGACAGGTGACGTATTAAAGAGACTGCTATCAGGAATATGAAAAAGTAACAAATAAGTAGGATTGCCATGCAGACAAATAAACAATCACACTGTAGTCTGTCCTTAAACAAATGATCTCAAGGAGCTGGGGCCCCTAAGCCTGCAGAGTTAATGCTGCAACTGTCCTGTTTTCAGATAAATAGATTCTTCCCTGGGATATTTGATTGGTGGCTTGTGCTAAGTCAGTGTTTTCAAACTGCGGGTCGGGATCCAGTAGTGGGTCACAGACTCTCAGGTACTGAGTCATGGAGACCTCTGTTGCCACAGTTGAAAGACTGGAATGCATTGCTCAAAGATCTAATTGCTGGGTCACGGGCATAAATGATTTTTTTTCAACTGGGTCCTGAGGGGAAAAAAGGTTTGAAAACCACCGTGCTAAATCGCAGATCTCAAGGGCTGAATACCTGTGCCTTCTTGAAATTATTTTTGTGAATTAAGAGAAAGTTTGTTCGGATTGTTACAAACAAACTGGGATTGAACTCGGCCGGGAGTGCTTTAGTGTGGTGATCAACTTCCTGTGCAATACAGCTAAACTGTTCTTGCACTCTAATTCAACTCTTAAATGTGAGGGTTCCTGTCCCCCTTTGGTTATTTATGTAGGAGTTATGAAGCACTTGAGTCCTTATGGAAACAAATTACAGTGTATGAATTTCACTTAATCAAAATTATCCTAGCTAAGCACACAGAGGGTGTTTCATGGGAGTGTAAGAAGCTTTTTGCTGTATTTAAATTCATGTTTGGTCCTAGTAATTAAGGCATATGCTTGGATCTTTGGTTATTACCAAAAGTAATTGACTTAGGAACAGACTGATCTGATGATTTTTGATTGTTGTCTTTTTAACTGAAACTGACTTCCAGTCTTCAACCAAAGGGCAAGTTACTAACTCATACCCTTTCTTTTAAAGGTGCAGGAATCCTTGCTATGGCTAATGCTGGCCCAGACACGAATGGCAGTCAGTTTTTCATAACCTTGGCCCCAACCCAGTGGCTTGATGGAAAGCACACGATCTTTGGCCGTGTGTGCCAAGGGATCGGGGTGGTGAACAGAGTAGGCATGGTGGAGACAAATGCCCAAGATCGCCCAGTAGATGACGTGAAGATTCTGAAGGCTTACCCATTGGGCTAGGGCAGAGATGAGAAGTCTGTGGTTGGCAGTCTGTTGTGTTAAATCCTGTATGTCCCATGGGATTGTCCTGTCATTCCAAGAAATGCTAGCCAGTGGCTTAGGCCCAATATTTACCTATTTTAAAATCTGTTTGAGGCATAGTGTTGTCTTTTTTTTTTTTTTTTTTAATAAATTTGATTGAAAATATCTATAATTCAGCTTGCCCAAGAGCTAAAATGAACCGAGTTCTTTTCAAGAGGTGAATGGCAGTGTGTTTCTCTTGAGCACTCTCCTGCCGCACTGGGGACAAAGTCATGTCAAAGCTTCATGGCTTGAAATTACACCTGCTTAACCCTGTTATGGTTGGCGTACCAGGGTGCAGTTACTCACCAAGCCACCCCACAGCTCTCCATTCTGTTATGAATGAGAAGGAAATCTCATATGCCAGCACATCATTCAGGCTCCTAACTGCACAGAACTTGTGTGGGCAAGTTGGCTTTGGGTCTGTGTAGCAGAGGAGCAAGAACAGGGCTGCAGTGCTTTCTCCTTTGAAGGGTGAGGGAGCTGACACGTCCTGAGAAGGAAGATTCTAATCAGCAGAGTCTAATGGCCCACCTCTGCCCCCTTGTTTATTGTTAACGTTGGGCCTAGCTGGCTACAGCATCCCCTTTAACAGCTCTCTGAGCTAGGGAGGCAGTGACATTTTTACACAAGGCAACCAAAAAGCCCTGTTGATCTTTAGCAGCATTTGAAATGAGTACAGCAGCAGGTGGAGCTACCTTAAATGTCATTCATTTTTTTAGAATGAACTTGTAAGGAGAATCCGCAGTTCTTGGAACGTTCTGTGGCCTCTGGGATGAGAATATTGAATCCTCTGTCAGAGAGCTGAGTTCCTGCAAAATCTAATTCAGTCCCTGCTTAAATTTTCTTGTCACGGGAAACTTGTTGCATGTAGACAGACATGGGAGTGCATGTAAGATTAGTGTGCTCTTGTTGGCTCTTTGTAATACCTTATTTTCTTAAAATAAAGAACTCAAATGCATTCTGTAGATAACATGGTTGCTGGTGTGGTGCAGGGCTCCAGTGTGTCAATGGGCATGGGACTCCATCTCTTTAATGCAATTTCTTTTAAAGTGGAAGAACATTTCCCACTGAAATAATGCTTTCTGGATCTGCCTCAAAAGTCATGTAAAGCATCTCCCCCTGTGTGCTTGTCTGCTGAGAAATTTTATAGCTTCCTAGGTCTGTGGCTGAAGAGCTACTCTAATGAAGAAAAGCAGTTAAGCAGGCAATAATGGGTTTGCTTCAAGAGGTCAGCCAGTCACCAAGCTCCTTGCAATACATTGAAGCAAGTTCCCTGTTGCTATGATCTCTCTCCGGGGAAATGCTGACTGGTTAGAGAGGTGTCAGGTTCACTGGGCATGCAAAGGTGCCCAAGGGACTTCTGAGTTGGTTGCTCAGAAGAAATCTCTTCATTCATCCCTGTAATACCCTGGAAGTGTATATGACTCCCTGAAGAGGCCTTTGAAATCTAGAGGGGACTGCTCCTCTGTTGCTGTAGCACCCCAAAGGAGCTTTGAGGTCCTGGTTCCCCTTCACCTGCTTTCAAAGCACTGTATACATTTGAGAAGGAAGAGAATCCCGCCTCCTTGCAGTCCTAGTGGACTAGTTGCTCATCAGAGCCGCTGTTGCCCTAAATTTTCCACCAGACAGCTTGTTTGATCCTAGCTGACCAGCTGCCATTCTGTGCCCTTGGGCTTGGAGGTTCATGGCTCTTTGCAGTACAGTGGCCTGTCCACTTAAAAAGGCTGAAGAGGTGTCGCAGTGGTGTGTAAGGCTGTGGTTCTCAGTCTTTTGCAGGTCGCAATACACTTGGTGGTGTGGCGTGACCCTACAGGACAAACCAGTCCCCCCCTCCCAAGCACCAAATCCAGCCATCTCCCTGGCTCTCCGCGACACACGTACTGCTGTGTGGTGACACAGTGGTTGAGAGCTGCTGGTGTAAGGAGACAGCTGAGCAAGGAGCTAATCCCTTGTGAGGGAAGGATGGGGAAAGGGCAGGCAGTCTGAGGGATGGCACGACTCATCTGCTGTGTTCACAGCTACGCATTGACTGAAGGCTGAGACGACCCAGCATCTTTCCCTTAACAGTGAAATGAAAAACTTTACTAATACATTGTTAGGAGTGCACATTAAGCACTGAAGTCCAACAGTACAGGCGGACACGCATTCAACCTCTATTTCCTGCAGCGGGAGACCTTCCACTCAACTCAGCGGCATTTTTTTGTCTGGAACACACTTGAACACTCTTGACTGCAGCTTCAGGCACTACAGAATTCCAGGAATGGTTCTAGCTAGGGAGATAAGTGGTGAAATGCTTGAATGGCAAGCAGCAATTTTACCCTTTACTAATTAGTTTAAACTTTACTGTCAGGATGGGGGGGCCGCCAAGCTCAGCATTGCTCTGAAGAGCCTCCCCCATAGATCTAGCCATCACTATCCACAATGATGCCTTCATTTAAATCACTTGACTTCTGAGGGAAGATTGAGAGAACTCGGTTCGTTTAGGCTGGAAAAGAGGAGACATGATAATAGTTTTCAAGTACCTGAAAGGTTATTATGAGGAGGAGGGAGAAAAATTGTTCTCCTTAACCACTGATGATAGGATGAGAAGCAGTGGGCTTAAATTACAGCAAGGGAGATTTAGGTTGAACATTAGGAAAAAATTCCCAACTGTCAGGGTGATAAAACACTGGAATAAGTTGCCTAGGCAGGTTGGTTGTGGAATCTCCCATCATTGGAAGTTTTTAAGAGCAGGTTAGACAAACATCTATCAGGGATGGTTTAATGGGGGTACTTGGTCCTGCCATGAGCGCAAGGGACTGGATTTGATGACCTCTCATGGTCCCTTCCAGTTTCTATGATAAATAGAGCCTTGACACTACATTAGGCACACCTTTTGCTACCTAGGAGGGTATGCCGTAACTATATATATTTATTTAAGCCAAATTAGTATTTATTTATGCAATATAGCTTAACAGTTTCAGATTCTTGTTAATGGAACATGCTTAATATGTTAAAATGGTGAATGATATATTGCTTATTTACTAATTGACACAAATCATGAGTAAAAAGTTAAGCTGTATTAGGATGGTAAGTGGGATTTAAACAAACACAGGAAAGAGCATATACAATTTATTAAACAAGTCAAACTGAAATGCTTTAGATACATAAACTTCTCTTATCTAACCAGGTTTCATATTTACAGATAAATAATTTACTTAGGGAACAGAGGGATTTACTGTAATCAGTGAATTAAACTAATTATTTCATGTCAGCCTGGGAAAATTTTTAAATATGCCTAAATGAAAGTGACTGGCATATACTTCCTTACTCACCCAAGTTTCCTGAAAATGAGACAAGTAGTTATTTAAGCTGTCCTTCAAACTTTTATAAATATATAAATATTTGATAGCCTGTAAGTGCTGCAGGACTCCTTGTTTGTTTGTTCTTCAAAGTTTTAAAACTAGTATCAAGATCCTGAGGGGCAGCTGTGTTAGTCTAGCTCAGTAAAATGAACAAATAAGGAGTCTTTGTTAGTCTTTAAGTGCCACAAGACTCCTTGTTTGTTTGCTTTAAAACTAGTAGATTTCATTCTCTCGCTCCTAATTTGTATTCACAGACTGGAAGAGAGACAGATTTTCCTGCCTTTTACATTCCCTCTTGATTTCTTGACTCTGAATGAATTAGTCCAAATGGAGAAAATATTCTTTCTGGGTCTGCAGAAGAAGTTTCTCAATTCATCTGCTTCTTCACTGCCTGCAATTTAACTTTGTTGTTGAGTTTTTCAACCACGCTTGACATTTTCTCCAGATTTCAACAGCATCCACCGTACAGCAGCAATCTCTCTGCAGTTTGTCTAGGTTACCAAGATAGGTTTCAGTATATTCAGCACATCATTTCCATTTCTCTTTAGTCCAGTGTTGACTACTTTGGCTGTGCTAGGTCCATTCATATGATCACCATTTTCTTCAAAAATTATCATCAGAATAGGCTCATTTTTAATAAATAGCTCAAACCAGTCAATCACTGAATTCCATCGTACATCTGGGAGAATAAGTTTGGCTCTGGCTGCTGTTTTGAGTGATGCTGAAGGAGAGTGGTTGTTACGGAATTATTTGGCAATTTCAGCATCATTGTCCTTTGCTCTTGACTTGGATGTTAGCCTTGGGCTAAAAGATGCATCAAATGAGCGTTGCAGCCATATGCCATAAGCAGGGAATCTTCATTTTCCATGATTAACCCCCGCCCCTATTCTCAATTTAAAAACTCCATAAAAAGCTACATTTTTCTCCCATTTAAAATGAAACAGTGAACTTTAGATTCCCTAGCCACAATATAAATGGGCATCAGTTAGTTGTTAAAAGTGCCACAGGACTCTTCGTTTTGCTGAACTCAACAACACATCTATCCCTTTGAAACCTTTGTGGCTCTAGTCCAGGGGTCTCAAACTCAAATCACCATGAGGGCCACATGAGGACTAGTATGTTAGCCCGAGGGCCACACCACTGAAACCTTTTCATACAATGATATTGCAAATATCGGTAATGATAGTGTTGTAGCAGGCTGCAGTATATAGCTTCAGGGGCTGCATGCGGCCTGTGGGACACTTGTTTGAGACCCTTGCTCTAGTCCAAAGTGATTTGCCTGAGGTCATGTGTCAAAGCAGGAAGTGGCAGCCAGGTCGGCTGCATTCAAGGCTTGTGTCCTAACCCCTGGGCCATCCTTTCTCTCAGTCTCAGGCGTCTCTAGAAGAATAAGGAAAGAAATTTGGTGGTGTGTTTTCATATCTTTAATTTGTAGTTTCCTTTCAGCACAGGGGCTCAGATCTGTTTCAGCCCTGTAAAACTGGTTGTGATCCTTGCTGACTTTTAATTCCAGACTGAAAAGCTTGCCTGGTCAGGACTTTTGGCAGTGAAGATGGGGAATGAATGCCCTGTGCAGCACAGCCTCTGCACAGGGAGATCCAAGAGCACACAATAGCATACGGTGGTGTCAGTGTAATTCATCAAGAAGCAACGTGATTAATGGGGACAGGGCTGGTAGTCATGTAGTCCTGCATGCTAACCACAGTATGGCTGATGAGGTACTCTGACACCATGAGCCTATCATGGCCCCTGGCTGTGCCTCAGTTTCCTCACTTGTACAACGAGCTTGACGATTCCTCCAAGGGAGCTGTGGAAATCAGGCAGTCTGGCCTGGGCCTTGACCACATCATGTGCTCTGCCAATGTGAAGGGTGCTCGCTGCTCTGTTCCCTCCACCCACACCTCCAGCTAGACTCACTAAGTGGATGGTTCAAACCTCTCCAATGACTGTACGTACTCCCTGTGGGTGAGATTGCCATCCCTCTAGAGTTGCTAGTGTGTGCTCCATCAGGAAAGGCCACGTCATTGCAACTGAACATTGTCAAACTGACAGCAAGGTGAGCCGGGTTCCTCCGCACACTGTCCTGGGACATTAGGCAAAGCATCTGGTGCAAATGCTTTAGCAGGGCTGGTTTCATCTTTGCACCTCACCAGGGTGCTATGCTTCTTGTGGCTCTGCCCTCTAGGAAGCTGTGTGCCTTAGCTCCCCTCTCCAACAGGACCATAGTCACCTTCTGCAGTAAGTCAAGGCTGCTGCCAAGCAGAAAATAAAAGGAGAAAAAATGATCTGCTTGCCTTGATTTGCTGATAGTTCAGCCTGCCTCTGTGATGTCCCCAGCCAGCAAAACGTTATTGGGCCCATCATGTCGAACTGATTGGGGCTGAGGCCTGCAAACCTGAAAGATGACCTCTTCGCTGCCTAGGCCTTGTCTTTGCTAGGAAAAAGGTGGTGGCACTTTCTGTCAGCTGCCGTGTAATTAACAGGAGTTCGAATCCTAGGCGGCATCTATACTAATGATGTTGACCTAACTTACCTTTACATATGCCTGCCAGTAATTACAGGATGTATACATGTCTACACTTTGCTCATTGGGCTGGCAGTGCACCTTTTCTCCTGGGGGTGCGTGTATCGACTGCACTGCCAGTGTGGGGCATTAGGAAATTGAACTTAGCCTGGTTTAAATCAATGTAAGAACTTCCATCCAGTGGTTTGCATTGATTCAGCTAGATAGCTTTAATAACAGAGGTTTAATTAAACCAATGCAGATTTGCATGTGTGTGAAGTCCTTGCAATGAGAGAAGGGAGAGCTCATGCCAAAGGGGGTGGAAGCAAGGGGGAGAAGAAAGCAGATTTTCTGAGGGCTTTTCACCAAGTAGAGAAAAACCTTCTCTTTAAGCACTGCAGGGGTGAGTGCAAGCAAAGTCCCTCTGCAACTCTTGTGCAGAGCCTTGGGTGCTCTGGTTTTTTGTCTCATAGGTGTCTATTGCACAGGCTGAAAGATCTGTGGGAGAAAGAGATATTGTTCTCTTTTATGCTCCATCACTTGTTCGTCTCAGTGGAGTTACAGGACAAGTACATGCTGCAAAGAATCTCCCCCAGTGTCATCTTAATGGTTCCCAGTTAAAACTCCTTGTGCCACCCGCGATAAGGTCAGCATGCTTCCCAAACAGTTGTAAACCCTTATGTCCTCCCTCGGTCACCACTTAACCAAGCCGAGCACTTCTCATCTCTTCTAGTTGTTCAGTCCTGCACTTCTTTTCCTAGCTGCCTCCAGTTTGGCTACATCTTCTGATTGAGAAGTGGCTGTCCTCTCCTCACTAAAACTGACCCCTTCACTGTACACCTCCCTCCTTCCATGCAGAGAAGAGCTGTCCTTTACTCTTGGCCGTATGCAGCTCATGGGAATTTTCCCAATGGGTCGTGTGCTTCTGAGCAGTCTCTCTAATGCAGATGCCTGGGACTTCAGGGACAGTACAGGCTCCTGACCATAGATCCACTGGTCCTGCGCTCTCTGTCCGTCTGATTGCACCTGCTAGTCAACGGCTCAGCTGGAGCATTGCTGGCTGTTCCATGGCCAGCCTGTCAGGCCACATGGCTGTAAGGGCTGAGTCTGGCTTTCCCTCTGCTGAAAAGCCCTACAGCTCCCAGGCTAAGTGATACGGAAGGCTAATTTCTGCCCCAGAACAGTTGGCCTTGTTTCTAGCATCTTCTACTCCCCAGCGCTGCTTCTCCAGCCCCCTCTTTTAACAACCTGATATTTGAATCCCTGCTTTACCTCCCCAGTACATCTGCAGTGACACCGAGTAATCGGTTTCTTTGCAGTCTCAGCTGAGTGGCCTGTGGGATGTGGCAAGAGCCTGGCTGGGGAATGAGGGGATGACAAGCCTGCCTTAGTTGGTTATCAGAGGCCTTTGGTCTCCCTGGGCTGGTGAGCTGGGTTGAAATCTGAACGACTCCGGCCAGGGAACTCTACACAGTCAGAGCCACCAGGAAAATGGCTCACACATAGATGTGTTACCTTGGCCTACAGCCAGCCCCAAGTATCCCCACTAGGGGCCAGCATCGTGCGTGTGAGAGCTGCAGGGGTCTGGGGGCCAGCACAGCAGCGAGTGGAGGGGAGAGTGAGGCAAATGGCCTCAGGCTCGGCATCTAGGAAATGTGCCAAGGAACTTATTCCTGTGCCCTCCCAACTTGACTAGCTCAAGAGCAGCCTGGGGGTTAACAGGGCAGTGAGTGCTTTGCTTGCTATAGCAGCAAGTATCAGCCATGGCCACAGAGAGGTGCAGCGGCCCCCTATGCCAGGCTGCTTAGGGAAGATGGAGCAATGCATTCTGGGAACGATAGACTCCACAGGGTGCCTCTCATTGGGACCACGGTGGAGAAGGTTGTGCTGAGACCTGGAGCCTTGGCAGGCCCAGCTGGCGTGCTGCATGGAGCACCCCCTTGCTTGAGGTCATGGAGCCCCCCAGTGACTGCCCCCAACAATCTCAAGATTGGCCTCAGAATCCTGTGATTTTTTTTTCAGAAAGACGATGCTGTGCTTGGCTTAGTGAGCTGCCCCAACCACTAGCGTCAGGGCAATGAGTGTCACCAGCCTCCCTCTGCACTGCTGCTCTCCACAACTCTCACTGCTGCCTGATGGGGCAGAGCCGCCAGCTCCTTCCTACCCCCAATTTGTGCCCTTGTCCCCATCCTCCACTCACTTCTCCTGCAGGACCAGAGTACACATGCCATTGAGTCTCACAGCTGGCAGAAGCAGTCCAGTGCCTTCAAGGTGGTGCGTTGCATGGTGGGATTGAGGGCTGCATGTCCAGCAGGCAGGAGCTACCATGCTGACTGCCATTTGGAGGCAGCTCCGGACTCCAGCACTACACAAGGGGCTCTTTGGTCTCTGCAAGCCACTTGGTCTTATTAAACGTCAGGCTGACTCCAATTTGCATCCAAGCTTCCTAGCAATTTGCCACCGAGGCTCATGGGCAAAATTTGGATGTTTCCAGCTGGAAAGATGTCACCCAAAATGTTTTCCATCTCCCATTTCTTTCTGCATCCGGCAAAATAAATCTGTTAAAGTGCCACACAACTCCTTGCTGTTTTTTTACTGGACTAGACTAACACAGCTATCCCTTTTGAAAGGGCCAGAGGAAACCAGCGAAACCAAGTGAGGAATTGATGTAATTTGTAGCTCCACGGAAGGACTGAGGCAAGAAATTGCTTGAGATTTCAACTAATCTCCTGTTAGCCAATTAGGAGCATAAAGAGAGAGCTCAGGCACTGCGCTGCAGCACAGGACAGGAGAGAGACACTGTGCATAGTTGCTTCTCCTCCATCTCACACCAGTGGGAGCTCTCATGATCCACGTCCCTACGGTGCCTGCAGGTGGTGTGTAGAGATGCTGTTTTGTGTAGCAGTGAAGCACCTGTCAGTCTCCAACTGGTGACGCTTCACTTGGTGTGAGCTCAGCCCACGATATTTGCAGAGTGGTTGCAGAGGAGCTGGAGCCCCCACAGCAGAAATCAAGAGTAGTCAGAGATGCTTAGCATCTCTGCTAATCCATCTCTTTGGTTTGTCCAGCTAAACCAACAATCCAAGCCCCTGTCGGATTCCAGCATGAATCCTTCTTGGACAGGGGTTTACATGATGCATATTCAGCTGTGACCTGAGGGGCAGAGAGTCAAACAGCCCCATCTCTGAAAAGATGATTCACCAGCTACCTGGCAGGACCCAAGGCACGTTAAACAGGGCAGGCTGCAGCCTAGTTTCAGTCTTTCTTCCACATGCAGCTGGAGCTGTCTGAGATGGCAGGTCCTGGCATGCAATGCTGCCCCTCGGTCCAGCCAGAGCAGTTTTCCTTTCTGGGACCTAAGTCTGGGGACAGCACCCTCTGCCCAGGGGTTGTTACACCTGCATCCCGTGGCACAGCTTTAGGTCCTCATCCCTGCACTCAAGTGTGCGTGTGTGCCTGCACACTACAGCTCTGTTATACAATCAACAGGGATATGCTGCGAGGGAACCACATCACTGCCCCCTGGTTGAATCATGACTCTGCCACTGTGTGTCATAGACTCAATACTGCTAAAATTAGTGGGGAGTATCTTTTTTAAATGTCATGTGGTGGGTGCCTTATATGGTATTAAGTCTCCTCCTACTGCTGCTGCATGGCCATGAATGGCCATGGCATCAATCCCTTAGCCCTAAACAGACTAGGATTTGTTAGGGTGGTTTCAAGGTCTGTTTATCAATTTTTACGGCCCTGCGGGTGACTGGAACAACCACCTGCCCGGTCACATTCCCATGTACCAGCAGCCCTATGGAAAGGCAAACGTTTAAAAAGCATCCTTAATTTAATGCCATTGCTGTCGCCCTCTAGTTATTTCTGTTCCGCTTGGCTCAGTACAAACATTTGGCCAATTTCAAGCTCCTGCAAGAACCTAGAGATTAATAGCAGCTGTTTGGAAACAGCATCAAGCAGAAGTGCCGTCAGCTGTTGACTGGCCTATTGCAGCGTGGAGAGAGGCTAGGAGAGACCCACGGAGGCAGAAAAAGCATGTTGGAGCTCTGGAAAGCAAGAAGGACAGGAGCTTCCCCCCACCTGTTTCAGTGACCACTGGATCATGACGAGAGATACTTTCTGGTGAGGAAAACGGTAGTTCCGCTAGCTCAGCCCTGGTTTTGGGCTGAGGTAGCCTGGATGCTCCCTGACTTTCCTGGCTCTGCCAGGTGGCTACTGGAGCTCTTACAGCATGTCTGCCTGATGAAAGGTGGAAGTGCTCAGCATGCAGGGAGGTTCCTTGGGGCCCTGCTGCCGCACCAGACAATGTAAGGCTGTGAACTGCAAACAGCTCGCATGCATGGTCTGAGCACCACCTGATTCTGCTCTGCCCAGACAAGCCCACACAACAGGCACAGGCCCTTTACAGCTCTGAACAAGAAAGGCAGCAGTTGTGACAAAGCATGACTGCTTCTCAGCATTTGCAGGGATCCAGCACTGAGCCTTCTGCTCCAAAACCGCACACTGTATCACACAGGGCTCCTTCCACTCAGGGACGAAGGTCTCTAGCCACCACTACAGGTGCCAAAATCCAGCATTTAGTATCTCAGAGCCCCTGCTTAGCTGCTACCTAACCCTGCAGGCACCTGAAGTTTCTCGGCACCACAGATCCCACTGATCCAGTCCCCATGGTGCCTAAACGTCTGCCCGTGGGCACGCCCACAGTCTGCCGCAGTCTTGATGGCCAGCCCGCTTCCCCCTTGGGACGCTGGAATGAGGCGTTCCCGGGTCTCCGTTATTGGGCCTGATCCTAGCTGTGCTCGGAGGCCACTTGGTAGGATGCCGACAGGACCAGGCCTTGCCCAAAACCCAGCTCAACTTCTGGACTCCTGACTCAGCTCATGCCTGGCCCCATGCTTGGCCCTGTGATTCCCCTGTGGCAAGTGAGGCATTGCAATGCTGAACCCAGGTCCCCTTCATGGCTCTAGTTCATTGTGCCTATGACACACGGTTGGGCCATTCACACTGTGGCCACCAGAGGGAAGTGTTGACACAGACACCAGCCGGCTCATGGTAACAGTTTCCTTCCTCTGGGCTTTCAGAGCACTGGTCTAGATCAGTGGATTTCAAACTTAGGGTTGGGACCCAGTACTGGGCTGCAGACCCTCAGGCATTGGGTTGCAGCACCTGCTGCTGTTGCCACCAAAAGACTGGGGTGCACTGCTGAAAGATGTAATTGTTGGGTTGTGGACATAAAGAATTTCTTTTCAACTGGGTCCTGAGGAAAAAAGTTTGAAAACCAGTGGTCTAAATGGCAGGGGGGACGTATAGTTATTTCCTTGCATCTCCCAGCCTTGGGCAGTGCCACCATCTCATTGCCCATCCAAGTCAGGGCTCACTCACCTTTCAACTCCCAGCTTTGCCACAGTGAATCTGTTTCATGAGCTCGGCAGCAGACAAAACAAGGTGAATGCTGAAATTTTGAAGAATTTTTTTCTTTTCTCTCTTCTACATTCCTTTAATTAACAAAAGCACAATCCAAAGGGGCAGCTGTGTTAGTCTTGTTCGGTAAAACAAACAAGGAGTCCTGTGGCACTGAAAGACTAACAAATTTATTTATTGCATGAGCTTTCATAGGAGAAATTCCCACTTCATCAGATTCATTGAAGATCCAAGACAGCTCATGCAATAAATACATTTGTTAGTCTTTAAGAGCAAAATCATCTCTTCTTGTATGGTAAAATCTCATCATCCCAGGCATTTGGATTACACATACAGGGCTGGTTGTCCTAGGGCAGATGTGATTTGTGCCGCAGCGTGTTATTTCCTACCACAAAGCCACCCCTCCCTCAAATCCCCAAATTACTAAATGAGTTAATCTGTGCTGGGATATGAACAGAAAAAGGAAAACAGCAGGGCTGCATTGCTGCAGTGATGAGCTCAAGGGGAGGCTATGCTCCTTTGTTGATATCTGATGCTCCAAAAGTAGCATGTAGTTGGAGCAGAAGGCTGGGTTTTTATTTCTAGCTCACGGGAAGATAAATTGCTTTGTGGGAACCTGTGTTGCCTAGCGCATCAGGGGACTAGATGAGGAGACCTGGAACGTCTACTCCAGGAGTCTGCAACCTGTGGCTCTGGAGCCACATGCAGCTCTTAGGCTGCCCATTTTTGGCTCCAGGCTCCACTCTCCCTCCACTTTTGAAAATGCTGCCCTTCGGTCTCTCTGTGACTCAGTTCCCCTTCCGAGTGCTCTTCCTTTCTGCCACTCAGAACATAGCCACGCTTCATTTCATCACCCACGGCTGGCTTGTGGCAGCTAACTCAGCCTCTTGGGGCTCGGCCTGCGTGACTGCAGTGTCAAGTCCGTGCTCTGTCTTTTCTCCACAGTTTATGAAGCCAAGCTGAAAGATCTCGGCATTCTTACAAATTGTTCATTTGCCTCGGAGCCATCAAGGCTCCCAGGTCTTCTCCCTTTTTGCTGGAGGGAAGACCTGAAAAGGCAGGGCTGTAGGGGCTTGGTTTGACTTTAATGAAGAGCTCCTTTCTCCCAACTATCTTCCAAGCCCTTCACTTAAAGTGAGGTTAATAAATGCAGCAGATGGATCCTCTGCTTCTGTGAATTGTCCTCACTGAGATGCTGATTTACACCAGCTGAGGACTGGGCACAGATCAACTAAGAATTCATGTCCTCTCTTGACTTATGTCAGTTTCTCTTTCTGGATTCCTACAGTTTACATAGCACCCATGAATTTCAGTTTGGATCAGGGCCACGCTTTGCAGAGTGCTGCACAAACCCAGACAATCTGAGCTCTTGAGATGTAATCTTGTTATGTCGTCAGTCACCCATAAAGGCTTCCAGGAAAAAAAATTGTTAACTAATCTAATTGTTAATGCAAAAGCAAGCAGAATTCCCCTTGCCTTGCACCCATTTTATGTAAACACTACCATCTTTCAGGCCACCATCCTCAAAGAGGAAACACTTTTTCACCTTTGCAGGTGGTTTGTAATAGCAGGGGAAGGTCGGGATCTCAGCTTCATGTTGCAATCAAATAGCAGGTGCACAGCCATAAAGCAGGCCCATGGTGGGGCCTTGGGTCTCAGGATTCTGGGGTTCTCTCCCTCTTTCTGGAAGGGAAATGGTGCCTGGTGTGAGATGAAGCCCCTGAGGAGAGCTGGCTGAATTTCAGTTCCACAAACATTTTTCTGTTTTCAGACATTTTTCCATCCCACCTTGGTTGACGACAGACTCAGAGCCTGGCCTGGGACTTTCATCGATACCAAACCATCTCCACAATTTCAACAAGTTGGCACATTCCAACAAAAAAACAAACCAACCACTTTTCGCTGAACTTTTCCATTGAGCTGTTCTTTGGGGCTCTGTTTCCAGCCTCGAGAGGGAAGTGAGAGGTGCCAGTTAGCAGAGAGAATGAGGAACTCTTTCCTGCTGTATTACTGACTCAGTAGGGGACTTTACTTAAGTCTTTGCCCCACTCTGTGCCTCAGTTTGCCCATCTGTAATATGAGGTTTATAAGACTGCTTTCCTATGGGAGATGAGTGAACCTGAATTGATGTACAAAGTGCTTTGAGATCCCTCCAAAGGTTCTATAGACAGGTCAGTTTCTGCTTCCTGTTAATTGCAAACAGCTCTGCCTGGAGACTTTTTCCTCAGCACAGAGTCAAGGGGCCTTTAAATAGCACCTTAAAATAAAAAATAAAGATGCCAAATTCAATCCTTCTGAAGAAAAATTAAATTCTTGTCTCTGCTCACCTCTGCAAAGGGAAAGAAACTCCGAAGTAGGGATAATAAAGATTATGATAATAGCTCGCCTTTATATAGCTCCTTTCAGCTAGAAGGATCCGAAAATGCGTTCATACTTTACAGACTAAAAATAGAAATTGCTTCACCCACCACTGAAATGCAGCTGCCTCTGGGGGAATGCTGCAGTTGTTTTGACGGCACACAGACACCGCACACTGTGAAGCAAGGCCAGGAATGAGTGTCTGGATGAGACTGGAAGGGGTAATTTAGAAGTCAGATCCTAACACCCTGCTTTAGACCGAGGCCACTGGGTAAATCCAGAGGCATGATGTGAATCAGGGGTGAAGCCTGATTTCAGTCCGATCTCAGTGTTCTTTTGGGTTGGCAGGTCTGAACAGCTGTCTTACCATGCTCCTTTACAGACTATTTTCACGGGAGTACCAGATGGGCCATGGGAATGGTGATCAGATCCAAATTAGGGTTAGGCCAAAGATTGAGAGTCAAGGTTTGTTGATCAAACACTGATATTGCTCAGGCCATCCCAGCCAGCCAGATTGCCACCATCTTGGGCTGTGGATAGCTGTTCTCATGGCATTATAGCAATGCCCAAAACAGACCCTGAAAACTGATTTCTTCTGAGGCTTAATCTAACCCCAGTTAGAGGGTTTGGGTGCAGGATCTGAACCAATCTTCCCCAGCCCCATGGGATTCAAAGAGGCTCAGGGTCACAGCCCTGCTGTACAAACAAGGACTTCTGTGGCACTTTTAAAGACTAAAAAATGTATTGCATGAGCATTCGTGGACTCCACTTCCATTCTTGTAGTTGACCAACACCTTGTCTAGTGATGCAGAGCTCCTTTGGTGACTCACACTGACAGCCAGACTGGATAGCTGTCATTAGCTCCAACTCAGGAATATAGAAAGTTGACAGTGTCCCAGAGCTGATAGAGGCAGGGCCATATTTTATCCCATCCCTGTATGTCCTGTTATATGTTGAGCAGTCAGTATAGGATTATACACCATTATGTAGTCTCCATTCCAGTTCTAACAATGAAAGTCCTATGGCATCTTGAAGACTAACAATTTTCATGCACCTGATGAAGTGGGTTGGAGAACATGCAAGCTTATGCCCAAAGAAATCTATTAGTTTTTAAGGTGCCACAGGATTCTCGTTGTTTTTGCTGTACAGAGGCTAACATGGCTCCCCCTCCAGACTCAATTCCACTTCTAAATGTCCCAAGATGCTATTCTCCTGCCCCTTTGCTGGGACAGATGTTTTTCCCATCATCTTACTCTGAAATGTGAGCACTTGCAGTTGGATGTGGCATTCAGTCCAAATAGTCTTGTTCTCAGTTTATGCCATTGCTACCAGTGATGTCCAGCCCCTTGTACCACTCTGAACTATTCCCTCCCCACTCCAGAAAACACCTGCACCAAGTTAATAATCCTAGAGACAAAGACGGAGGAGAATAAAGGCTTTTGGTAAACAGAACAGCTATTAGCTGGAATAATTGTAGGAGTTATTTTAGGCAACGGTTCAATTCAATAATAGGAAAAACACAAGCAAAGGGTTATTAAATGCCACATCTGGCTGAGTTGGAATCTGCATGTAACCGACTCCTCATGTGAGGAATTTGTGGGGCTCAGGATGTGATGATGGGGCTGGCTTACGCATGTGTGGGACAAACATGCCTGACGCAACCCTGCAAAGGGCAGTGGATAGCTGCTCATTGCAGATGCCTGGCTGCTAGTTGGAAACAAGATCGTTAGCCTGCTCTGCTCATGGCAACTGGGCTTGTTCATGGTTAAAGGTTAATGTTACTGTGACAGGTTTTCCCAAGGTACAACCTGAACTGTGGGAACTCTGTGCCCGGTTAACTTGGTCTGTCTCTCACAATGCTTTGCCAGTCACTTACAGCAAATCCCTCCAGGTACTATTATTTTTCTGCCCAACAGCAGGTGACGCTCCACACCCAACTAGATTGCAGTTCAGAACCACTCATGAATCACACAGAGAAAGGCACCGGCCATTTCTCTCTAGCACCCAGCCCTGCACTCCTCCCAGGACCAGCTCCAGGGGTTGTGGCACCCCAAGCCAACTTGCTTTTGTGCCCCCTCTGCCGACTTTGCTCCTGGAGCATGCTTGCAGGGGCAGGAGGGGAGGATCTGAGTTGGCAGTCTCGTGGTGGCCGATGAAGTCACATAACCCCACAGCAGAGGGCCTGCCCCAGCCCAGCCATGCTGTCCTGGCGAGTGCAGGCTGCTGCAAGGCGAGACCCTGGGGGTCTCTATGGCAACCTGTTCCTGGACCAAACTTACAATTTTTGGCATTGGTGCCCCTAAGCTTCGGCGCCCCGAGCTGGTGCCACACTGGCTCCCCCCTTGAGCCAGCCCTGGCTCCTCCCTCAATGTGTAGGGGACATACACTAGCTTTTGTAATAGACCTGAGATTTCCCAAGCACATCAACCAAATCACACTCTTTTCATAAATACAAAAGAGAAGTATCAGCCACAAAAAGACAGATTTTAGAGTTGGTTACTTGAGAAACAAAAGTAAATTTGCTGTCTGAGTTCTAGAAACTAAGCAGGATGTGAATCAAGCTATGTCTCACCCTCCCAAATGACAGTACAAACAGGTTACAGATTCTCAATACACCACCTGGAACAGCTCCCCCGCTTGGGACCACCCTTCCTCATTTCAAAGACATTGTCCTCCAAAAGTTTCTTACAGGTGTTGGCAGGGGAGGCCCAATGCTGATGTCACTCCCTCTCTTTTGTAGTTTCATCCAGGATGCTGGAAAGATCTTTGCTTGTGAAGTGGGGGTTCACCCCCCTTGGTCAAGCAGCCACTATTGTTTACATGCTGTGTCTCTCACAATTCCTGAGATAGTGGAGTCTTTCCTTGCTGGGTGTTGGTGAGTCATTAACGCTGGCTGGCTACGCCATTGTTACACCTCTGAAAAGCTGGCTGCGGGTGTTCCAAATCTCTCAGCATATTTCAATAACAGACAGAAAGCAAAACTTCATAACTTCATATCCAATGACAGCACATAACACCCAAAAGGATATACGTATTCAACAGGTCAAGGTCTTTAAAATGATACTCCCCTGGGCAGACTTTGTACAAAGCGTAACATAATGATATGATGGGGTGAATAGGGGGGTTCCAGGGTGCTGCTTTGAGGTACAGGGTGTCACAGATATTAATTGCTAATTAAACATATGGCCTGTAAAAAGTCTCAGGGTCCTGTCCCCATCTCACTGTGGTGCGAATCAGGAGTAACTCCACTAGATGCATTCCTCTCTTGTTCACCCTAATGTTAAGCAGGAGTAACTCCACTGAGCCTGATTCTTCTCATTTGCTTCAATGTAAATCCAGAGTAACCCCCTTTAGCTGAATCCCCTCTCTCTCAATCTGATGTGAATCAGGACTATCCCCAGTGGAATGCCCAGTAGGGTGACATTAGTGTGTAGCTGATTTGTGTGAGAAACAATCAGGTTTCCCTCTCTCACTCCAAGATGAGCCAAATCCGGAGAGTGAAGAGGAGACATTTGATCTAGTTACAGGGCCAAATCAGTGCTGGCCATAAACTCTTTCTCCAAAGCACCCATTCCATGTGGCTAGATGAAGCTGGGCTTGAAGCCACTGGAGACAGAGTGTTTTCATTTAATTGAATTACTAATGTCCAAAATGGTAAACATCAAATTGCATCTCCTTCCACGGTACAAGGGGGTGTTTCCCAGCTCCTCCCTGTAGATCTGCATATGGATAATACAGCCTCAAGGTGTGTTAGACTGTCTCACTGGCATTCTCGCTACTGGAGCCTCCAACAGTTTCAATCCCTGCCAGCTGACTTAACTAGGGAGGACCCAAATAAGTTTAGATAAAAAAATAATTAATTCCAAGGGACTATTTCTCATAGAGGAAGGATAAATGCAAACTCACTGAGAGCCTACATTCCTTAGGGGAAGGATGCATGCATGGCCACATGCCATATTTCATAGTGGAAGCGTACATCAAGACAGTTACAAACTAACTCAATTCCTGGGGTGGCTGTATCCAGGAGCAGCCCCAGTGAACCAGAACTGCCTCTGTACCAAGCAGAGGTTGGCTGTCCTTGGGAGTGCACAGTCTAGGTGGAAATAAGATTGGCTACAAACAGGATTGAACCTCGGGAGCCAAATCCAGAGAGGTAGAAGAGGCCCAGTTCTGCTTGCCTGCCCAATGGAGTGCTCTGAAAAAGGGGCCCAGCTCTGAACCGGTGCAGATGGTTATTGCACCATTGACTTCCATGATCTACGGCAAACCAGTGCAGGACTGCATTCATGAGGAATGAACATCCTGTGAAAAGACCTGTTATGTTCACAGTAGAAACCCTCTACCCTCCCACACCAGCTGGGGAACTCTGCACATAACTGAGTAAGAAAAAAGAGGCCTCAACCAAACCAGCCCCCAACCCCTGATAAAGCTGGAACACAGGATCTTCAAAAATGACAGTAGGAACTAAAGGAGTAATGCCAAGAGTCACATTGATTGCACACCCAGCTCCTCAGTGCTTGGCTGCTCTGTGGGATCCCCAACTCCTCGTGAGACACTCAGCATCCTATGCTATGCATGGGAGGGTCAGGCACCTCAGAATGGCATCCACAGAAGCCGTTAGACTGAGTGGGGAGCCGGGTGAGCCAACAAGGGGTGATGCACAGAGGAAGAGGGTGGTGCTCAGGGCCCCACATCCACAAAGTAACACAGCCAGGTGGAAAGGCAGCACCAGTGAACCTTCTCCCAGAGTCGGGTACCTGCAGTCCTTTCTGTGAGCAGCCTCGGACCCAGCCAGTGGTGGGTTCATATTTCTGCTCGCCCTGATTCCCAGCAGGGACATGGGTCACCCACCTCAGGAGAGGACCCTGTCTCCTAGGCTGGCGATGTCTCTTTGCTGTTCTGCTTTGTATCAACAACTACATATTCATTGGGCAAAATACTGGCTCTGCACTTGGTGGGGCAAGTCAGATTCATCCCTGCTCCAAAGAGCGGTTCCTCAAAGTAGAACAGATTTAACAGGAAACCTTGAGAGAGGCTTAGACCAGAGGGTAGAGAGGCCCTGGGGAGACCTAGGGTCAGGCCCTAGGTGGAGGCAGGCAGAGGTGGGATACAAGCCTGGGTCTCCCATGTAGTCTGGGGACGACCCCCCAACCTCCATGCAAACAACTGTTCTAACACAGATTCTCCTCTCAGTCTGTCTTTGGCCAAGCTCCGAGCACACCTGCCAGATAGGTGGCCCCTGATGGATTCCCACAGCACAGGATTTATGGAAGTCTCACCCCAACCCCAGTAGCGTGAACTCACACATATGGGGTATGCAAGATCATGCTGGAGGGGGGGACCCGCAGAAAAGCACGCTCTGCGAAAGGGGCTCTCGGTGCATCTACGATACCGCCAGTCAAAACCATATCTGGTTTTATATCAGCACCACACAGGGACAAACCTCAGAAAAACAGCCTGTCCAGCTTCCAGCTGGCCTCAGGGGTCCACGCCTGCTACTGGCTGGGGCCCCACAGGTGTGCTAGGTGGGGAGGCACCCAGCTTGCCTGACAGAGTCCAAGGAGCCCATAACCTGTGTCCAATACTGGCCAATGACAGATGCATCAGCAGGAAGCGGTCTCCTGTGGAGTGGATATTTCCTGCTCCTCTTCCCAAGGACGGGCTGGTGCCCTCGAGCTTGTAGGGGAGAGGGATGAATCTGATGAAGTGAAGGAAGGAGATGGTTTTACCCAGGGGCTCCGATGGCTGCTGGTCACTCTCAGGCTTTCTTCACCTTCTCGTTCTGGTGCTGCACCCTCCCTGCCTCTCCACCATGCTCCTTCCTGGGCAGAAGGGCATATGAGAGCAGTGCAGCAATGCAATAAGCCAGCATGCCAGTGTAGCCGCCCACGACCAGGCAGGCAGGCTGGACGATGGCAAAGAGGCAGAAGACATTGAAGGAAGCCCTGGAGTCCAAGATCAGCTGGTCACTTTGGCTCCCCCAAGATACCTGATAGAAATAGCAGAGAACGACGGCGGGGTAGAGAATAATGGCTGCCATCGCTGCTTTTCTGCTTCTGCCTGAGAGTGGGGCAGCGTCTCATGGGATAAATGGCTAATGATGCGGACTGGGTCCTCAGCTCATGCAAAACAACCCCATGCATCGAATCATTGCAGTCATCACCATTTTCTCTAGCTGAGGCTCTGTTCCGGAAGCTGCAAGGTGCAAAGGGCTCGGTGCAAAGGCCACCATAGCCTGGGATCTGCCCATGCAGGAGGGATTAATCCTCTTATCTCTGGACTCTGTTCCCAGGAGGCTGAAGCTGCAAAATGGTCAGTGCTTTCTCCTAAGGGTTGGGGCCCAGACTCAGAAGGGCCAGTTTCAAGGACCTTCCCCTCACTAGGCATTTTGCAGGGAAATTCTTAGCCCCGGACACCCAGGCAGAGTTGGACACCTGGGCAAGGGATTCTCAGACACCAGCAGGCTGAGCCAGATGCCATCAGAGGAGTGGACCATGGGCATTATCCTCCAAGGCACTTACGCACCTAACTCCCCTTGATCTGGATTTCAGGAGTCTGACTGGCCAGAGATGGCTGCTTCTGCCACTAGGATTCTCAGTCCTGATCCCTTGCCTCCCATCCAGCACCTAAGCCATGGCAGCGCCTTCTCACACCATCTCTGGAGCGTGTCCCCAGAGCCCCACAGCCAGCAGCCTGGTCACTGCTTTGGTGCATGGAGCCCTTGATTAAGAAGTGGAGAAGGGAAGCCATGTTTCTTGCATCCCAGGTGAGGGGGCTCCCCCCCTCAACCTCCCAGCCTGGTTTCCAGCTGTATTTTGGTGAAGGGTGCCCCCCCCAGTCTACATGCTGTGGGGGCTGTAGGATGGCAGGGTGTTGGGGTCTCTAAGCAGGACTGCATCCTAGGGAGAAGTTGCAAGTCTTACCCCACCTAGCCCGAGAACCCCCTATGGGTCTCAGCTTGCACCAGGCCTGGGAGCAACTCATTCCCTGGGACAGCGTTGATGTGTAGCCAGTTCTGTGAGTGCTGTCTGGCCTGGCAGGGGCTTGGTGCCTTGACCACAGCTGAGCCGGGTTCTGAGAAGACCTTTAGCACCAACATTTTGGATCCAGGCCCCTAAAGAGGCAGCAAGGGGGGCAGGGACACCCCTATGGCTGTCTGTGATCCAGCCTGAGTGCCATCAAAGAAGGAATCACCACACAGGGAAACACACAAGTCTCCACCTCAGGGGCTGCTAGAGACATAAACCACTGGGATATTTCCTCCAAGCATTTCCCCTGGTCACACACCCCATCTGCGACAGAGCTAGGCTGCCAGTTTGCTGCTCAGGGCTCTAGGCTAGGCCTTTTCCCAAGCCAGGAACAGAACCCAGGAATCCTAGCTCCCAGCATCAGCTGCTCTGACCACTCAGAAATATTCCCTTTCTAAGGGCAGGCCTAGAACCTAGAAGTCCCAACTCCCAAATTCCCGACTTGACAAACTGTCCTTCCCCCAATCACTAGACCATCAGGATCTCTGATCAGCAGCTTCTCAGCCTGCTGCAAAGGCTAAGGATTGAGAACACAGCAGATGGCAGGACCCACTCAGAGTGCTCGGTAGGGAAGCCCTGTGTAGCCACTGGGGAAATGTGAACAGCTGCTGATTGTCAGCAGCTGGGGGCCCATCAGAGCCACTTTACCCAGCAGCTGCTCTCCCTCCTGGATTTGCATTAACCAGCCACCCACTCACTGAGGCAGGGGGGAAACTACATCAGCCCAGAAGCCCCTTCGATCTGCTGCATGGAATGCACCTGAGATGGCTCCAAGTTAGCAAATGCAGCTGTGACAGCCTCACTTGCCTCATTAGAGCAGCTAGGTAGGTCCATTTAAATCGCTCCTTCTAGCTACTGAATCTGATCACACTATCTCATTTGACCTATGTGAAGTTTCTAACAATAGGGGAAGGCTCAGGAATGATGGCTTGTGAGGGAGTCCCCCTGTAAGTCCTTGGGATACAGCCAGTCTGAACTCTAGTGCTCCAGAGTTTGCCACCCTTGGATCTCCATACACCAGTGCAGTTTCCTCACATCCTTGCTCTGCCTGAGCTCTCCTGGGCCATCACGTCCCCCTAACTGGGGCACTAGGAGCACTACAACCCCCCCCACACAAGGGGCCCTGTATGCCACCATGCAGTCAGAAGCAAATGGAAGTCAGAAGAGTTTAATAGTCATCAGGAACACAGTGCAGAAAGATTTTGTTAGCAGCTTTCATAGCCCTTTCAGTAGCAACCACCTGGAGAGCCCCCGTTCCTGGGCCCTGCTACCCCCAACCACTCACTGGGGACTGGCTTCATCCAGCCAGCTACACACAGACCCATCCCTTGCTCTACCTCCTTTGTTTCCTTTCCTTTGTTTCCTTTCTCACTGGCCACTCCTCCAGGTCTCCACCTGTCACGACCTATTGTAGTTTAAAAAAAAAACCAAGGAGTTGTGTGGCACTTTAAGACTAACAGATTTATTTTTCGCATGAGCTTTCGTGGGAGAAAATCCCACTTCGTCAGATGCTGTTTGCTGACTCAAGAGGACAAAGAGGTCTGCTCTGCTGACATGGGGCCATGTTAGGCCCTTCTGCCCTCCAGAGACCTCTGTAAAGATCACGCACCTGCGACCCATTGCTGAAACACATGAGTAACATATGGGGGAAACTGAGGCACAGACCCAGCACACAGAGAAAACTAAAATACCTCTGCTTTGCTGCACCCCTGATCATGGAAAGTCCTAGCTTGAGAAGCCCTGCCCTGGCTCACTTTGACAATCTTGAACCACCCTGCTATTTGTGATCCCTGCTTGGAGACTTGCCTCCATGCAGGCAGCCTGAAAGCCACCAGGAGGCAACTGTATTTATCACATCTCCAGAAACCCGGGCCAGGACTTCCTACACCAGCATTGGGAAAGCTCCCATTCCCCTGGGCCAGCCAGTCAGTATATTCAGTGGAAGGGAAATGTAATATTTCTCCTTGCTTAGTGATGCTGGTGCAATCAGGGTCTTTCTAATACATTGCAACAGCCTCCAAATTGCTCTGTAACGATGTGAAAATTACCATGTAATTACCTCTTATTGGCTTAAGCTGTTACAGTTCTGATAGAAAATGTGATTATTTTTCTGTGAGCTTCGCATTGCAAATTATCCCCAGAAAGGAAATACTCTGAGTAGACCAATAGCTTTAATTAAGCACCTTCCTGCTGCATCAGGACCCACTGCCCAAAAACACACCTTTAGCAAAATAAAATCCAGCCCTCCCCTGCCACTCACCCACCCTCACTGCGGACAAAAGTGTGGGATGCTAACAAGAGGAATTGCACAAGCCACTAGAGAACAATTCAGTCTAAGGGACTCCTCTTTTGACCCACTGCAAACAGCAGATGGATTGCAAAGATGGTAGACTCTTCTCTATCAGTCTGGATTCTAGGACTTCTCTGTTTGAGTGCTATTTAGTGGCACTGCTGTAGTTATTTCTCTGTAGACATGACCAATGCCAACAGGTTGTGTGGAGCTCTCCTGTTGCCATAGTTGATCTGACTACCTGTGAGAATTGTTCCGTCAACTTAGTGCTGTCTACACAAGGACTTGGTTGGTTTCACTGGGCTGTTCAAGGGAATGGATTTTTCACACCCTTGAGTGACAAGGTGAAGCCAACTTAGTTTTCTAGTGCAGACCAGGCCTGTGTGTCACAAAACATCCTGACAAGTTCCAGAGGGGGAGCTGTGTCAGTCTAGTTCAGCAAAACAAACAAGGAGTCCTGTGGCTCTTTTAAAGACTAACAAATTTATTTATTGCATGAGCTTTCATGGCAGAAATTTCCACTTCATCAAATGCTGTTCCCTGTCGTCAAGCATCTGACTTTTGCCATTGACTTCAATGGGGCTATGATCCCTCAGGACAGAGATTGCAAGGCAATGCTGTGTGTCTCCCTCACCTTCACATATAGCATCAGCTACTGATGTCTTCCGAAATGTCATAGGCAAGCAATACAAAGCAGCAGATCTTGCACTTTAATTCACTGATTCCTTCCACTGCTGGTGTCATGTTGATTTCTCGCCTGCCCCAACAATGCAGAATGACAGGGGGAATTTTAAAGCACACAGCAGCCTTTGTTCGCAGGCGTTCATCCCTCAGTGGATTCATTTAACATGGATTTGCTCAGGGAGGTTTATCAGGTTAACGAGGGCAACAGAAACACACATTGATTCCACCGACAGCTTAGCAGGGCAGGTAATCACTATATCGTTCAGCAGTTTGGGAGGCAGGATCTTTATGTGCATCACAGAGCAGCAAGCTGATATCCTGGGAGGGGGTGGCAACAGAAGAGGGGTGGTTAACGTGCGATGGGTATGAACAGAAACAAACATTCCTGCAGGGTTGTCTGGGTTCACGCAGTGCTGTTAATAATTCAGAGTGGGTGATATGCCAGTGAAGTGTTGGCTCTAACCACAGACAACTGTAAGAAACAGTGGAGAAACAGCCTCCACGCCAAACAGGGGCAGCTGTGGGCTACTCAGGACTCTGAAGTGTGTGGGAGAGGGGCTTGGCTGGGTATTGTCTAGAGCAGAAGAGCATTTGTGGGAGAGTGAAGAAGAAAATGATGGAGAGGCAGAGCGAGAAGGCAGCAAGGAAGCACAGATGCATCCTGGAGAAGCATGGCGTTTGTGGTCCTGGGAAAAGCAGGGAGGAAGCGTCTGGACTGAGTGGTGGCTGGAAAAGGGCTCTGAGCTGGGAACAAGAGCCAGCTCCACAAAGGGATTTGGGCATTGCAACACTGAGCGTTAAGACTCTGAACATTTATAGAATCACAGAAACTGAAGGGACCATGGAAGGTGTCAAGTGCAGTCCGCTGCACTCATGGCAGGACCAGGTGCCCTCTTAAACCATCCCTGACAGGTGCTTGTGTAAGGTGTTAATTTAGATGTCTAGAAAAGTAAAGAATGCTGTTGCAATTTGCAAACCAAATCAGGATCCTGGATGCCAAATGGACAGAGCAAGGCACTGAAATTGGGACCCTGTCACCTGAGCTAGCTGGTCGGCGATTCCAATGCCGTGTGTGTTACCTATGCCCCTCTTGGAGAGAGGTGCCGATCTCTGCTTAGTGATCCAGGAGCAGGAACCTGCAGCCAGGACAAAGGAACTGGAGGAGAAATCATTGGCCACCTCACGGGAGACCCAGGGTCCAGGCCACCTGCTTGAACCCCTCTTTCATTAGCTGTCCACAGTAGACACAGTCCCGTAACTTAGTGGTTAGCACATGCTACTGAACACCTTTCTTTCTAGAAGGGAAAGGGGAATTGAACCTGGGACCAGACTTTCCAATTTGTCCAAATCTTTCCTCAAGGTTGAGGCATCACCATAGCCAAGAAGAATGGAACAGTTACCTCCCGTCTCTTACATACAACACTCTGGTTGCTACATCCCAGGATGATACTATCATTTATCACAACTGCATCCCCCTCTTGACTCGTATTCCATTTGTGATGAACTATAACATCTCAAAGACGTTTCAGTCACCTCCTACCCACTTAGCTCCTATTTGGTAGCTGTGTATTTGATTTTTTTTTTCCCCTTCTGAAATGAAGAACTGTGCACTTACCACAAAAATGAGAGTCCTTTGTCACCTTAAAGAGTAACAGATTTCTTCAGGCGTAAGCATTTGTGGATTCCAACCTGCTTCATCCAACCCACTTCATCACATTATGAAGCCCATGAAAGCTTATGCCTGAAGAAATTTGTTACTCTCTAAGGTGCCACAGGACTCTCGTTGTTTTAGCTGTACACAGACTAACATGGCTACTCCTCTGGAACTTGTGCACTTACCTTTATTGAATTTCATCCTGTTGAATTCAGACCAGTTCTCATAGTTTTCAACATTGTTTTGGATTCTAGTCCTGTCTTCCAAAGTGCTTGCAACCCCTCCTAGTTTGGTGTCATCTGCAGATTTGGTAGGCATATTCTCCATTCTATTATTTGAGTTATTAATAAAAAACAGAATCATATCAGACCCAACACTGACCCTTGAAAGATCGCTTTAGCTACAGTTTGAAAGAGAACCGCAGGTAGTGTCTGTGTAGTCTTTTAACCAATTGTGCATCCACCTTATAATAATTTCATCTAGCCCCCATTTCCCTATTTTGTTTATGAGAAGTATTATAATATCTCACCATATTAGAATGGTTTTAAAAGGAAATTAAATTGTCAGCAGTACTGTGATAAAATTGAAGATACCTTAATATTCATGTACACCTTCAGAATTCATATTCATACTCTGCTATCTGTGATCAAACTAAGTCTTGGAATGTTTTTGTGTCCCTTTACCTTGTCTTGTCAATAAAAAGCAAATCTGGAAATAAAAATCAGAAGTCATATATGTTCCAAGCAGAACCTTTTAACATCCGTTTTAACAGAGGGCTAGTTTTCACTCTCAAAATTGCCACCTGTCAAATCGACTTTCCCAATCAACTGATTGGGGCTGTGGAGACCTGTTCAGTCAATTGGGAAGATGATCAGTAGATGAGCAGGGCATTAGGTAGTTGAACTCAGATATGCAAGTTATTTTAAAAAACCAAGAGTCCTGTGGCACCTTAAAGACTAACAAATTTCTTTGGGCATAAGCTCCCATGGGCTCCAACCCACTTCATCAGACGGTTGGAGCCCTCAAAAATTTATGCCTGAAGAAATTTGTTAGTCTTTAAAGTGCCACAGGGCCCTTATTTTTGCTGTACAAAACAGAGGCTACCCCTCTGGAAGATATTTTAAGTAACTTGAGTATTGCCATTGGACTGACACTGAAAATGACAGACAGTGCAGACTTGCCCTGTCATGAGGCATCCAGATGCCTAGAGGGAGGCAGCAATGTGCATGCCCAGGAGCAGAAACATAATGGTCAAAGGAAGTGGGATTTTCTCCCATGAAAGCTCATGAGGTAAATAAATTTGTTAGTCTTTAAAAGTGCCACAGAACTCCTTGTCTGTTTTACTCTGAAAACCTACTCCTGAAGTGAGTTTAGGTGCCAGAGGATTCAGAGGGATTTTTGTGGATTGCAGTGTAGCTAAAATTGGGAGCTAGGCGCTTAAACCTGATATTAAGGTGCCTAAATTTTAATAAGAATTACAGGAGGGTGATGTAATTAATGCAAATCATCACATGTTTATGGAAAACAGATCATGTCAAATTAACTTGATATCTTTTTCTGGTGAGATTGCAAGTTTGGGTGATAACGCCTGATAGCGTTGATATATTTAGATTTCGGTAAAGTGTTTGGCTTGGAGCTGCATTACAAAAACTAAGAAAGAAGTAAAACTATGAACATGGCACACATCAAATAGATTTAAAACTGGATAACAAAGAGAAGGTTAAGAGGTGATTGATTACAGTCTATAAATATCTACATGGGAAACAAATATTTAACAATGGACTCTCCTGTCTAGCAGAGAAAGATGTAACATGAGCTAATGGCTGGAAAGAAGGTGTGGACTTTTAACAGTGAAGGGAATTAACCATTGAAACGATGTGCTGGATCCTTATTGTATCAAGGCAGATTCTCTTTGACTGACAGTTTGTAAATCAAGACAGGATAGTTTCCTAAAGAACTGCTCTGGCACCACAAGAGTCTTTTGTTTTGAAGAAATTATTTTGCAGCATTTCCACATCCTGATGATCACAGGGGTCCATTCTTGCCATGGAATCTAGGAATCTTGTAATCTGTAAATTCCCCCATCTTCAAAGCATCTGACGAAGTGGGATTTTCTCCCATGAAAGCTCATGCGATAAATAAATTTGTTAGTCTTTAAGTGCCACAGGACTCCTTTTTTTTTTTGTTTTGTTTTAATGGATTAGACTAACATGGTGACCCTTTGGAACTAGGAATCTTGAAAGTTCTCTTTTTGCTCCATGCCAAAGAAATCATCTTTTTGTTTGATTCCTTCAGTGTTTCTCCTGTGTGCATCCTTTGTAAATAAGCAGAACTGATGATAGCTGACTCCACCCTCAATTTCTCCTCCTCCCAGCAGGAAACAATGTGCAGGTCCTGAACTTTGACTAGCCACTTGGGCTGAAGGGGGTAACAGCAGTGAGAAAGAGAGAAAAAAAAATGGAGGTTGATATCATGAGAAATGTGCACTTGCAAGAGCCATACAAGGAAATGGTATATTCTAAAAACTGGTAATAAATCTAGGCAGGGCTGGCCTCATGCTTTCCGATGTCAGTGAGAGTTTGTCAGTGCTGGAGCTGGCACAAGATAATGTAGATTAGAGGAAGACGTGACTGGTCTGCTGGTGTGTAGTGCAGTACTGGCCCTTTACAGCCAGTTACCCCACTCCAGGGCGGTGACTGCAGCACTCAGGGGAGCCGTGAAACCATGCTCTAAAGTGGGGGACTTGCAGGCCATGGAGGCCAAGACTTAGGTCACACAGGCCCTGGAGAAGGGCTGTGGAAACCCAGCCTCCAAGAGTGAGTGAAAAGCAAGCTGAACACATCAGACTTCAAGAGAGGCGGGATATTGCTGTAAAGACTTTTAGTGTCAGTGGATTATTTCTAGGAAGCTCTGAGGGAAACTGAGGCTAGGCTTCTGCAGGGTGGTCCCTGCCCAGGAAGGGCATTGTGCATGTGCCCTGTAACAAAAATCTAGATGCAGGGAAAGCCCCGTCAGATATTTCAGTGGTCCCCAGCTCTTCTCCCCAAGACAGGGTAACCTGACCCCAGCCCTTCATCCACTGGCTTTAATAAAGGACTAAAAAACTCCTGCCTGCTCATCTGTGCTCCACACCCCTGGCCCCAGCATAGGTCAATGTCCAAAGAACTTGGTCCCCACTTTGGCATCCAGATAACAGCCAGATGGCCAGAGGAGCCCTGGGCTTATGTGAACACCCAGGCACTTCATGTGGTGCCTGGATGGGAGCTGGGACAATGTGGTCCACAAGTCAATGATATATCCAGCCTCACCAGCCCCAAGTGCTCCCAGGACACTGGTCAGCCTCTCCCAAGAGTCATGATATTGGCTTAAAAATCATAAGATTTAAAAATACCCAATTGCCAGGCTCTTTATTATTTATTGCTGACGTTTGAGCCTCGTCGAGTCACTTCTTCAAGCTGTTCTCTGCTGTCGCAAGAGCTCAAACCTTGTTTTTTCAAAAGGCCAGGCGAGCTGTGTTTCTCACGTCGTTGCACAGCTCCGGGAGCTGGGGGGTTGGGGAACCAGAATGCCACGTAGGGCAAGATTGACAATCAAATCAATGTCTGGTGATGTGTCCCCCTCACTGGGAAACACAGCACTCAGTGAACAGTGGCACAGTGGTGCTGCAGACGGCACGCAGCATCCGCAAGCTAAGGGAACAGATGCAGTGTGTGGCAGCACCACCCAGTGCCACCTGCTGCAGTGACATTGTGGATGTGAGTGCCAGGGAGATGTTCAAGGATAGGGAGAGGAAGAGGGGGATTGAGTGAGGATGGTAGAGAAGGGAGAGTGGGATAAAAGGGAGGCTTTGGGCAGGGGTCCTGTGTGGAGAGATGTTCAGTGGCTCTGGATCCAGGAGGCTGGGATGGAGAGACGACACTGTAAAGCATGCTGGGGGCCCTGCCTGGCTGGCTCTTGGTCCACAGGCATGTGTGAAGGGGACAAGCTGATGGGATCTCAATAGCTTTCACCTCATTATTACACAAAGTATAAATGTTCTAACAATGCCATATGAGCCCGGGAGATGGGGATGGGCCAGAGAGGGTGTGGTGTGGGCACGGCTTGTGAAAAGAGCCTTCCGCACCCCAGTTGGACCCTGCTTTCAGGGTGTGTTTGATAGCTGCACATGGAAGTTGTGGGAGTCAGACTGCAAGGTCTCCAGGCATTTGGCCAAGCGGCTAATGGGGCTAACAGCTTCTGGAAAGTGCAGGGGGATCTTCAGCTCCAACTGTGAGATGGTGAAGCACCAGCTCTGACAGAGCAAACTGCCTGTTGCCACCAGGGAGGAAGGGCAGTTGTTGTTTATTCATCTATCACGCACCCGTCGCCAAAGCCTCCAGTCACATTAGGATCACATCAGCGCCGGAGACCTCTGCCAACCCAGTCCTGTCTTGCTGGTGCCAAAGTTTGTCTGCTCCTAGGCAAGGATGTTTACAAGGAGGCTGCAGTGAGATTTCTAAGAGAAAGACCCACTTCACGCAGAAGACTCCTGTTAATTTCTTGGTCCTAACAGCAAGCTGGGATCATTTTGGACCAGTCACCAGCAGGTTCAACAGCCCCCAAAAGGACAGTATTCTTCGTCACCAGCAGATTTGGGGGGGATGTATTCCCCATCTCTCTTTGGAAGCACTGGTGAAGGTCAGAGCCCCCTCTCCCTCATAGATCATGGGAATTACTCATTTCGGGTGGGGGGAGAAAGGGGGGAGCAGTCTGCCATTTATGCCTTTCTCTGTGCCTCAGTTTTCCCACCTATTAAAATGGGACCAATGATGCTGACCCATGGCACTGGGCTGGCTGTGAGATTGAATTCATTGTAAGAATATTAAGAATGGCCAGACTGGGTCAGACTTATGGTCCAGCTAGCTCAGGACCCTGTTTTCTGACAGTGGTGAGTGTAAAATGCTTGAAAGAGAATGAAGAGAGTAGGCAATTATCTACTATCCCCTCTTGTCCCAGCATCTAGCAGCCAAAGGCTTATGGATCCCTAAAACATGGATTGTGTCTCTGAGCATCTTGGCTAGCAGCCACTGATTTACCTATCCTTAGAGCCCTGCAAATCCATGGATATCCGCATCATATCCGCATCTGCGGATACAACACAGATATCCGCAGGCCATTTCTTGTGGATGCAGATGGGATACAGATCCACATATTTTTACCTACACAGAGCTAGAGCTCTGCAAATATGCAGATATCCATGGATATCTGCATTATATCTGCATTCGCGAATACAACACAGATATCCGTGGACCACTTCTTGCGGATGCAGGTCGGGTACGGATCCAAGTATTTGTATCTGTGCGGGGCTCTACCTATCCTCCTCCAATTTAGTAATTCACTTTTTGAACCCAGCTATGCTGTTGGCCTTCACAAAATCCCCTAACAATGAGTTCCACAGGTTGTCTGAGTGTTGTGTGAAGCAGCACTGCCTTGCCTTTGTTTTAGACCTGCTTCCTGTTAATTTCATTGGGTGACCTGTGTTAGATGAAGGCATAAATACCACATTCCTATTCACTTTCTCCACACCAGTCATGATTTTCTAGATCTCAGTCATATCTCCCTCGCCCCCCATCCTTGGATCATCTCTGTTTTAAAGCAGAACAGTCCCAGGCCATTTAATTTCTCCTTCTGTGGAAGCTGTTCCATGCCCTTAGTTTTTGTTGCTCTTCTCTGTACCTTTTTCATTTCTGCTGTATCAAAGGGCTCTGAGATCCCCAGTGGAAGGTGCTAGGAAAGTGTACAGTTTAATTTTGCTGTGAGCAGCACACTAATTTGGCCATATCTGCTCCATGTTGCCCGGGGACCTGTTATGGAGAAAATCATTCTCCCAACCCACTTCACTTAATGTAAAATAAGCTCCTTTACGAATAAGCCCACAGAGATGATAAAGATGCCTGTGAAGACAGGTTTCACAGTCATTTTCAGGGAGTTTTTGCTCACTGCTCTCGAGCTGGCTTTCACATGGGTTTTTCTTGTGTTTTGTTGTTTGCTGCTTGTGAAATTCCACTCCTGGTCTTCTGAGCCAGCATGGGGCTTGGCTAGAGATAATTTACAAGCAGAATTAACACCGAGTGGGGTAAGATCAAGTGATTTGGGTAATAAATGGGTAAGATCAAGTGATTTGCAAATGTCCCAATCATTTTCCCAGAGGTTGGACACATCTGTGTCCATCTGGAATTGTCATGTTGTCACTGTGCTTCATACAGGAGCCACTTGGAAAAGTGCAGCATGAGCAAGCAGTATATTTTTGCACAATCAAGGCTGTTTGGTGGGCCCTGGGTCCATGAATGATTCAGAGATGAGGAAGGTTTTCCACCTAGTGAACCCAACATTAATAAAAGCACTTGTAACCACACAGGCACAGATTATTATATGAAAGGCACTGTCACTGTGCAGGGGACTGTTCTGCTGAAGTCACCGCATCCCGTGTTGTCTCTTTGGCAGAAAATCTCGACCACAATCAGCAACTGGAGTGCCAGGGACAGCTTGTGTTGTTTAGCATGGAAATGAAGCATGGCTGCTTATGCTGACCACCCGTTGGTGGCCTGGCTGAAGATTGCTAGCAGCATGGGCTAACAAAAGGAAGGTGTTGAGTGGGGAGTCTGGGGTGGCACAGAGCAATGGAACATCTTCAGAGTAATGGGAAAACCTCTGAGTAACCAACAAAGACGCAGGCAGTGGTGGAAGTCAGTCACTGCTTGTGGCGCTCTGTGGCATAGAGAACAAGTAGGGCTTTGCCACTTTGCCGCGCAGCATGCTAACACAGTCTGATCTCTGTGTCACCATTGCCCTCTACTGGGTGGAATCGGAATTACTCTACTACATGTCATTAGCTCTGCATTGTGACTGGAAATTAGCTATGGCTCGGAGGGTCAGCAGTGGGCCCTTTGGAGCAGCAGAGGCTGGGCTCTACTGCTTGCTCATGCTGCACTTTTCCAAGTGGCCCCTGTATGAAGCACAGTGACAACATGACAATTCCAGATGGACACAGATGTGTCCAACCTCTGGGAAAATGATTGGGACATTTGCAAATCACTTGATCTTACCCATTTTGCTTTATACCTTCTTCTTGCTCACTGAGAAATGTAAAATATTTACCTTAGTAGGTAGGATTTACATAGGACCTACAGCAGGCCTCAGCAAATCAATGTTTCTGGTCACCATGGTGACCTGTTTTAGTAGCCTGTCACCTAGCTCCACTGCAGAAATGTAATGGAGGAATGCCCTCTGATGACTGAAAGTAAAATTGTTGGCTCCTAGCTATGAACCAATTTTATCCACCTCTGAATTTCAGAAGCATCCTCAGCATGCCATTTTCAGGGGCTGGTGTGTCCCTTATTTCCTGCAATATCCTAGTGTCCTGGACAGTGATAAAGCATAAATAAGCAGGCCCGGAGGTAGCATTTTAGTGTTAAGCCTTGTTAGAAACAGAAATGGGGAGAAAATCAATATTTGTGCAATGAAAATGACTAACTTATCGGGAAAATAAATGCTACTTCCTTTCTTCTGTCTGGACAAACATACCATTCAGTGCTGGAGCCATCCCATCCTAGGCATAGCTAATGGGATGGAGACTCACTGAGTATTTGGCATGGTGTGGGCTAGACCTGCAGCAAGCAGTGGAGCCCTTCACATCTGGCCCCTAATTATTTTTCCTATTACTAGGGATCATCAGGAGGGCCCACCAATGACCAGGTCCCATTGTGCTGTGAGTGCAGCGCGCGCACACACGCACACATTAAAATGAAAATCTTTGCTGCCAAGAGCTTACACGTGAAGGCCATGTGCACACAGGAAGCTTCTGGTTTAAGACAGGCTTAGGCTGGTTTAGCTTAACCCTGTTCCCAGTTGACTTAAACTAAGCCAAATGAAGCCATGCTGATCCAGGAAGCGGAGCATCCTCGCATGGTAGCTGCAGCAGTTTAAATTCTGCAGATTTGAATTCACGCTGCAGCAGGGCCAGATCAATGCAGCCCCAGGCCCTGGTCTAAAGGGGACCCTGGGCTACAGCACCTAAGGCCCCTGCATTGATCTGGCCTCTGTCTCCCTGCTCAGCCTGGCACAGCATCTGGTGGGCAATGGGAGGTTCCCTTCCCGTGCTGAGGGAGCCAGAGCTTGGGGCTAGAGGCCATGGTCTGCAGTGCTCCCACCCTGCCCCTGAACTGGCTGTTCTGCCCCCGGGAGCAGGTCCTAGCAGGGTGGGCAACAGTGCTCCAGGCCATGCCCCACCACACCATGCGCCAGCTGGTCCTGCCCCCAGGGGTCAGACCAGCCATTCTCAGGGTGGAACAGGAGCGCCGCAGCCTGTGGCCTCTGGCGTCAGAGCCCTGGCGCTCACATGCATCAGCCAGCCTCCTGCAGGCCACCATGGTGGGGGGTTAGGCCCTCAGGTGGTGCAGAGTCTATGGTGGTGGGGGTCCAGGGCCCCTTAACCTGGCCCTGTGCTGCAGATTAAGCCAAAGCAACTGTCCAAGGCCTTGGCTGCAGACAGACAAAAGGAGCCCCCCAAGGACAGTGGCATAGGTCTGAGGGTGACAGATAGTGTTTGCAGGCCAGCTTGTCCTGCACTCTGACACCCACCTCTTCTCTGCACTCATGAAACTTCTGCAAGACTTTAGAAAATTAATATAGCCCACCCTTTTTTTTTGGCCAGAGAAAGGCAGAAGTTTTCCTATGCAGAGCCTCATCTCCAGCTGAGGGAGGGGACTGGGGACAGCCACCTTATTTGTCCCTTTCTCACTAAATGAGTGTGACTCCTCTCAGTTCTGGTGAGGGATTGATGAAGTGAGTGTGCAGTGCATGGCCTTGAGTAGAGATCTGCACCTGGACCCTCCCAGGGTCAGGCCAGTATGTCCCGTGCATCACCCTGTTCTTTTTTCACAGTCACTTGGTTCCATTTGTGTTCATACAACAAGACTCAAGGACAGGTGATCCCTTTGCAGAGTGAGGTGGGTGGCTGAATTTGAAATGCCCCCAACAGGCACTAGGCTCCAAAGAGAGAGAATTGGACACTAGGGAAAGGACTCAAGCAATTGGCATGGATCTGCCCCCATTACTGTTCTTGTTTTAAAGGTTGAGGCCTGACCCTTTTGGAGGCTGTGAAGGAGAAATGCTGGCTGCAGTATCACTCTATGTACACAGCCAGATATTTTTCTGCAGCAGCCAAGCAATTTATCCAGGGATCACATTAGCTCTTGGCAAGCTCAGCTGGTGGTTTAATGCATGGATGGGACGCGTCCAAGAAGCCCTGGGGCCCTGCAGGATGTGGTGTTGGTGATTTAATTGCTGGCACTTTCCCCCTCTGGGTCACGCCTATCAAAAGGGTGCCCTTTTGCCTGGAAGCTCCAACTGAGATCAGGGCTTTCTCGTTGTGCGCGCGCACACACACACACACACACACACACACACACACACACACACACACAC
>ML682095.1:1431645-1464835 GCA_007922195.1 Podocnemis expansa
CACACACACACACACACACACACACACACACACACACACACACACACGCACGCATCCGTGTAAATCAGAGGCAGGGGCCACATGCAGACCCAACAGGCCCCATATACGTTTATGAGAAATATTGTGGCCTTCAACTACCTGAAAGGAGGTGCCAGGAAGCACGGAGCTGGGCTAGTCTCAGAGATAGGAGATGATGGAATTGGGAGCAATGGTCTCAAGTTGCAATATGGAAGTCTACGTTAGATATTAGGAAAATCTTTTTCGCCAGGTGGGTGGTGAAGCACTGAAATGGATTACCTAGAGAGGTGGTGGAATCTCCATTCTTAGACCTTTTTAAGGCCCAGCTTGACAAAGCCCTGGCTGGGATGGTTTAGCTGCAGTTGGCCTTCTTCTGAGTTGGGGTTGGACTAGATGCCCTCCTGAGGTCCTTTCCAACCCTAGTCCTCTAATTCTTCCACTTGCTCATCTATGGCTTACTTGTAAATGAGTTTCTCAAAGTCTTTGGCATCCTCAGACTGAAATGGCTTTGGTGACTCAGCCAGTGTGCCGAGCAACCATCCTTTTGCCCAAACAGGCATGTTTAGGCACAAACGCGTCTGAGGAGCAGATTTCCAGCGCATGTCTACAATTCTTTCTGCACCACCTCAATGAACACCACACTACAGTATTAATGAGCAGTCTGTTACCAGTCTGCATGTGACACCTTGCAGCGTAGAACAAAAGGAGTGGGTCAGGCCTGTGGGATGGACATAGCCAAAATTGATTTTTTGGCAGGGCCTCTGGTTGACATGGAGGGGTGCAAGTCTTGTGTCACAAGTGAAACAGAGGCTGATAAAAATGCAGATAAATTGCTTAAAATCTGATTGGGTGCACCTGCTGTCAAAGTGGATAGGCCATGGCCCTCCCAGGCCCACCAGTAGATATGCCCCTGCTGTGGGAGGTATGATTTAGTGTGCCATCTGCCAGTTAGCATTGAGGGGCTCCCTGGGCGACAGGCACCTAAATCCCCTTGTGAATCTGTCTCTAAGTAACTTACCTAAGGCTGCACAGGATGCTCATGATGGGACCTAGAACGAGCCAGCTAACTGGTGCATCCAAGAGGCACCTCAGCATCCTTCCATCACATTCGCAAGACAAGGGTTTTAAAACAAGACTCAGAGCAGAGATTGACTCTGGCCCTTATCTATACAGCTTCTGCAGAGGCTGCCAATTCAAGGCAGCACAAGTGGCTGGGATAGTGTCTCACTGTACAGAGCGGGGCCAAAGGGATTTTGAAATAGCTGCTTAGGGAGAGAACATTAATTTCCCCATGAGACATTTCTCAGGGATAAAATGGGACAATCTATGTGGTAATTCAATCTGACCTTCTCTCAGGGTGCCACCCTGCTGGATACCAGACAGGGATTTTGTGCTGGATACCAAGCCAAACTGCTCCAGATCCAACTGAGTCCTTGCTCTGCAGAGCTTCTTCCCTGAAACTGAATGGGGACTTGTGGGGAAGAGAAAACACAGCTGGAAGCAAGATCTGGCAGGCAGTTGTGCCCTTGGAGTGATTGAAAAGCCTGAATGGATGGTTGGGGAAACTGAGGCATGGAGAAGGCCATGACCTGCCCTAAGTAACCTAGTGCAGTGACAGTGCCGAGAACAGAACCCAACTCCTTTGCTCGAGCCAGTCCACTGACCTGGGGCTGCTGGTGAGTGGTCCAGATGGATGAGTAACAAAGAGGAGGGGCGAAAAAACAGAAGAAGCAGCAGAGCTACTGTGGGGACAAAGGCCTCCTGTCTGCCACCCGTACTGTGATAGCCCCTTCATGGTTTATCTGATCACTTTGTAAGCTCAGTGGTTATGGCCACACAGGGCCCTGGCCTTGCTTCTTCCCCCATGTTACATGTGGGGAACTGAGGCACCAAGGTGTTATGTGACATGCCTGCAGTCACCCAGAGCATTTATGACAAAGCAAGGAAAAGAACTGAGGTTGCCCAAGGCATCACCCTAACCACTAGGACATCCTGCTTCTTGTAATCTTGGCAGCATGGCTAAGGAGAGGCTGGTGGAGCCAGACCTGGGACTAGTACAGATGAACAGTTTGATCACAGACCCACCATACTCATGTTTTACCAGCCACGAGAAAGGTTCTTTGCCCACCCTGAGGCCAGCTGCTTGCAAGCACTGGTGGGAAACCTTTTTGATGGAAAATGGCTTTTTGGCCAGGATTTTACCCCATTCACAGACTCCAAGCAACCCATATGCACTAGGCGGGCTCTCCTCTACCTGTTGAGCTGGCTGTGGGGTGTGGGACTTGATCCTGCTCCATGCTGATGTGCCCTTTATAAACAAATACTTCCAGGGCAGCTGTGAAGAAATCTCATGTTCACCCCAGCCTGGTTGGCTTTTCTCTAGCCTCCACAGCATTCTCACCTAGCTCTGCTATATTGTGCACCAAGATGTCGCCCATTTTTTTAGGATTGCCCCCACAACAGAAGGATAAATCAAGCAGCAGAGAAATGCACTTCATTTAGGGCTACACTTCCGACTTATGAACTAACTCCTGGACATCACCAGAAAGGGAAAAGCAGAAACACAGAGAGTCTGGTTACAGGAAAGAAGAAGCAAATGGGATTTGGCTATAGCATACTGTTTCCAGGGATCATAGGTGGCAGAAATGATTGTTCGGTAAACGTCCTGGTCCACCCTTGCTCTCTGAAGTAGAAAGTCAAATATTGCATTTCAGTTCAACAAACATGAATCTGCCATTGTGTCAAGGTTGAATCAGGAAAACAATTCGTGTGGTTGCTCTGAAAGAGCTCCTGCAGTAGTATTTCCAAAGAAATATTGTTTGAAACCAGCACCACTGAACAGCAGTGAAGTTAAAAGATCCCAGAGATGATCTTCAGACCCTGTAGAAGTAGATGAACTTGAAAGGAGCAAATCCAAAGGCCCAGTAGACAAGCAGGTCAGGAATTAAGCAGATCAAAGCAATCTTGCTGCTGGAATAGGTTTGAAATTCCTATCTCAAAGTTGATTTCAAGATTCAGTTTCATCACCTGAGCGACTATGTACACTTGTACGGATTGGTCCTTGTCCGCCCACTGAAAGAGATACTCCAAACGGATGCTTTCCCTTTCTTTCCCACAAACTGCCACTTTTCATCTTCATTTTACAGAATGAAAAATGCACTGCATGAAGATTTGCATGTCAAGTGCCTAACACGCTCCTTTCTTTCAGATTATTCATACTATCACATTTGTTGGTTGTTAAGAGAGACTGATGCTCAAAAATCAACATGGGTAACAGGTTCCTGGGACTAGAAGAATATCCTAAAGTCTGGTTGTCTATCAGAGGAGCAAACCACAATGTGCAATCACATATGACAGCTCTAAAGTTCACAAAGGGTCATAGTATCAAAACATGTTTTGATAAGCCTCTGAAAATAACTAGGAAATGGCAAGGCGTGTTACAACTATGGCTTGACAGTCAAAAGTTTTGCCAGCTTATGTCTCCCCTTTGACGGCCACTGTGAAGTGTTGGAGGTATTTTCTTGAGCATCGTTGAGCTACTTGTCAGTGGGAATACAACTTCTGTGCAACAGATCAGAGGCACTAAGAGAATTAAATGGCAGAGCAAAACAATTGTTGATAAAATCATAAGTCTTTTTTCATCAGAAACCAGAAAACACACACTTAAAAGCTGCAGAGGAGCTACGTTTTTTACTGTCTTTGTAAATGCAACCACAGATATTAGCCACGCTGATCAAATGGCCATTTTGCTTTGATTTGTTAATATTGGTGATATTGATAGGAAAGTAGAAATACAAAAGCATTTCATAAGCTTTGTAGCAGTGAGTGTACGTCTACACTGGAGCCTTAGGTCGACTTAAGGAAGACTAGACTCCTGCGACCACATTGGGCTTTTATTAAGTCGACTTAAGCACTTCCTTAAGTCGACTTAATAACACCACCTCTTAAGGTTGACTTAACACTTAAGTTGACCATATCAAGTCAATTTAAGCCAATGTAGATGGGGAAAGCCCTTAGTTTGACCTAATTGGCCTCCAGGCCCCTTCCCAGAGTTCCTGACCACCAGGAAGGGTGCTGTGCTACCCACAGCACACCACTCCTCCGTCAACCTAGCACCTGCCAGTGTGGACCCAGGCAGTTGACAGGAGTTTTCACTGTGGACTCTCTAAGTCAACTTAACAAGGTCAACTTTAAGTTGACCTAAAATCAACCTTGTCAGGTCAACTTAACAGAACCTCCAGTGTAGACATACCCTAAGAGAGGAAAATGTTGCGTCCTGGGCCAGAGGTGACCAATGAACTAACATTTTATTCTGCAGATATGGATTGGACCCCTAATACACATCTGGACAGCCGTATGCTGGAGCCAGAGTTGTGGCCAAAGGTCATGGAGGACTGCAAGCAAAAATATCTTTCAAGCAAGGGAGGCAAAAAGTGTAAGTGTCATATATCCATTGCCCAGTACAGTGGTTCTCAACCTTTTGTGGGTCATGACATGCTTGGTGGTATATTGTGACCCTACAGGCACACCAGCCCACATGCTCACACAAAATCCAGCCTTCTTCCTGGCTCTCCACGACACGCTTACTGCTGTGTGGGGACACAGCAATATGTCCTGACAGAGGGGTTGAGAACTGCTGGCCCAGTACATTCAGTTAACCTAATTTTGGTGCATGCTGCCAGATAATCTTCAGATCTGAGCTAACTTTATCTTTGCAACTTTGCAGAAAATATATAAATACTTCAGAGACTAACTAGCGATGGGAAAAAAACAATGATTAAGTCAGAAAATAATCTTTGTCTTCAGTCAGTTGCTCCAGAGGGTACAGTTTTACAAAGAGAAGAGGACCCTGATGATGCACTCCAGGCTTCTGCAGAAGGTGACAGGACTGAGCAGCTAATGAAATTGAACTGACTTCTGAAGAATTAAGGAGATCTTTACACTCTGCAAGACTAGATGGGTAGCTCAAATGAACGCCATTGAGGCACTGATAGTAAATTTTCAGAGTATAATTGAATGCCTAGAAGATGAAACTGTTGCTGAGTGCGGGAGAAGTGAGAACATGCATCATGGAAAAAGCAATCTGTCTTTGATGGATTGGAAGTTCTACCTCAATTGGTTACGGTGGAACAGCACATGATCCTAGTTATTATGGCTGCAACCTCTGGAATCCCTTAGTCACAGAAACTTGACCTGTTCTAAGTCTTCCAGATATTTGAGAGCACAGTGAATGAGCTTAAACTCAGTTCTGAAAAAAAGTAGGAGGAATTTGTAAAAGACTGGGGGAAGCAAAGGGTTTTGAAAATGCAAAGTCTGAGCCACAGGAAGAGATGTATACCACATGGATGATGAACCTGTTCACAATTCTGTGTTAGAAGCAAAAGATACCTCTCAAAGGAAACATTTTGAGTTCTTAGTCAATATGATCAAGGAATTGAAATCTTGATGTGAAGGATTTCAAGAAGTTTCTCCCCTGTTGGTTTTTTCCATCTCAATTGATTTCAAAATATAATGTGAGAAGAGTCAAAGGAGGAAAATTTTAAACTCAAGGAAAAATGCTCAGATTTTTCTTTAGACTTGGTTCACAAGATAATGTCTTTCAAGACATTATTTTACGAAGGACACCAAAGTGTTCTGTTCATCTCTTGGAGGCTAGAGTGACTTGAATTTCACAAAGTCAAGTTCTCTTAACTTCCGTTTACTTGATATAGTGACTCTCTTATTGTACTAATTGGCATAGCTAGTATTGAATGCACAATGAGCACATTCAGATGGGTCAAAAACTACATGTCCATGCTATCACAGACAGCTGAGTGTCCTTGCTCTGCTTGTGGCTGAGAAAACCAAGACAGTTAGCTTGCAGCCGGACAGCATCACAGAATAATTGGCCAAGGAACAAGGATGCCATGATTTGAGATTATAATAATTCCAGTTACACAAGCCAGCACAATCTGAGTGAGATCCCACTTTTGTTTAGATCCATGATTTTTGCTGTGTGGTTTTGAAAACCTTATGCTTAAAAGAATCTAAAGTGACATGTCCATCAAGTCCCTTATGGTGTGTGTTTGCTGACCATGCTCTGACCCTTGAATCTGCCTCTGAGCAGGCTCTTGTGTTTGATCATGGTTGATTTTCTCAAAGAGGCTGCTGATTCATGTCCCTGCTGAGAAATTCCCAGCAAGTAAGGCTGACTAGAGCGAGCTGACCCTGCAGCAGCTTCTGCCTATCGTTCCTGTGGGATGTGCTGGAGATGCTCAGTTTAAAAGACAACAGCTACCAGGTAGCTGACTGGACCTTTGTGCAGCTTGAATTTCTTGCTTGTTTACCTCAATGGAAAAGAGGGAAATACCTGCTCCCCAAGCAAGCACTCCCTAACCTCTGTCAGACGTGTGTCTCTTGCATTCCTGGAGCCATTGCATGGGAGCGGGAGCAGGGTTGTTGAGTCCTCCTGCCCAGCATGCTCTGCTGATGCACAACTGCTGAGGGTGAGACGAAGTGGTGACTCATTGATGCTCTGCTCTATAAGTAGTTGTAACCCACTAGTGGGCATGTTTTGGATGCCCCTTCTGTGCCCAAACCACAGGAGACATGACTCTGGCACAGTTGTAGAAGTTGGTTATTCATCTTAGGCTGTAACAGCTCTTATTCTGCGACGCCTGATGGCCAGGACTAGATCTTGGTGTTAGCCAGGGTCAAGACTGTCATGTCTTCATTTCCACACCTACTGTTCCAGATTCAGGCCCACAGTGAATCAGGGCCACTCCTCTCAGCTCCAGTTGGCTCCGTGTGGCATTGTAACAGTGGAGACAGGTATCATCTCTGCTGAGCTCTTGGACACAGGTGAAGAAGCTTTTGCAAACCAAAGGCTGGTGGAAAGGGGGTGGGATATTGTAAAAAGCCCAGTAGCTTTTTCCTACCAAATGGCCATTCTCCTGCAGGGGCCTCCAGCCTCAAAGACTTGTCGTCATTTGAGGAACACAGGTCGATGCTCTCACGCTGCTTGGCATTGCCAAATCAGTTCACAGCAGCTGGGTCATGTCTCTTAGCCTGGCTCAGCAGGAGCTGGCCCTCCCCGATCAGAACAAACTCACTTCTTCAGGCTAGTTCACACTGAAATTGGATGGAAAGAGCTGCAGTGGCTTGCATTCACCCTCCTAACTATTTTGGTGCAAGTCTGCATGTGGGCTTCCAGCTGTCCTGTTTCCACATTATTACTGTGGTTTATGGTTTGTATTATCAACGTGCCTCAGAGCTGTAGTTCGATATTTTCCAGACCTCAGTGCAATGGAAACAGGAGCCTCCTCCTCTGAAATGGGATGCTTCATACCCCGACTAGTGCTGAAATAACTATGGCTGGGAATTAAAATGGATTTCATTATTTAGGGCTGTGTGTCGACTAACCCTGCAGCTCTCATCCTGGGGGAGTGGGGTGCTGAACACAGAGGTGTCTAGGAATGAGTGATCTTCCTCATCAGTTTTAAATAGAGAGTGAGCAGGTTGGTTATTAAAAAGATGCACTTTTTCCCAAGCGGAGATCACAGCCTGAGGTTTAATTAGGTTACTGCAGGAATGAGGCAGAAGTTCATCAACAAACAAGAGACCCAGCCTGCAGGGAAATAAGTTCTAAATCCTTGCTTCTTTTATACAGGAACAGTGAATGTGAAATGGGAGCCTCTATGTTTATACATGCGGGTGGGTGTGCAGTGGGTGCATGTGCAACATATGGCATGCCTGTGTGAGTGTAGCCTGTGTGTGTAGCTGCTGTGTGCACACGAGGTACACGCACAATGATTGTGCATGTGAAAGTACGGTTTGTGTACTCTGTGCACTGCATGTGTGGCAGATGCAAATATGATAGTCTTGGGTGTGTGTATTGTGTAGAGGTGTGCATGAAGTGTGTGTACGTGTGTACGATGTGTACAGTATGCATGGTGAAGCCTGCACTGGGGTGTCCTCCCATTCATGGTTAGCTAGTGTCCAGCTAGTCCAAGGACACCTAACCAAGTGGCCATCCCCAAACCTGCCGCAGTACAGATGGGCACTTAGAGTCTCATCATGACATGCAAAGAGACACCTGCCTGATGGAGAGACCTCAAGTAGCCAGGCTGTGTATCTGGTGCTGTTAGGGTTATCACCTGCCTGGTATTTCACCAGCCTGGCCATTATTTTTTATGGATTTGCCAGAAAAATAATTTAATCTGCTGGTTTTTTTTCTCTTTTTTTACTGAGGTCTAAAGATTTGCATTCACACCACAGTATGCTGAGAGATCTAGTGTTAAAAGTTTCTGTGTCCAGCTAGAGATGCTGCTGTGTTCCCACCTTCGCATTTAAGTAAGAAAATGTCACCAATCTTCTCCGTATGTGTTCTCCCTCCCTCTCCAGACTATAAGCGGCTGTTGCAGGGGGCGGGGAATTATGGAGTTGCCTGGTGGTTGAGGTTGAGGCAAGCTTGCCTTGTGGGGGTGTGTGAAGGGGTTTTTTTTGCATTTCAAAGGTGGCAAGTCCCTAGGTGCCATTCCCCAGCATTTAATCACAGGCTTAAAAGGAAGGGATGCCCATTTTATATGAGAACTGCAGAGAGGTCTGGTGAAACATGATGGGGTGAGTGCCTCCTACTGCCTGTGTGTGAGCCTGCACTCTCCGCTGCACGCTGCCTATGGTGCCTCCCCACCACCCTAGTCAGGTGGGTCTTCAGTGCCTCACGCTCAGGCTGTATGGGAACCCAGACAGACCCCTTTCAACAGGGCCCATCACAGCACCCTGATGGATTGTGGCTTTCTCTGCAGCCTGCCCTGGGCTCAGTGCTTAAATAGTCCCTTCTCTGGAATAGAGTCAGGGCCTCCAGGGCTTCCTCCCTGGAGACTTGATCTTGGCCAACCCCAGCCCTCCAGACCAGTCTCCCTTTCAGTTCAGTTCATTTCCCTTCCAGGGTGTTAAAATTCTGTACACGCTTCTCAGCCCCTTCCCCGGCTTTAGGTAAACCCCCTTCTCAGGGCAGGTGGAGGAGGACCTGGACCCACCCACCAAACCAAGTCCCATCTCATGGATCCGGCTAATAGTAGCCACTTGCTGTATCCCTTTAACTTGTTTGCGGCTGCTACTGTTCCCGGGGCTACTTGCCCACAGCCCTACATTCAGCTTCATCTTTAGCTGAAGTCTTGCTTGAGTCCCAGCAGCCAGCCAAGAGCACTTGTCTTCCTCTCTCAATACCTACCAGCACCTGAACTTCTCAGTTCCTCACCCAGCATCAGCTTTTATATAACCTTGCTGAGCTCCAGCTGGCTGCTCCCCTGCGGCCTCTCTACTCAGAGTAGCTGTTTCCCACATTACTGCTATAGGCAGGTTGGATGACTCACCTCCTCTATTCTTTTCCTGGGGCAGAGTGTAGTAGGGCCATAGGGCAATGGTTTTCAAACTTTATTCCTTGGGACCCAGTTTAAAAGAAATCATTTATGACTATGACCCAACAATTACATCTTTCAGCAATGCATTACAGGCTTTTGGTGGTGGCAGCAGGGGCACCGAGACCCAGTAACTAAGGGTCTACAACCCAGTACTGGGTCCTGTCATATAGTTTGAAAGCCCTAGGCCCTTCAGCGGGGGCCTCTGAGCCATCACACTGCCCCTCAAGTGTTGAGATTGGTTTAGAAACAGGCCTGCCCTTGGCCTCTGATTTCGAAGCTCCCTGAGCAATTCCCCTCTTTTACAAACACTGTACCTGCCTTATCTTTTCACCACTGTTCTCCTACGCGCAGGCTCTTCCTGATATCTGGGAATAGCTGCTGTTTGTGTTTCTAAGATGCTCTACGTCAGGGGTCTCAAACACAAATCACTGTGAGGGCCGCATGAGGACTGGTAGAGGGCTGCATGAGAATTAGTATGGTAGCCCAAGGGCCACACCACTGAAACCTTTCCATACAGTGATGTTGCAAATATCGGTAATGATTGTGTCATTGCGGGCCGCAGGAAATAGCTTTAGGGGCTGCATGCGGTCCACAGGCCACATGTTTAAGACTCCTGCTCTATGTCCTGCTGAGATCAGGTTAAAAGCTGGTCTGTGGGACTGGAACAGCAGAGCAGAAGAATGGGGTCTGACGAGAAGAGACGTGAAAGTGGAGATGCTCACCTACAACAGACTGAGCCCTGCTGTAGCACTATTAACTCTTAGGTGCACTGCAGTAACACCTGGAAACTCCAGCTGAGATTGGGGCCCCAGTGTCAGGTGTTGCACAGACACACAGTGAGAGACAGCTGCTGCCCCAGAGATTTTGCAGTCTAAATAGGCAGGACAGGCAGCAGGTAGAAGAAAAGAAATATTGTCCCCATTTCACAGATGAGAACGGGGCCCAGAGAAACGCAATGATTTGCCCAAGTTCACAGCTGGAAAAGCCAGGGATGAAGCCAAGCTTTCCTGCATCCTACTGCAGAACCTTAATCACCAGACTCTCAAGCCATTGGGAAGCTGGGCACCTTGTGTTTCACAGATCAGACAAAGAGGAGAATGGTGTTAGAAGAGCCATCCAAGGACTGCCTTTTTTGTGCTTGTGCAGCACTTAGCACCAAGTGGTCCTGGACCATGAGTGGCATCCTAGAAAGAGCTGTAGTGGGAGTCAGACTCACTGGCTCTTTCAGTTTCCCAGCTGTAAGAAGGGATCAGGTAACAGCATCTTATGAAGTGGGATTTTCTCCCATGAAAGGTCACATGATAAATAAAATTTTTAGTCTTTAAAAGTGCCACAGTACTGCTTGTAGGATTTCCTTTGTTATTCGTAATGCCCAGCAGCCCTAGTTCGGACCAGGACCCCATTGCTCTGGACACTGCAAACACAGAACACAAGCTGGTCCATGCCCCAAAGTCTTTACTGTCTAAGGCAACAGACAACAGCTGGATGCAGACAGACTGAAGACGAGGGATGTGCAATGTAACCATGACACGATATTGGTCAGTGATGGGAACAGTGTGCCAGCCACCTAACTACTGTCCATTTTGGTTGTAAACTTCTCTGGCCAGAGACTGTCTCTTACTCCATGCATAAGGGGCCCTAAGCTCAGCTGAGGTCTCTAGAAGCAACTGGAATATGAATAATAGCATGAGAGCTGTGACACAAATTGAACTGAGGTTTCGGCTTCTCGACCAGACATGAACTGAGCTTCAGATTTGTTCTGCGTACAAATTCCACTTGATAAGTAACATTAGCACTTGCAGATACATGCTTCCCTTTCCCCCAGTGACACTGTGGAGGCTCCCGGTTATATATGTTTCAGCGAGTATGTTTCCAAGTTATAAAAGGTTTAAAATGTCAGGCCAGACCCTCAGCAGGTATACAAGGACAGTGTGCTAATGAGACCAGCAGTGGTACACTGAGTTCTATCACACACCACGTGGCTTATGTTTTGCAAACAAGTTGAACCCTAAAATAATTTTGACCCTGAGCAGAGGTGGCAATGACCATTCTGCTAACCCAGCAGAGTGCTGCTTCTAACAGGAAAAGGCTTACACATGCTGAGAAGAGCTGAGTTTTTTGATACTTTATGAAATCATACAGAAATCCCGTTAATCATACGGGAGAGACAGATGCTTGACCAACCTACTTATGGGCTATAAATGAAAGAGTTTGCTGCAGCAGGCTACAGAATCTTGAGATCTTACAGCAAACTAAGATTTGGATTTAGACATTGGTGAAGTTCAGAAGACCTGCAGAGCCGTTTTGAATAATTAGCTCATGCATATCTGGGGTTAATTGGTGATATTTGTGTATGTGTGGGAAAGGCTTAAGTCTTAATATGAATGATCATTCTCTGGGAAGGCAACTTGCAATTGAATTGACATTTTGCTAATTAACTAATTGCATTTCTAAATGTCTAATTTTAGAATTACATTTGCTTGAACTGTCACTGACAGACCCATCATTTCTGACTGGTGTAATGCTAGATCAACAGATTGATAAGCATGTGTACTAAAGATCAGTAGCTGCACATCGGGCCTCAAATTATCTCAAGAACAGCAAAGAATTAGCATACACTTGTTACTTTAGGATAAAACCTTGATTTCTTTTGGTGTGCTTCATTACTTCTCGCATAGGTTTAACAACCAAAGTTAAATTCCTTCATTTCTCTTGACTTTCTGTTGTTTCTTACTTATCTTTCCAGTCTGTTGCTCATGAATAAATGGTTATATTTATAGGAAATTGTGAGTCTGGGCTTTAGCTAAGCAAACTTGAAATCCAACAAATTCGTGGGAAACTGGTCTAGGCTGTTGTTTGTGTAACAACCCTAAATCCATGTGTGTTAAGCATTTCATAGGTAACGAGAATGTCCCAAATTAGAATGGGAAACAATGAAGAAATAACAAACAAATGTTTTGGAAGATATATAAATTCTCATGCTTCAGGTCTTTCAGCATTTCATGTGTTAAGACCCAGGGGTCTTTGTCATTATTTAGGTGCCACAAGGGCCAGCTGCACATTGGGATCACATTGAAAATCTGACCCTTAGTGGGCTTCATAAACAGAAACTGAATCAAATCAAATCATAGGGCTGGAAGGGACCTCATGAGATCATCAAGTCCAGCCCCCTGGGAATTGAACCTAGGACCGTCTACAGGTTAAGCAGAGGTGCTAGCCACTACACTATTTGCAGGGCTTAATCTTGAGAATCTAATCCTGCTAGGGGGTGCTGAGCCCTTGGATAGTCCCTTCCTTGCCCGAGCAGCACCTGTGCCATGAACTGTGCCAGCCACAGAAGGCAGCATGGAGTGGAGATGAAGGATATGGTGCAACAGGGCTCGAATGCGGATGTGACCAAAGCAGTGATGGCTTAAGGCTGCAAAGGTCTAACAACCCCACCCTCAGAATCTGTTTGGCTGTGGGGTTTTGGTTCAGTCCACAATATGGGTGGGGTGGGGATGTAGCTCTGACTCCGACCCATGCCCTAGTCCATGTGCCCGGCTGTGGTTGAAATGGGTGCAGGCAGAGGCTAAAGTTTGGGGCCAAGATTCTGAGCCACAATGGTGTAGGCCTGGAATAAATTCACCGCAGTCAAAGGAGTTACACCGGGGTGAGTGAAGAGGGAGTCAGGCGAAGACATAACAGGGACAGCATGAAAGCCAGATTATTTTTCATATGCCGTAGGGCAGGGTAATGTGTGCAAGCTGTGTGTGAGTGAGGGGCTCCAAGAGACAGAGCGAGTGAGAGAGAATTATTTTCACAGATTTTCTCTTGCAGGCCCAAAAGGCAGTTTGGTGGATAAAACTCAGGACTCAGGAAGATCTGGGTTCAGTGCAGGTTCCCTGAGGGATCCAGGACAGCTGCAAATCACTTGATCCCTCTCTGCCTTGTTTCTCACCAGTGAAAGGGGATAGCAACTCTCCCTTCGTCCCATGTTTTCTCTGTCTAGTTTGCTAGCTCTTCAAGGACAGCCTCTTACTAAATGCATGTGGAGCAGGGCCAGTAAGCATGTTGCTGCAGGGCCTCCAGTAACAATTAAAACACAAAAGGATGAAATGCAGCATTTCCTAGAAGGGCTGGAAGTTATGGGTGGAGCAGCTCCAATCGATTAAACTCACTTGGATGGGAGCAGGCTGCCTGATAGGAACCCAGACTCCAGGGCAGCACTCTCCCTGTTTAAAGAGAGTGCAATTGTTAATTAACTTTCCGCTGACCATGTTGGGATGAAAAGCTGCCTTTTGTGCCCAGGAGCTCTCGATGTAAAATATAAACTCAGAGAAACAGATTTTCAGTTCAATGAACATGACAAGGCACTGAGCATCAAGTCACTGGGGCAGCCATTACTGCCAGGCCTGAGTCCTGTCCATGGGAAATCTTCAGCTGATATCATCTGACCCTGAAGGCCCCACAGGGGGACATTTTGCTCTCAGGAGCTCTCTTTTGCAATCCATCTACAAGACAGAAGAAAGACTGTCTGTGGGGAGGAGCCAGGCTGAGGATGGGATGCGATCAACCAACATGTGGCATGAACTATCTGAAGACTATAAGGCTACTGAAGTGTTAAATTTAGTTTAGAATGTGGATTGCTTTTATTTCTTCCTGATCAAATCTGACATATATTTTTGTGGCTTATAATCACTTAAAATCTTGCTGTACTTAATCAACTTATTTTTTTTTGTTTTACCTAAAGCAGTGCATGTGGGTTGAGTGTGTGTCAAGCCTCATTTAGAGTGACAGAGCTGGTGCATATCATTTTATTTGATAAACTGATGGAGTAACCAGTGATGGACTTGCAGATTCCAGTTAGCAGCACTGAACTATGTAAAAAAGGAAGTTCCTAGGGTTGCTTTTTGGACTGGGGGTGTATACAGTGGTCATCCTATTGCATAATCCCATGAATGGCTGGCTAGAAGAACTCACTAAGGTTAAGGATGCTAACTTGGCAATGTCAAATACCAGTAGTGATTCTAGGAGTCATGTTTACCCTTGTGCCACTGGCTCATGAAGCCTATAATGGTCATTGCAACAGTGCCAAGGACAGAGACCATGATCAACTTAGTTGGTTCAGAATGACTGTTGAATGTGTTGTTGGTAGATTAAAGGGTTGCTGGTGTTGTTTGCTGACTAGACTGGATCTCAGCAAGGTAAATATCTCCATCGTTATAGCTGCATGTTGTGTATGGCATAACGTATGAAATGAAGGTGGAAAGTGGGAAAGTGAAGGGGTGAGGTGGACTATTGAGCTGCTGAATTGAACAGCCAGATACAAGGCCTACTAGAAAAGCCATCCATGGAGTTATGCATCAGAGGGAGACCTTAAAAGAGCATTTAAGCAGCCAGTCACTGTAGCGTTGTGTGACGTTTTCACCAAACAGTGTGACTTTGTGTGTATGGGGCTTAAATACAGCAGCACCTCAGAGTTACAAACACTTCTGGAATGGAAGTTGTTCATTACTCTTAAATGTTTGTGACTGAACAAAACATTAGGGTGGCTCTTTCAAAAGCTTACAGGTGATAATTGACTTTACACAGAATTGAAATTTCACTAGTCAGGAGAAACATGCTACTTTTAACCATCTCATTTTAAATGAAACAAGCACAGAAACAGTTTCCTTACTTTGTCAAACCTTTTTTGTTAACCTTTCCCTTTAATCTTTTAGTAGTTTACATTTAACAGAGTACTGTCCTGTATTTGCTTCCTTTTTATTTTGTGTCTGCCGCTGCCAGATTGCTTTCTTCCAGTTCCAGATGAGATGTGTGGTGGACCAGTCAATTTTGTTATCTGTCAGTTCTGTGCCTTTTGAACCAGGGAGCAAAACACCTTCTGTCTGACTCTCATGAACACTCCCCCCTGCCCACCCCCTGCAGCCTTTTCTTAAGCCAGAACTGATCAGAGACAGATTTACCAAAAGCAATAGAAAGGCAGTGGGAGACACACTTCCTCAGATGCTTCGAAGATGGGTGAACTTACAGAAAGGAGTGAAACTAAATGCAAGGGCGTGTAAAATATAGGATCAGGTCAAAAAGTAACAGCAAATCAGAGCAGTTTACAGGCTCAAACCATGGGAAGCCTGAAATCAAATTACCCTTTGTAATGGGAAAAGAGTCCATGGTCTCGATTCAGTCCTGCTTTCACAGAATTTAGCTTGCATATTAATTCAAGTTCAGCTGTTTCTCTTTGAAGTCTTGATGTCCCAGGTACATCTCTAATGACAGTCGTTAACAAATCCATCATCGAGTGATTAGGAAGATGGAAGTGCTCAGCAACTAGTTTCTTTGTTTCAAAACTAGGGGTTCTTTTCCCATTACAAAAGGTAATTTGACTTCAGGCTTCCCATGGTTTGAGCCTGTAAACTGCTCTGATTTGCTGTTACTTTATGACCTGATCCTATTACACCCCCTTGCATTTAGTTTCACTCCTTTCTGTAAGTTCACCCACCTTCAAAGCATCTGAGGAAGTGGGATCTTCTCCCACGAAAGCTCATGCAAAAAATAAATCAGTTAGTCTTAAAGTGCCACACAACTCCTTGTTGTTTTTTTACTGGACTAGACTAACACAGCTATCCCTTTTGAAAGTGGGAGACACAGCTGAGTCCCTTTGGACAAGGGTCACAGGATAAAGACAAACTTCCCTAATTTGCATAGAAGATAATAAGGAATTATCTTGCTTAGCATATTGAATGGAGAACCAAACTCCAAGACAGGCACTGCACTGAACTCTGGGATCAGCAAAGCAGAAAAGCAGGGCATGGTGGGGATCACTGCTCCGGATGTTAATGAATCAACACATGCATACAGCCAGCTCAGCCATTATCAGACCAGTTCTAGTCAGATCCTTTATTGATACCCAAAACCGTGACGCTGCCTGATTGCATTGGGAGAGCCATGGAAGTAATATTGCCCATAGCCAGGAAGGATCATTTCCTATTGTCCAGTCTAAACAAAACAGCCCTTGAGGCATTATTTACCCATAAATAAACCTAGTGTTCTCCCTTCAACCATTATTTCTTCCTTATAAAAATCCCTACCGAGGTTCAAAACTCTGGGGATTCTGCCAAAACTCTGGGGGCTCTGCCAAACTCAGACCAATACTTTAAATACCCAACTTAAAAACTCAAGTAGATAAAGCCTATTTATGTCCATGTATTGTAAACAGATTGTGACAGTTCAGTCATGGTGGAAAACGTGGTGTGTGTTGTGGCTGATCATTTGTTTTTCGCAGGTCAGGGTAGGTGTAGTCAGGGCTCTTGCTGTCCTCTTGGATGGTGTGGTGGGGGTAAGGATATAGACTGTGATAAAACATGGTATACTGGAGAGATAGGGAGCAGTGACCACAGATTGGAAGGCGGCCCTGTCCATGGTCTTTATCCATGTACAGGAACAGCGCTAGTGCTTTTGGTGCCACCGTGTGAGCACAGCAGATGCTGGCGTAGACGAGTGATGTCAGAGCGCACTGCAATGGCGCGGGCCCCATTTTGGCTCCCCTTAAGCTTCAGTGGTCCCCTGCAATGCTTATGGGGCTTACTATGTTGTGTCGGCCCTGTGTAGCTTGATAGTACACTGTAACATCTGAGTTTGTTGTCTGAGCAAGCCCATGAGGTCATGGTGCGATTTCCATGGCACCTCTAGGTCCCTAGCTGTAGAGCTGTAGTTCCAGCTCTTTCCATTCTTGGACCATCACCATGGTGTCTCACATGAGGCTGCTCCAGTCCCTGGATTTAAGTCTAGCTGCAGTAGAGGACAGTTAAGCTCCAAAGGGGCAGCGGTGTTAGTCGAGTTCAGTAAAACAAAGAAGGAGCCCTGTGGCACTTAAAGACTAACATATTTATTTATCGCATGAATTTTTGTGGGAGAAATTCCCACTTTGTATGATGCTTTGAAGATGGGGGAATTTACAGAATGGGAGGAAATAAATGCAGCCAGTGTAAGTTATGGAATCAGGTCACACTGTAATTGCCTCCCATTCTGTAAGCTCGTGCATCTGCAATGTGGCTGACAAAGTGGTTTTTTCTCTCATGAAAGCTCAAGTGATAAATAAATTCGTTGGTCTTTAAGTGCCACAGGACTCTTTGTTTGTAGAGGACTGGAGGATCTTGCTGAACATACCTATCCCAGTCAGAGTATCTGCATCTATATTTTCCCTTCCATGATCCAACAAGGGGATCCCTTGTAGGCATCCACTCTCTTGGACAGACACACATATCTCTTTCCCTCCTAATCCGAGTTCTTCCAGGCTTTACAGTCCCTTACCTATAGTGGGAATTCCCTAGCAGGTCTGCTCAGTTTGGCTTTCTCTTCAGAGGCTATAAACAACGTACTCACCTATTGGTTTACACAAGTCCTGCCTGTTTGCTGGACCAAGTGCAGGCTTTTAGTCAGTTTAAATTCAGGCTGTTTACCCAAAAGTTCTTTCCTTGTCTGCTGGTCTCCAGAGAACCCATTTTGAACCAGATGTGCAGCTTCCTTGGGTGGTGGAGCTTCTTGGAGGTGTTATAGCCCGAGAGAATTTGTATAATTACCTCCCAGGGCTCCTATCTCCCAGAGACGGTGCTTCCTCCCTCCCCCTTTGGAACTCCAGACAATCCTTGGCCCACGGCGATAAATATATATTTAATGCAGTGAGATCTCCCCACGGCTTTGTGAAGAATTGCCATAGCTCACACAATATCCTTCCTGGGCCGCTTTTTGCTTTCACCTGATCTGGGTCAGCAGGTGTGGAGGGGGCTCACTGGTTATAAGAGGCAGATACGACGTTAGCTGGAGAGCCGCTACGGACACCCTTACCGTATTCCCACCAATACATTTGATCGTGGGAGCATGGCCTGGAGCAGGGGTCTGCAACCTGCAGTTCCAGAGCTGCTTGCGGCTCTTTGGCTGTCCCCTTGTGGTTCCAGACTCCGGGCCCCCCATCGCCACGGGGGGGCCCTACGGGTGGCCTGCATCCAGCCCCAGGCCTTCCCTGCCACTCGGGGACCCTGTGGGTGGCCAGCTCCTGGTTCTGGGTTCCCCCTCTGCTGCCAGGGGACCCTGAATCCAGCACCGTGGCCCAGCTCCCTCTCCCTCCACCCACCAAGAAGATACACCCTTTGAGGCTCTCAAAACACTTGGCCATTGAAGGAATTTTTAAAATGGCTCTTCTTATCTTTTGGGGCTGTGTTCACACACAGGCATTATTTCGATACAAGTTGTGTCGAAACAACTTGTATCAAAATAATGCCTTATTTCGAAATAACTCGAATAAACACTTTGTTATTTCGAATTAAGGAAAAAAGCTCAAAGCGAAATAGCCGTTTCAGGCAACAGTTATTTCGAAACAAGTCACTGTTGTTTCGAAACCACATGTTCGGATGGCATTGTTTCGAAACAAACATTTCGAAACAACATTGTTTCAACCCCAAATGGGGTTTAAGTTGCGAAACAACGGGTGCCGTTGTTGCGAAACAACCATGCGTCGTGTGAACAGGGTATTTCTTATTTCGAAACAACCTCTGTTGTTTCAAAATAAGAGCACTGTGTGAACACAGCCTGGGTTGACGACCCCTGGCCTGGAGGTTGTGACCACTGCACAGAAGGTTCTGGGAAGGAATAGAGGGAAAGGACAGTGAATATGGTCCATAATTCCCCAGATGGGGGTGACTCTGGCTGATCACTCACTCTGAGGGTGACGCAGGCACAGGGAACCTGACGTCACCTGGGCCATATGCTGTGAGCCTGTTCACGATGATGGTGCTCGCCAAACTCGTCACAGTGTGGCGTGGGAAAGTATCTGCCTCCTGCTTATATCTCTGTCTGGGCAAAAGGTCCCAATCTGTGCTGCATAATGTGTGCACGGCCAGCACACCTTCTGGGGATTTGTCCTCTAATGTGGTCCCAGTCAAGGGAGCAATCAAACTGTGAGGTCTTTGTCTTCTAACTGCGCTTCCATCATGGGGAAGAAGAGCAGGAGGAAGAGGAGGGTGCAAGCAACAGAAAGGGAAACAGACACTGCTATGCTAAGGAATCCATGCACAGAGCTCCCTCCTCCTTCTTCGCTCACAAATACTGACTCACAGATCCTGGCTCACCACGTGGTTTGCATCTCTCTCTGGTTCCCCTTTCTCCTCCTCTCATGCAGTGCTGGGGGCTTCTGCAAAAGGTCCACAGTGATCTATAGCGTGCAGGGGAGTCATGCCGGTACTGTTCATTGTAAAAGTGGCGGGCACCAAATTGGTTGCAGCCCTCCCTCGAATCCAAGGCACAGTTCCTGTGCTTTCACACAGCGTTGCTGCATGCACACCCCTCTTGTGCCCCAGTTTCAGCATCCCCTGTGCAACCTGCACATAAGTGTCTATATTTTATTGACTAGTCCTTAGCTGGGCTTGCACAGTCTTTTCTCCTTACAGGCCAAGGAGATCCAGGATCTGCTCCAAGCGGGAGTGCATCTCATAGCTGTGTGTGTGTGGCACCAGCATGGTCACATGTCCACAATGGTGAGGCTTTAGGTTGCTCACCAAGGCAGGTGATCAGGAAAAGGCATTTCAAGACCACATGGGGGTGAGGGGAGTGGGCTTCCTGGCAGCTATGACGCCTGGACATTGGGTTCAAAACTGTGACCAGTGTGGCTGCTGTTGTGGTGCATCTTCAAAGTGTCTGATGAAGTGCAATTTTTCTCCCACGGAAGCTCATGCAATAAATAAATTTGTTAGTCTTTAAGTATTATGAGATTCCTTGTTTGTCATGTATATCAGTGATGGGACCTGGCTGCGTGAAGATTATGAAGACCACTAGAAGGTAGATGGGCCTTCCCCAGCCACATGTAGGCAGACCTAGCCAGCAGCCATCGTAGAATCATAGATTCAGGTTGGAAGGGATCCCTGAAGGTCATCTAGTCCCATGGTTTTCAACTATGGGTCAGGACCTAGTACTGGTTTGCAGCATCCCTTGCTGCTGCTGCCAAAAGACTGGAATGCATTGTTGAAAGATGTAATTTTGGGGTTGTAGGGATAAATGATTTTATTTCAACTGGGACCCAAGGAAAAAAGTGTGAAAACCGCTGATCTAGTCCAACCCCGTGCTCAAAGCAGGGTCAACCCCAGCTACATCATCCCAGCCAGGGCTTTGTCAAGCCAGGCCTTGAAAGCTTCTAAGGCTGTAGATTTAACCACCTCCCTAGGTAATCCATTCTCGTAACCACCGTCCCAGTGACAAAGTTTTTCCTCATATCCAACTTAGACCTTCCCCACTGCAACTTGAGACCTTTGCTTCTTGTTCTGTCATCTGCCACCATTGAGAACAGCCTAGCTCCAGCCTCCTGGAAACCCCTTTCAGGTTGTTTGAAGGCTGCTATCAAATTCCCCCTCACTATACTCTTATGCAGACTAAACACGTCTAATTCCCATAATTTCTCCTCATAAGTCATCTGCTCCAGCCCACTAATCATTTTCGTTGGCTTCTGCTAGGCTTTCTCCAGTTTATTCACATCTTCCCTGTGGTGAGGGGGACAAAATTGGACACAGTGGTCCAAATGTGACCTCACCAGTGCTGAATAGAGGGGAATAATCTCATCCCTCGATCTGGTAGCCAGAAGTCCCGCTGGCCTGGGGAAAGACCCAGGGCTTGGTGCACTGTGACTCAGGTCTCGAGCCCTGTAAGTGCCACGCTGCTGTGGCTGGCCCAGTGGCAGATCCAGGGCTCAGGTGCTGGGACTTGACCCTGCCAGCAGGTTCAGAAATTTGAGGACCTTGGGGGGCAATCACTGCACCAGGGGGGTACGGGGTAATCTTTATTAAAACAGGTATGGGAGTTGGGTGAGTGGTCAGGTGTGTATGTAGCGCTTGTCACAGTGGTTTTTTGTGAAGTGTTGGGGGGGGTGCTGAACTTTGTGGAGTGGGGGCAGGTTGGGGGATGATGGGAATTCCCAATTAACCTAACTTACATATAACCCTACACACTGTAACCTAAAAGGTGCTCTAGCACGATATAAGAAAAAGGGGGGTGCAGTACAGAATTAGCATGTGGCAGTGACAGAGAAGAGTGGAAGCAGGCCGGGGAGCAGGAGGTTGAAGGTTAGAGGGACTCAAAGAAGGGGAGGGCAAGTGAGCTGAGGACACAGGTGGGAGGCTCAGGGCAGTGGAGAGCGGGAGTGGGGAGTTGGTGGCAGTGGCGGAGAGGGGCTTAGGGGAGAGGGAAAGCAAGTGGCAGGGGTGAGTAGGAATGGCTGGACAGAGACACATGTGGGAGTTAGGGCAGGGAGAAAGAGGCAGGCGAGGGGTTGGGACACAGGTGGGGGTTCGGGGAAGCAGGAGAGGCTGAACAGGGGTTCAAGGGTTTGGGAGGGAGGCAGCGGGGGACTGAAAGGCAGGGAAGGGAGCAGCAGCGGGAGGAAAGGGGAAGAGGAGAAGGAGAAGGAAAGGGAAGGAAGGGGGGGCAGGAGCGGAGGCAAGAGGGGGTGATCATGGGGAAGTGGCGGTTGGGGAGTGAGGGCAGTGAGGGGCTGGCGGCAAAGGGGGGTGCCGCAGGAGCCGCAAGGGGCTGGCGGGAGCTGCAGGAAAGTGGCGGCAATAACGGGGAGCTGGCTGGGCAGCTGCAGAAAAGCGGCAGCAGCTGCAGGGACCCGGTGAGAGCCGCAGAAAAGTGGCGGCGGGGAGCCAGCGGGGCAGCCGCAGAAAAGCGGTGGAAAAAGGGGAAAAACTGGGGGAAAAGCCGCAACGGGCAGGGGTCAGAGATGGGAGTAGAGATGGCTGGGGTAAGCCACAGGGAAAGGGGCTGTGGGCAGCGGAAGAAGGGGCTGGAGAGAAAAGAGGGGCACACGGGGGCAGCTGGAAAATAAAGAGGGGACAAGGAAAGGTTTAAGAAGTTTTATTCAAGTTGGGGAAGTTACAGAGGGGAGGGCAAAAGCAACTTAACAAACAACTCTAAAGGCTACAAACTGAAGGAAACAATCTTACCATCTAACTTAATACTACTAAGGCTACTAATTAACTTTATATAATGTTGCAACTCATAATAATACCTTTAACACCAGTTCAAACAGTTCAGAAGGAAGAGATACACTAAGTAATACAGAGTAGCGGCCGGTAATTACAGACACGGGAGCTCCTTTAGCACAAAATGAAGCAACAAGTAAAAAGAGGAAAGGAGAAGGCAAAAGATACACATGAGCCTGTAGAGCTAGGAGAAAACAGTCCCAAAGCAGCAGCAGGAAAAGAAAGTAATTTTAATCTTTGAAGAAAACTGCAGGGCAGGCTCCTACCGTTCCTAGCAGCAGCAGTAGCATTACAGGCAGGAGAGACTCGTACTCGGGCTGGCAGTTCAAAATGTGGGGTACGCTCGGGGAAGAACTCGTTGAGCGAAGGAGGTCAGCTTCTGGTTGATCAGGCCAGGCAGGGTGTCTTGGGGACCTTCCTGCCTGAGCCCCCCAGGACCAGAGTTTTTAAGCTTGTTTTCCCACCTTTCCTTGATCACAGGGAATGCAGAGAACAAAGGTGGTATGAGTCATACCTTGCAGGACCTTGCAGTCAGGCAGAGCCCACCTACACCAAGCCCTGTCAGAACAATAGGCGCTCAGGGTGGTAAGGGACATCCAGTTAAGTTCAAGGGGGCCATCTAGTTAAGTTCAAGAGGGTCATCTGCTCCCCTTAACATTCCTTACATACCTAAGTGATGGCCCGGGAGGGGCGGCCTTAAAATCAATACAATGAGCCATGAACAGGACTCAGGGCTCAAGCCCTGTAAGCCAGGCACCAGCAGCTCTCATATCTAGCTTCTTGTCCACTGTGACCCCCAGGTCTTTTTCACTCAGAGTAAAACAATCATTCACCCAGCTCTCCCATAGACCTGTCTGCCTACCCCATTGCTCTGTGTCATTTGGACAGGTGGTGTTATTGCAGCACCTAAACGGGACACTTGTGTCAGCCAGAAACAAAATTCAGAGTAGACGCATGCTTGGTTACATAGGCTGTGTCGATTACCATTTCTGGGCACACACTAGGGCAGCTTACCTTTCCCCAATTCGCACGGTCCCCAGACATAACCACAATCAGATCAGTCAATCTAACTTCGTAGTGTGGCAGGCTTTCACCTCTTTGGCCTGTAGCTCCCCATGCTGGGGGGAATACAACTGCTTTGCCTGTTTGGACTGAGAGGAGAAACATGTCAGCGATTGTGTGGGCACCAGATACATCCCATAGATAGATTATTCAGTCCTATATATTTTAGGGCAATCAGCCTAACAATATTCTCCTGTCATTATCAGAAATAAGTCATGCATAAACAAACAAACAAATCAAAACAGTTTTCGAACTGCCTGATCTGACATAGGACACTGTGTCTCAGCAAGAATTTGGATTTCCTTTTTTTCTGTGGCTTCAGTGATGATGCTGTAGTAACTCCTGTGTTTTACACTGTAATCTTTTAAACATCCATGTGGGGTAGGAAATAATTGCTCTCCGCTTTGCCAGATTATTTTTATAAACCTCCTTCTGCTTTTTTTAACCTCCAATGCTAATTACATCATGCGTGTATATATATATATATATATATATATATATATTTTAGTTTAATATCACAAACATTTGCCTGGGAGAAATTCAAAGGAACTAGGCATTAGTTGAGAAGCAGAGAAAAGAACTTGGTTTGACATGTTGGGCAGTAAGAACTATTTTTATAGACATTCTCAGAATTAAATCTTGTTGAAATCATCTTTTTTGGAGGCGGAGGGGGTTTGGGATAAATGTGTTCCTACACTCGTTAGGTATTAATAGGCTCTAACTGTGCTTTTTCATGCAAATTATGCCAGGGTTTTAGGTGGTGTTAGCTGTGAGGTTCTGTGTGTGAACTGGGTAGTTGGATGGGCAAAAAAAAAAAAAAAAAAAAAAAGGAAGTTTATTTTTAGCACATGAGATTAAAGCCATGTTATCATCTTTCTTTAGACTTCATATTTAGACCTCTGTTATTTTTTTCAAAGACTTTGCAAAAACCTGATGTGAATAGAAAACTTTTAATTTAATAATACTAATGAGTAATACTTTCTAATAATGCTACTGCCTTCTTGAGATCTGAGCAGTTTAACAAATACCAGGAGCCTTGCAAGACTCTTTTCATTGGGAGGGAATTCAGCTATTTCTCTGATGCAATCCTGTGTATCTACAAGGATGCCTGCCAAATCCTGTTTCCCTGAACGCATCTGGAGAAGAGCAGGCAATTTACCTCATGCGCATGTGCGTGCATGCACGCATGCACACACACACTTGCCAAACCATCCTGTAGTCCCTGCATTTTCAGTCAAGGAATCCCTCTGCCCACACAGCTTAGCTTCTGGTTGAGACTCATCATGTGGCCCAGTGCCTTGGGTGGTGGCTTCTATTGTCTAAAGCTATTTCATGCTGTAAATGGACTAAATTGCTCCTTCCATTTAGGGTGATAGAAACATGGTAGCAGATCCATCAGAGTTATCTATAAACAACAGATCAAAGACTCACTTAATTGCAGCCAGTATTTTGTTATTCTATGAAACAGAAAGGGAGTAACATTTCAAAACAATCAAACAAAACCCTGTCACACACAGTTAGCTGGTGGAACTCATTGCCACAAGGTTTTGCTGAGATCAAGGGTCAGTTCCTTGACTGATGAAAGTCACTACAGTTCTGTTGACTTCAATGTGAGTTTGGACCAGCTGATTTTCTAGCCCAAGCGCTGACCAGGTGCTGAGAAGAATTGTGTATTTGTGTCCTGTCCAAGCACTTATGGGCATGTGGAACTTTACACAAATTAGTAGATCCACTGGTTATTGAGGTGGGCCTCTTTGCATGACTAAGATAAATATGTTTTTAGAAGTTGTAAAGGAGTTTAAACCCTCTTGCCTTATGGCAGTGTGTTACCGAGGGAGCTCAGGAAAAAATTAACCTGATGGTGTTTTTTTGCCTTCCAATTTCTGTATTCAGTCCACTGTCAGACAATTCCACAATTGTCTCATTACTTTCATCTTCTTCTGAAGCAATTTGTGCTGGGCACCATTTGGAGGCAGAAGACTTGGCTAGCTAGACCTTGCTTTCCTATAGTGAACCTGTGTTCCTAAACAGTACAGAGCAACAGGATGATTCAATGGTTAATATGTTAACTGGCAATCTGGCTTCAATTCTCTGCTCTGTGACCATGGCTGAGCTTCTCAGCGCCTTATTTTTACCATTTGTAAAAGAGGGATAAAGCTCTGGCCATCTCACAGGAGCATTGTGTACGGTAAAGCTTATGAGGTACTCAGATACTACGACAATGGGCCTGTAAAAGTGTTCGATGTACCTAAGTCTGTGGAGTTGGGCACAGACTGCCTCATCATTCTTCTCCACAGAAATCTCAGGGAACGGAACAGAATGGAAATTGGTCAGCTGCAAATGTGAGCTCCCCGATTTGATTTCACAGCCTAAGAGGAGCAAAATGCAAAACAGCAAAAACAGACGCCACGTAAATCGGGGTTTTAGAACAGGTTTCTGTTCCGATCAGCACTGGGATTATTATCAGCCGTACAGATACAAAGAGCGATTTTATATATAGCCCCCGGGCCTGTCAAGCTGACAATCTGAATGAGTGAGATTTAGATTTTTTTTTTTCTATAAATGAGTGCGATTTTAACGTTTCATTGAGAAATGCTGCCAAATCCTTTCTCAGGCGAAGAGGCTATTTTAAAAACTGCCTAAAAATTGATCCAAAATACAAACCCGCATAAGGACGCTGTCGCACTGGTGAAGGCGTTTCGTGTCCAGTTCACATGGATAGTTCAAATCCTGGTCAGAATCTGGCCTCCTTCAGGAGTCTGTTGGTGAGGAGTAATGGAGGTGCAGGGGCAGGTGCCATGGTGCAGTGACAAAACGGTGCAGGCGGCAAGAGAGGACAATGCATTTACACAAGGTACCCAATCCAGACAGGGGAGAAGTAGGTCCAAAAGCTGCTGTTGAACTCATTGGATGCCATCAAAACACCACTAGATATTTCAGTGCGCTCAGGATCAAGCCCTTGGTGGAGAGCTCAGACTCTGATCTTCCAAGATTGTGGGCACCTAGCTCTCCTCTGTTTCAGCCTTTCCCATGCCCTGTGCTCTGTCCTTTGAGCGGGCTGGCCCAGGCACTCACATGTTCAGTCCTGCTGCTGGAAGTGTGTGTGTCCACCAAGGAGCCCAAAGCCACATTTGTGCTTTCCATATCCGGGTGGAGCCAGGAGGTCTGCCCAGCACCACCCAATGTGAGCCAGAGCTGGTTCCCAGTGGGCCCTGGCCAGCAGAAACTAGCCAGCGCATGGTACCCCAGCCTGCCCCCCTCCCGTCTGCCTCCTGCCCTGCCCTGACACGTGCCCTGTGACTGTGACTAGAAGCAAGACAAGGATAGATCTGCCCTGACAGCTCTGATCTGGTGTGGGAGACCTCAGAGAAGGGCAATCCTGCAGTTTCTGCCTCCTTTATGCCCCCCATATGCCTCTGGAGCAAAATACAGGGGCTCTAGTGCAAGAGAGGCATAACAGCTTGTGGCCTCAAGTCGGATGTTAGCCAACTAGCTGCTGCCCACACAGCTGATGGGCTGTGCAAGATGGAGCACCTCTCCTGTGGCACATGCTGGCAGGAGGGAGCTGTGCTCTCTCCCTCATGGCTTATTTTGCCCCAAAGCTGCTCAAAAGCTCAGGAGCCAGCAAGCTTGCCTCATCGTCCAGCATGTTTCCCATCTCAGTGGTGGACTGCAGCCAGCCGCTCCTTTCGTGATGGGACAGACCAATTCAGGACTTACAGAGACCAATAGTGGTCACCATTGCCAGCTCCTTCTGGGAGCTGTTGAGCCAAGAGAACCACAGGGTGTGTCTGGGTTCAGTAGCATCTGTAATTAGTCCCCCTTGACAGCGAATGAGCCTTGTTTCTCCTTTCCACTAAGGACACAAGTGCTAGAAACCTCCGGTGCTTTAAACCCCATGGGAGATGACTGGAAACACCTGCAGAGATGGTAGGAGTTGCATGTGCTCTGTTATGCATTCTGCAAACTCCCAGTCACTCCTCCTCTGATCTGAGTCTGACTTTGTTGGAATAAAGCTGGTTTGGGAACAGAGGATATCGGATGCCTTCGTCTGTGATGTACATTGGAAGTGGTGTAAGGGAGAAACAGAAATCACATCTGAGGATTTTGAGTCTTTTCCTTCAAAAAGGAAAGGAAATTCCCAGATAACCCTCACCTTTGTAGTTTATAAATAGGTGTTTGGTACCTTACAAACATGTTATTAGATCACTGTGGAAGCAAAACCAGAGGAAAGTGAGGTAATCTGTTCAAATTATAATATCATTTGAAAGTCAGGAAATTATGCCATGGGGCAGGTCATCAGATGAAAAATGTCTTGGCTCTAGTTTACACCAGCTGAGGATCTGCCCCCATGAGTTTTACAAGTGACTATAACTTTTGGGTACCCAACCTCCAATCCCTTAAAGAGGCCTGATCCTCAGAGGCAGGTGATCAACACTCTCATTAAGATCCACCCCCTCATTAAGATGGATGCCCCAAACTGAGGTATTCTAAAAAATCCTGGTACGTACAACATTGCCATTCAGAAGAAGATTGAAACAACCTTAACTCTGCCCCCCCCACTCGACAGCTATTCTTGCCTTCCTTGTTTCGTGGCTATAGGGTGAACCCTCTGGCTTTTGCAGAGAAAATCCAGTACACAGGCCTTTCAGCATTAGAGTCTGAAGACCAGACCCTTCCCCTCTCCTAAGCAATAGCCAGGGATCTTAACATCCCACACTGCACCCTCAGTTCTGGGCTGGATATGCTTCTACAGAGATCCTATTCATCATCCCCATACTGGTCACCGACTTCTCATTCCTGATGCTGGCCAGCCATCAACTTCATCCACATTCACGTTGACCATGTGCACCGCAAAGCCCTGTGCATCCTCACTAGATGGGCCTGGGACCCCTTGCAGGCCATGAGGATGCATACAGGTTATTTTCAGGCTATTGGCCTAGAACTCAGAAAACCGGCATTCTACTCTTGGCTCTATCATCAGCCTAGTGGGTAACCTTGATAAGTCATTTCACTCATTTGTGCCTCAGTTTTCTGATCAGTAAAATGGGGATAATAATACAATGCTCCTTAGTAAAGAACTTTGGGATTTGCTGATGAAAAGAACTAGGTACTCCTCATGTATTGTAACTCCTGTGCACAAGGAACAAGATTTCTGTTACTCTTCTGGAGTGATTCCTGGGTTTCTCTCAGCAGAGGTGGCAGCCACAGTTAAGGGTGCTGTTGGAAGCTCCTGGGCTTATTGGTAGGGAATGACCTCTTGGGGTGCAGGAGTTATAAATTAGCAATAGGGAAAGTGAAAGAAAAACCTGCCTTTTGATCTACATGTTTAAATGCCCACAGGGTCATGATAGTGAGGTGCCTTACTTCACACTTCTTAAAGAATTTATCCTAGCATGGCCAGGCAAAGGCAGATGAAGAGCATCTCCATTTTACAGCTGGAAAAACTAAGTCTCAGAGAGATGAAGGAATTCACCCAAGGTCACATAGGGAGTCTGGAACTGAATTTGGATCCAGCGTGATCGTTTAGTCCACAGCTCAGCAACCTGTGGCCCTGGAGCCACATGTGGCATTTTGGCTGCCCCCTTGTGGCTCGGGGCTTCATTTTCCCCTCTGCCACCAGGAGAAGCTGCAAGCAGCTTGCTCCTGGCACCGTTCCCCCTCTTCCATCAGGGGACCCTGTAAGGGGCCTGCTCCTGGTTCTGCCCCCTCCCACCCCCCAGCATGGGACCCTGTGGCAGGTGCCCCAGCCCAGATCCTCCCACCCCTTGCCATGTGTCTACGTCCATTGTGGCTCTCAAAACACTTGGCTATTGAAGGAATTTTTCAAAATGGCTCTTCATATCTTTTGGGTTGCCAACCCCTGGTTTAGTCTGACCTCCTGTGTGTTGCAGGCCAGAGAAGCACATCCACCCTCTCCTGCAATACACCCATAACCTGTGGTGGAGTTAATGAAGTCCTCAAATCATGATTTAAAGACTTACAGAGAATCTATCATTTACTCTAGTTTAAGCCTGCAGGGAACCCGTGCCCCACGTTTCAGAGGATGGCAAAAAACTCCCAATCTGACCCAGAGGGAAATTTCTTCCTGACCCTAAATACGGCCCTCAGTTAGACTCAGAGCATGTGGACAAGACCCACCAGCAGAGAGCTGGGAAAGAATTCTCTACAATAAATCAGAGCCTCCCCTATCTAGCATCGCATCAGTGGCCACTGGAGATATTTGCTGCTAGGAGTCACAGATTGGCTCTGTGCCTTGTAGGCAGTCTCATCGCCCCATCTCCTCCATAAACGTGTCACACAGAAGGTCACTATTTTTATTGTTATTAATCAGACTTTGCTGTTTGCCTGCTTGGAGCTACAACCTTTCCATCTTCTACCTTTCAGCGTTTTTAACCTTGGGCTGTAATTTCCACACTTGATGTGTATGTGTACTGACAACGGTCCAGTCGCAGGCTTGCTCCAGCACCCTCCGAAGTCAAAGAGACTTGGATCATTGACCCCAGAGAGGAGTGTTAGAAGTCAGCGAGTTTGGAGGTAAATATTCTGCTAGTGTAAAGAGGGCAGAATCTCACATCATTGCATTCACTCCAGCAGGGAATTTAGTTCATCTCTTTAGAGACAAACCTGTGTCTGCCTAATGGAGCATAGTGTTCTGCTGCAAAAGTGGTGTGCTCTGGACCTAGCAACATTTAAAGAGATGGTTATTTACAACTTTCCCAGCTTCCACCTGCTCAGCAAACCTGGCTCCCCGGGCTGGGCTGGTTCCTGCTGTGACATCTGGTGGTGAGAGGAGGAAGTGAGATCTGTAAACTGAAACCTGCATCCCGAATCTGTTCCTGGATGCTAATGGCAAAGGGGATTCTCCCATGCTTGCCAAAAGCAGATGAAGTGAAAGCAGAGGCTGCATACTAGCATAAAGACCTTTCCTTTATCCAGCTACCTGGACTGGCATCTGCTGGGAAAGATCCAGAGGTTCAGTTCAGCTGTTACTGCAGATCTCAGCAATGCTTTTTCTGGAGACAAAAGGAATGAAGGATCAGGTCCAAGACAAGGCTGTAGCTACAGGTGGGCCAGGGTGAGCCATGGCCCACCGACCCACTTTGACAGTTGGCCCATCTGATCATATTTTCAGCAATTCATCTGTATTTTTATCAGCCTCTGTTTTGCTTGTGACAGAGGGTTTGTGCCCACCTCTGTCGATCACAGGCCCTGCCAAAAAATCAGTTCTGGCTGTATCTCTGGTCCAATATAGCACTAAAGTACATCAACCCACACATGACCCTGCAAATGCCTTATTCCTTTGACTAGCCCCCACGGGCCATATTCTCTCACCCCAGATGTAAATCAAGAGTAGCAGCACTGAAGTTAACAGGGTTATGATAGGTGAGAGGAAAATCAGGCCCGAGAGGACTTCTGGCATAAGGCTATACAGGACTGGGCCTACAAAAAGTTGGAGCTTGTTTGCCAGCACACCTCCAAATTCCTCTCTGAGCAGAGCCAGTGACTGGGAGGAGAGAGCATTTTCAGCTGGTGGACCCAACCCTCACCTGGTGCAAATCACTGCCTCTCCTTGAATTACTTGGGCTACAGCTGTTTGCCCCAGCCAAGAGCCTGGACCTGATTTTCCTGCCAACACTTCTGCGTCACCTTGCCCCTTGCTCTGTGTTCCCTACTTGGTGAGCGTTACTGGGCTGTTATTAGTCTGTGGGGTTTCTTGGTGCCGCCACCCCGCCTGCACCACAGTTGGTGACAGAAGGAAAGCAGGTGATTAGGGACCCCCCCCCCCAGTAATTAATGTTCTGGCTTTTGATGCTAGTCTCCCTTTGCTTTTCCTAGCTATTCTTGGGGTTGCTTGTTCAGCTGAGTGCACGCTGGGGAGCAATAGTTTAGCTGGACACTTTGCAGGAGTCCCTGGCCAAGGGCCATGGGCCAAGCTGGACTGTGGGAGGCAGCAGGTGTTTGCAGGCTTTGTGGCGCACGCAGCTGCCCTGGGGTGTGTTTGGTGCTCTCGCCCCCCAGATCTGGCTGGGTGAGGGGTATTAATGGAAGGCAGAGCCCTGTTGTCTTGTGGGGTGGGATTACAGACCCTTGCTGCCAGTCTCTGTGTCCACACACACACTGGATGTAAAATACACACAACAAACTCCTCCACCCTACATAACATCTTGCAAATGCACACACACAAACCCTCGCACAGAACACAATGGCACACATGCCCTCTCCCTAGAGTGCATGTACAGAACACAACCCTTGCACATACACACAATGGCACACATGCCCTCTCCCTAGAGTGCACAATGTACCCCTCCCGGAGAACAGAACATGACCCCTGCACACACGATGTGTACACACACCTCATACACAACTCACCCCTTGCACGCGCACACAATGGCACACATGCCCCCTCCTTGAGTACAGAACACAACCATAGCACAAAGTGTGCACAGACTGAACACAGCCCTTGCGCGCACGTGCACACACACACACACACACAGTGGCACACATGCTTCCTCCTGAAGTACGCAGTGTACCCCTCCCAGAGTACAGAACATGACCCTTGCACAATGTGTGCACACACCTCATACAGAACACACCCCTTGTACACACACACACACACACAATGGCACACATGGCCCCTTCTGGAGTACACCAGGTATCCCTCCCAGAGACAGAACACAACCATTGCATGCAGAAGGTGTGCATACACTGCATACAGAACACACCCCTTGCACACGCATGCACGCGCACACACACGGTGGCACACGTGACTCCTCCTGGAGTACAGTGTACAGTACGTGTAGCGCACACAACCCTTGCACACACAATGTGTGCACACTTAATACGGAACACACCCCTTGCGCGCACACAGACAACAGCACACTTGCTGCCCCCTCTTGGATTACACAATGTACCCCTCCGAGAGTACCGAATATGACCCTTGCACAATGTGTGCACACCTCTCATACAGAACGCACCCTTTGCGCACACACACAGTGGCACAGATGCTCCCTCCTGGAGTGTACCCAGTGTACCCGTCCCAGAGTACAGAACATGACCCTTGCACAACGCGTGCACACCTTTCATACAGAACGCACCCCTTGCACACACCCCGTGGCACACATGCTCCCTCCTGGGGTACAGAACATGACCCTTGCCCACACAGTGTGTGCACACACCTCGTGCACACTCACCCACAGTGTGTGCACACCCGGAATACAGCAGGTGCCTCTCACAAACAAGCAGGCGCGCACCAACATGCTCCCGACCCCGCACAGGTGCCCCCCAGGGCCGGTCCCGGGGGCGCAGGGGGCGGGGAAGCCGGCGGGACGGGGCTGGGCTGGGCTCGGCGCGGCGCGGCGCGGTGCGGGGAGGAGCCAGGCGCGGCTCGGCCCCGGTCTGGACGCGGGAGGCAGCGCGGCGGCCGGGGCATGGAGGGGGCGCCGGACAAGGGGGGCGACATGGCCTCGCTGGGCGACTTTGACCCCCTGGCGGGCAGCATCCCGGCCACCAAGGTGGAGATCAGCGTCTCCTGCAGGTAGGGCCGGGGGGGGGCGGAAAGTTTGTGCCCGGGGGGGACGAGACGCCGCTGGGTTTGGGGCGGCAGAGCGGGGCGAGTGGCTCGGGGGTAAAACTGCTCCCCGCTGGCTCTGTGTGTCTGGAGTGTGCCTCGCTGGGTGTGTGAGTGTGCATTGCTGT
>ML682095.1:1464845-1486403 GCA_007922195.1 Podocnemis expansa
TGTCTGCGTGTGTGAGTGTGCATTGCTATGTGTGTATCACTTGGTGTGTGCGTGCATTGCTGTGCGAGTGTGCAATTGATCTGTGTGAGTGTGTATCACTGTGAGGATGCATTGCTCTGTGTGCGTCTGGAGTGTGCATCACTGGGTGTGTATCACTTGGTGTGTGTGAGTGTGCATTGCTATGTGTGTATTGCTGTGTGTGAGTGAGTGAGCATCACTGTGTGTATCACTTGAGGTGTCAGTGTGCATCACTGTGTGTGTGAGTGTGCATCATTGTGTGTGTGTCTGGAGGGTGCATCACTGTGTGAGTATGCATCACTGGGTGTGTGAGTCTGGGTGTGTGCATTGCTGTGTGGGTGTCACTTGGTGCATGAGTGTGCATCACTGTGTGTGTGTCTGGAGTGTGCATCGCTGTGGGTATCACTTGGTGTGTGTGTGTGCATCAGTGCGTGTGTGTGAGAGTGCATCACTGTGTGTGTGAGTATAAGTGCACATCACTGTGTGTGTGTGCTTGGTTGTGCGAGTGCATTGCTGTGTGTATATCACTTGGTGCCTGAGCGTGCATCACTGTGCGTGTGTCTGGGTGGGTATTTGTGCATCACTTTGTGTGTATCACCTGGTGTGTGTGTGTGCATTTGTGTGTGTGTCCACCAGATGTGTGAGTGTGCATCTGTGTGAGTGTGTCTGGGTGTGTGAGTATGAATCACAGTGTGTGTATTACCTGGTGTGTGTACACATCAGTGTCTGGGTGTGTCAGTGTACATTAGCATGTGTGTGTGTATCACTTGGAATGTGAGAATGCATTGCTGTGTGTGTCCAAGTATGTGAGTGTGTATCACTGTGTTTGTCCGGGTCTGTGAGTATGAATTGCTGTGTGTGTATCACCTGGGGTGTGTGTGTGTGAGAGAGAGAGAGACAGACAGACACACACACACACACACACACACAAGCATACATCACTGCATGTGAGTCTGGCTGTGTGAGTACATTACTGTGCATGTATCACTGTGTGTATCTGGGTGTGTAAGTGTGCATCACTGTGTTTGTCTCAGTGTGTGAGCATGGATCACTGTGTGTGAATGTGCATCGCTGCGTGTGAGTAGCTGGGTGTGTAAGTGTTTCTCACTGGCTGTGTGCCTGGGTGTGTGTTGACCCTTAGGAATGCACAGCTCTGGGTTTTCTCGATCCCCAGTCAGTCTGGGGGCGCTGCCCCCCAGTCGCCTGCCAGCCCCAGCCGTGGGGAAATGGCCGTGTTCTCTCGTGCAGTGGTCAGAGTTGAAATCAGCAGCAACCCCAGCACCCTGAGCTGGTGCACCATGCTTCCCGCCGACCCCTCCAGTGGTTACTTTCCAGCCGTGCAAGAGGGGCAGCTTGAAGATCAAGCTTGGCCCGGGCCAGGCACCCCGGGGCATTTCTGACTGGCACCGACCGCCCAGCCCTGCGTGGAATGGGATCAGAGAGGAAGTTTCTTAGGCAGCAGCATCACTTGAACTGCTCTCTCTGTTTTTCTGGCAGCCCGGGTGCCTGACCTGGATTGGGTGGAGATGGGGAGGCAGTCAGGGACCACAACCTGCAATCCTGACTCAGTCCCCTGATTCCTCACTTTGTGCCACCCAGCTTCCTGTGCTGAGGGTCCTGCGCACCTTGAGGGGCTCCCCCCACCCCAAGAGGAGGCTGCTCAGTTGAGTTGGAAGCCGGGTGTGGGGAGGCAGGATGTGCTCTGCCCTGTGCTGGGGAGAAAAGATACATGTGGGGCCACGTTTTTAAAGGGATTTAGGCACCTAACTCCCAGGGGCTCCCATCTGGCATAATGTCCCTTCCCATTGGAGATTCCTCAGCAGGGACAGTGCTGTGTAGGAGGCTCTCCCTGGGGATCCTGCAGTTTTCAGGAGGCTCCCCTGGCTTATTTAGTAGAGAAAGGACATCACAAGGGAACCATCCTGGAGATTTTCAGCCCAGCCTCTTGCCATGGGGGAAAGCGAGCGGTGAAGCCCCAAATTATTATCCAAGCAAAGGGCACCAGGTGCCCAGGGGAGCTGAAGGTGCTGGGTTGGCTGACCAGACTCAGCACTCAGCTGATGGAGGGGCTGGGTCCCAATTTTAGTCAGACACTGGTGTAAATCCACAGCAATGGAGTTACTTTGGGCGTATGCAGCGTAACCCAGCTCTGGTCTCAGTTATCCTGGAGTAAGTCCATTAAACTCCGGATTGGCTTTAGGGCAAACAAGAAAAGTGGGTCCTGTGCAGCCATTCCTGCTTTACACTTTACAGCAGTCTGGCCCCAGCGTGTTTATGCTCCAGCTTAACATGCAGGGAGTAAACGGGGAGCGGCACCAGCTTTGAACTGCTGTGCTGTAATGTCAACCTTATTCTGTGGGCGCCACGCTCAGTAGAGAAGATGACTTTATCCATGATGCTGCTTACGAGTCGATACAAGAATTTGGTTGATTTGCTGGGAAGAAAAATGTGTATAAAAGAGAGAGTGAGCCAGATCTTCCCTTCTGCTGGTGTAAACAGGAATGGATCCACTGGCTTCAAGTGACCTTCTGTATTTTGCCCTATCGGTTGTAGAGCCTGGGCCAGCTACACCCTGCTCCCTCCGGCACAGGAAACTTTTCCTTTGGGGGCTATTTGAGAAAGTTTTGACATTTCACTGCAAGAAGCCACAGCAGGTGTTTCTACCAGCTTTCCTTCCTGCGTTTAGAGTTGGGGATTGCCTGGCCTTGGGCTTGTTGTGACCAAGGCATTGCAAGGTGGAGATAAGCCAGAGAGAGAGGGGAACCCACGAAACTGGCTTTACTTGCCAACACCTGCCCCGAGCCACCCCTTGTGACCAACCAAACAAGGAGTCCTGTGGCACTTAAAGACTAACAAATTTATTTTTTGCATGAGCTTTCATGGGAGAAAATCCCTCTTCGTCAGACGAAGTCCTGCAAGACAGAGTGTGGAGCAAGGCTTAGTTTATGAATATCTGGAAGGGCACAGTGTAGATGCTAAAGTGACATATCTATCTATCTATGACACAGATTTGCTGTGTTGCCTCTAACATGTGTCTGGCTTTCTCTGTGCCTCAGTTTCCCAGCTCTCTCTGGGCATTGATGTGGCTATGTTCTGGCTGTGCAAGGGTGTTGCAAGATTAAATAGTCCATTCCCTTAAAGTGCTTTAAAGGTGAAAAGCCCTTTGGAGGTGCTAAAGATTTGGACTGATCTCTGTGTCCAGCAGTGATGTTTTGCTCTGTGCTGCAACAGGAGCTTGTCACAGGAGATGGGAGTTCCTTTGCATGGCTTAGGAATTGAGAGAGCTGTGGAGGGGTCTGAGCTCTAGGTACCTGTTTTGTTGTCCAAAAAATTTCCATCAAAATTACTATTTTATTTTTTGGTGGAATGTATCTCTTGCGAGGATGAGGACATTGCTTCAAAAGAGTCAACTTGGTTTAAATTTTGGAGGAGGGGGTGACGGCAAAGGAATTTTCAATATTCTGTTGCCCACCCCCCCCCCCCAAAAGTTAGTCTTTAAGTGCCACAGGACTCCTTGTTTGTTTGTTTTATTAAACTAGACTAACACAGCTACCCCTCTGGATCTTGGCTACATAAAAATAGTTTTCAGATTTTTCACAAAATACCCCACAAGCTTTCATAGAAAAACTGGCAAAAAGGAAAAAAAGAAACCTGTTTTTAGGCGCAAATGTTCAGGGTGGGGGGGAAAAACCAATTTTTCCCGACCACCAGGTTTCACACTGTCTGATCACACTACCAACAGTGGAGTTCTGGTGGCCCCTGAATCCGCCATTTGCGCAATCTGTTCATGGATCAAGCTGCTGCCTTGGTTCCCCTCTGTACCAGCAAAATGACTCTGTTCCCAGACTCGGTTAAAACGTAGCGTGAACGTGTCATCATCCCATCTATGCCAGCCAGGCTTAACAGTAATAATCTTTAGCTTGTATCTAGCACATTCCATCCCTGCCTCTCCAAGGATTTTACAAAGGAGCTTGATAGCACCCTTCCTAATTTACATCTGGGGAAACTGAGGCACAAGGCGATGAAGTGACTTTGGGCAAGTCACCTAGTCAACCAGTGTGAAGAGAACAGGTCTCCTGTGTGTCAGCCTATTGCTCTAACCACTAGATAATACTGTCTTCCATGCGTTAAGTGTCTTAGGGCACTGTGATTTTACCTCTGGGTCTGGAAGTTTTGCTACTTCACTCTACTGACGTAATCAAGCCCTGTGGTGACGGATCCAGGTTTTGCAACTGGGGGGGGTGATTGGTGGGGGGCTGGAGAATGAACAAGACGTGCACTCACCGGGCAGTGCTTTCTTATTCCTGTCCGATGGGGCCAGGCCTCGCTTCCCACGCTGGGCATTGCAGCCTGGTGCACAGGGTCACAGCGCCATTCGGGTTTGGCCCAGCGAGCCATCTGTCATGACGGACAGGTGGCTGAGCCAGATCCAAGCGAGTGGTGCTGCGTGCCATGAGATCGCAGTGCCCACATCACCCCACAACTCATAGAGCTGCAGTTGCTGGGTGAGCGTGGGGTGGGCTTGCTTCCCAGCCTGGGGTGAGAAATCCTCCACATACACCTACCAGCTCTGTGGAGGGTCTGTGAATATGGAGAAAGGACCCTGACAGCGCAACTGGTGGGGCGACAGATGACTGGACGAGCAAAAGATGCTCTTGGTTGTCTGTTGGCCAGGATGAATGGGCAGTGGCAGGACAGCAGAGGGCTGGCGGTTGAGACGGAGGGGCACCGGCAGGGCAGTGCACAGTTATCGCGGATCGGGCTTGAAGAGTGTTGGCAGAGGGGGTGTTGGATTAGCTTGCCCAGGCTCTGCCTGCGACATGGCTTTAGCTATCAGCCTCTCACTGTGATGAGCTCCAAAAAAGCAGGAGACAGCATCACTCGGTTCAGCGGCAGCCTGCTGCTTGCTGTGCCTTCAAACTGCTCCCCAGCAGCGAGTCGCCCTTGAGAACGTTGTCGTAAGCGAAGCCTTGCAATATAATGAGCAACTGTCGTTTTTCAACACAGGCATTAAACACGGGCACCACTCTGTGACACCCCAGGCATAGTTTCGTGCTCTCAGGGAACCAGAAAATGGCTCGAGGGGCCCATCCCAGCTCCCCTAAAGTTGGTGGCTTCCCATGATTAGAGGGAGGGGAGGCAGGCTTTTTAAAAAGACTATTTCAATGTATTTCTGTGCTGAATCCGTCCATGAGTCTGATTGATGGGGGTGTTTGGAACAGGATTCTGTGCCAACCTTCAGAAAGGATTGATAGTGGGTGAAACTTCATGATCTGTAAAGAATGACTGAACTTTTTAAAGCTCCCCCCGCACTTGTTTTTACTATCAAGTCTTTCTTGGTTTTTTTGCTGGAGGTCTTTTCTGAAGGACCAGAGAACCGGAGCATGACCCTTCTCTTAATAGAAATGGTGGAGATATTTGACTCTTTAACAGAGAGAGCTTTCCTCCCAATGATTTGCTTTACTTTTGAGTTAACTAGGGATGAACAGAAAATGAATCCAAGGGGTCTGAAGCTGACTGAGTTAAATTCCTTTCTCCCTTTTCAGTGTTCAGTGGTACCTTTGGTGACATAATGCAGCTAGTTCTCTGGTTGTCCATAGAGACATCCAGGAAAAATGGGAGACAGAACTTGAATTTCTATTGTACAAAACAAGCAAGAGAGAGGTAATTTTTTAAATAAGATACTCCCGCACCTACATCTTGACACACAGATGGACAGAAAGATACAAACCACAGCCATCAACCCCCACTCATCACACTTGCCTCAGTGTCCAGTGTTGCTTTTCAGGTTCCCAAAACGGTGCTCATTTGTTGTTGACCTTTCCATTTCTTATCAAAAGGATGAATCTCACCACTGAGCAGTAAAAATTCTGTGCCAGATTCAAACGGCTTTAAAGGGGGATTAACTGGGGGCTTGAGTAAATTCCAAGGGACTCTTTCTTGCCCCACTTTCAGTCACACATGATGGATTAGCTGTTCCTGTGCCATAAAAGCAGTCATACATTGTTGAGTTGCTACAGTCTGATCAGCGTAAAAACAGACTCATGCTCTGCCTTGACCAGTTGGAGACCAGCTCAGCCACATAACTAGTTTTTTCTTACAAAGTACTTTGTCTGTAAAGTGTATTTCCCTTAAGAGCATAGTGTGTCTCCAGGGGAAGTGCTGCTTCCTAACGGAAGAGGTGCTGTCTTCCAGCTTGAAATGCTGGTCTGTTCAGCTGTAGCCTTTGCTTAGCCAATACTCCTATATGAGACAGGCTTCTCTGTTCATCTTTACTAATGTTACAGGAATTCCTTCCACAGATACAGCAACTTTCTCCCAGCACTGTGATCTCAGGTGGGATTGTTATCCCTGTGTGACAGATGGGGAAACTGAGGCACAGAGATGGAAAATGGGTCATGCAAGGTCATGTAGCAGGGGGCATTTCTTCACTGATGTAAATCAGTGTAATGCCACTGATTTTCAGTTGACAAAAGTGGTAGAAAACCTAGATCTCTTAAATGCTAGCTCCTTGCGCTAATCACTCAGTGCCATTACTCCATGACACCTACAGGTCTCTGGTTATCTTTGCTGGGAGGGCTTTTCCCCTTGTGCCCTGGATTATAGGAGGCATTTAATTAATGCCCTAGGTAACCGATGGAAGCTATATTGAAACCCCTCCTTTCAGCCTTGGCATCTAAGTAGAACAGACTAAGGCCAGGATTTCTAAGGATGGGGCCCTGTCTGGATTGTGGAAGAGGTCAGGAAGAAATTTCCTCACCTGTGGGCTCTAGCATGGCACAAGACAACTGCATTTTGCGTGTGGGGTGGTGGAGGGTGTTTGCCTTCCTCCGAGCATTGAGCCTTTAGCAGGATCCAAGATGAGATGGTCTCATCCGGGATGCTGGACAAGGGACCACATGACAGTTGGGTTCCTGTTGTTCTGCGGGAGAGGGACCCTCAGATTGTGTGATCTGGAGCAGGGCTGGGAACTAGACAGAGCAGTCTGCTGGATCCGTTTGGCAAGAGGCTGGAGTCCCTGTGTAACATGATGGCCAAGCATGTCTTTGTCCCCATTTGGGGACTGGCTCACATGTAACAATTTGTGAGGCAGCCACTGCCTCTCCCACAGTAGAGGCCCTGGTATTACCAGCCTAGATGCAGTCCCCATGCATGGGCCAGGTGTATTGCAAGGGGTCGGGGCAGGCAGAAGCGGTGACGCTGGTGGGCAAGCCACACGGAGGCCGGGAGCTGCCAAGAGGTGAAAGGTCTGCATGGGAGGGAGTAGAAGTGGGTTATGCAGGTAGGAGCAACCAGGCTGTCTGTCATTGCTGCTCTGAGCTGCAAAGGTGAGTTTTGTTTCCCAAATACCTGGACTTAGGAGCACCAGACCCAGAGCTTCTGAGAGGCAGAGCAGTGAGAGGGAGAAGGGAAAAGGATCCTTCTTCAGTGATGCAATGAAAGAAGCAAGCTGACAGAGTCCTGTGGTGAATGTAAATTCTAATCCATAATATATGATGCACCAGTTAATAGATTTAATGATAAATCACAGCTGATGAGAAAGAGAGAGCAAGCCAGCTGTTCTGGGGGTCACCTAGCTCTTGGGCAGAGATCAAGGGGACACTGGCCTTTAAGTAGGGCCCCCACACAAGGGGAGGGGGTGGAACGATGTGCTTTACGGGTGCCTGGAGTGCCCAGCCAAGCTGCAACCCCCATTACAATATGTGAGGAAGAGGGCCCATTTTATAAGTTTGTACCAGGCCTGAGTAATTAGTCTTGGGATGTGCCTTTAAGACATGCCAAACAGGGAGCCACCACCCCGCTCAGAACAAGGATGTGCATTGAATTGTTTAACACTGATGCTGGGCCAAATCCTCAGAAGGCATCAACGGGTGTTGCTCCGTGGCTTTACACAAGCTGCGGATCTGGCCTGATGTTTTCTGTGGGGCTGGGTGGCTTGCAGGGCTGGAAGTGAGGTCTGCTCCCAGGTTACAGGCTTGACTCCAGTCCAAGTTCAGATAAAACTAGCAAAGAAAGGGATCTGTAGCCTCTGTTTCTAGGTGCAGCCTGGTGAGGATGGTAACAGCAGTGAGTCTGCATAGGAGGCAGGCAAAGCAAGCCGCAGCCCTGCCGAGGGGACCCAGCTTCATGGCAAAGTGTTGACCATGTCTAAGGGCCTGATTCTCCTCTAAGTTACACCAGTGTAAATCAGGAATAGTTCCAGTGGCATCACACCCAGGCAGGACCAGTGTCAGTGAGAGAGGAATCAGGCTGCTCGATGCCAACAAAGAGCGACCTTCACAATGGGCCAGACCCACAGTGGGTGTAAATGAGTGTGACTCCATTCAAATCTGTATCTCTGTGCTGAGGTACTCCAGCTCGGCATCTAGCCCGGTGCCAAGTGTTCTGGTGAATCTCCTGCAAGAGTGAATGCTCACTTGGACCTGCTGACTGGGCTGGGACTCAACTGAGCACCAGGCTGTAGGGGAGTGTATGCTGACACAGCCAGCCAGGGTCCAAGAGGTGCTGAGGTCTGGGAGGAGATGGCAGGGGCCCTGGCTGAGTGTTTTGTGGATCTCATTCCCATGTCAGGTCCTGCCCAAATGCTGAGAGAAGGTCTGATCATGGCCAGAGCTGCAGCTTCTCCAGAATTCATCCTTGCTCCACCTCCCTGGGATCTCCCTGCACTCAGCGGACCATGGTTCCCTTTAGTTTAGAGACTTGTAGGCAGCTTTGGAGAGTGCATGTATGAGAGAATTTCAGGCTAGTTGTGAAAACAGTCAGAGTCAGTCCGACTCCCATTTCTGCAGTTTCTCAGGCAGCCTGAGCTGGCCCCACACAAGGGCTCCAGTTCAGATTTCATACCCTCAGATGTAATATTAACTGGGAGCAAAAGGAGATGGGTTGGGGAATTTCTCCTGGGGCATTGCTCTCGAATTCTTGGCATGGGGAGCTGCAGATGGAGTGAGCTGAGGTTTAAGGCAGTTCAGGGATGCTGTGTCTGCCGAGAGGCGAAGACCAGGTGTGGCAACATCATCTATTGTAGCTGTGAATTGAACATGGGATGTCTATTGATTCTGTTCTAGTGTAAGTAAAAATTAAAGTTAGCCTGTAGCTGAAAGGGACCTGGATCTGAGAAGCCCCCCACTGGGCCTTTAGAGAGCATTAGGACATTTTCTCCAGTGGCTTGCACCCATCCTCAAGCATTACTCACTTTCCCGATGCCTTGATGTCAAATGTCCCCAGCCACAGCACTCACCAAAGGGAGGGACTGAATGGGTCATTTGTTTAGGAAGTCAGATGATTCACATCTTATGTAATTCGGGAGGTATATTCCTGTTGTCGAAGTCCGAAGTCCGTGGGTAGGGACCTTGTTTGTTTCTTTCTTTTTTCTCCAGAAAGTAGAAAAGTCACACAAAAGAAATTAAACAAAAATTCGTTCCATTCAACAGAAGTTGGAATATTTTTCTAACCCTACATATGGATGGTCACTGACTAGACCACATTGCTATATTCAGCTACAGCTTTCTCTTTCAAGAAGTGTTCAGGATAAATTGTTCCATTTAATTTGAGGGATGGGGTGAGTTGGGAGGCTTAGAAATTGTGCAGAATTTCAGATTTTGATCATGTTTATGGCCTGAAAGCTAATTCCCACCATACCTATAGTTATGAAATTACCCTTCATTGAAACCTTATCGATGAGATCAAGCCACAGGCCTGGTTCGGACCTCGCTGACTGCGTACATCAAGTAACTCTGTTGAAGTTACTGGAGTGGTTGTGGTAGTAAGGTGTGAAGGCAAAAGCTGGTGTGTTGTAAATTGGTGACTACACTGACTTACACTAGCTGAGGATGTGGCCAGTAATTTTCCCTCCTGTCTCTCGCGTGTATATGAGTCCCTCGTGTGTTGATTGATATCTTGGTTGCTGTTGAAACCAGGGAATGAATTAATTCTGAATTCCTCTGATATGGAAATTGCTGGATCAGAAAGAGAAGGGTCTTTATCTGGAGCTGTACAACTTGACCTTGGTTTCTTTTTTTCTAAGGGGATGGGGACCTCTTCCAAACCTTCCCCCCACCTGTGATGTCAAGTGTTTTTTCCCCCCTGTTTATTTTTTCTTCTTTATTTCAGATTTCATTTTTTTCCCTTTAAGTGCCTGCACTCATGGATTCCCTCCCACCTCACCCCCCTGTGTCTCCCCTCATCTTGGCCTCAACTTCTTGCTCTACCCCAATCAACCTAACCCTGTGGAGAAAAACAAACAAACAAGCCCCTGTCCCCAAATCATATGAGTATTTGCTTCATTAAAATTCTGTTTTGTTCACACTCTTCCATGTTGGATTTGATAACAGAGCACCCTTTTCTGGCAGAGGCTGGCACCAGAGTAGCTGGAAACGTCCTCCAGTAGCAGTGCCCCTGCACCATTTCCTTACCATTTCCCATCTTGGCAGAGGCGGGTTTTTGAGTCCCTTGGGGAGCCCTTGCAGCCCGTATTTGTGGATTGTTCCTTGCAGCACGGGTGGATTTCAGGACTCATGGTCACTCTTTGGTGCTCTTCACAGTCTGACTCCTAAAACTGTAACAGTCAAAGAGAGAAAAGTCCTACCAGTGATTGGTCCCGTGCAGACCATCTCCTCAGTGGCAAAGCCAGGGGGCTTGTCAGATCTTTTGCGGGGTGCTCTTCCGTGCAGGCTCAAGTTGGTACTGGGGTGGGTGGATCTTCTGAATGAGGGCTTCCTCCCAGCCAGGGCACCTTCCCATTCCTCACAGGTGTTTTGAGGGCCCCCTTGTAATCAAATTCTCCAGGGCTAAACTAGCGAGTAGTGGCTGGCCAAGATATTCCCCCTATAGACTGGAAGTGGCATGGCTGAGATCTGTTCCAGAGCAGAAATGCCAGTGCTAGATCCTTCATTGCCGGCTGGAGCTGCACGTGGTCAGAGTTCCCTGGGGTCATGGCTGCTAGATTATTTTCTTCATCACTTCTGGCTGACAGGCCTTTTTCTGGGGAAACGGGGATGTTCCCCACAGCTGAGCTAGCATTCCTACATGGGGCCAGCCGAGCTTCCCTAATGTGTGGTGAGCATACTGGTTTACGTGAGTATGGGCGCCATGCTTTCTCACATTGCTCTTGAGGTGGCCAGTTCCATGCTGCCTAAGGATAAATTCCTGCATTCATTAAGAGCATGGTCCGGTGGGGAACTGAGCACCTCTTTAGATGTCCTCAGCACTTCTCCAGACCTGGTCCCTAAGAAGCCCCTGAGGAAAAGGCTGGTGAGGATATTGAGATGTGGTGGAGTGATGCTAAGAGGGACTTGGTGATGGTGGAGGGCTGTGTGGCAATGTTCCCTCTAATTATTTGTAGGCTGTGTGTGCAAATTTCTTTGTGTGTGCAAAAAAATTTCTTTGTGAGCACCAATATTAGCACTATTGAATTTTTTTGTGCGCATTTTATTTTGTTGTGTGCGTGGGTTTCATGACCTGTGTGCGTGCGCACATGCGTACGGCTTAGAGGCAACAGTGGTGGTGGTGGGGCTTATTTTTCCTAGGCTGCATTTGCAAATGCTGTATGCAGTGTCTCTGGCTGCCATATTGCACTCAGCAAGCATCTGGGAGCTAGGAATGTTTTTGGGGCACCCCAGCAATAATGGCAGGCCACACAGAAGGATTTCAGCATCTTCTCTTTGCCCAGTGCTGGTTGACTGGTTGGTTAAGGCAGGGATGGACAAAACTGGCTCATAGCTAGGAACCAGCAATTTTACTTTTGGTCACCAGAGCATGCTTCTCCATTACATTTCTGCAGTGGAGCTAGGAGACAGGCTACTAAAACTGGTTGCCATGGTGACCAGAAACATGGATTTGTCGAGGCCTGGGTTAATGGAAGCCAGGAGTCACGATTTCAAATGTTCTTTTCCACTTGGCCAGAGGCTATTGTTTCAGTAGCTTGAGTGATGTGGGTCTTGAGTGATTAAGTACAAGGAAGGTCCTGGAGACTTGAGTTCTTGCCTTGGCTATGGACCAGGGGTGGACTAGGGTGGGGAAAATTCATGCAGTCTCTGGTGGCATGATGGTAGGTGCCTGGTGCTTTGCTGGGCTCAGCAAATGAGGGCATGCATTGTCTCGGGCCAAGAGAGCTTGCGGCTGAGGCACAAAACGGGGCCAACTATCTGGCCCTTTCGCACCTGGGAAGGGCTCCGTGGAAGGACGGACAGTGGTTCTGGGCTCTCGGTGCAGTGAGCACCCAGCCCAGGGAAGGGGCATCAGTGGGTGGCTTCAGACACTGGTTGCACAGGATTTTGGCGCCCTGCAGCTGCTCCCATTAGTGAGCACAGTAGCCGCTGGGGAAGGCGAGGGTCATGGAGCGCTCTGCCTGAGCTGGGTGCAGAGGGCAATTCCTTCACCTCTCAGTGCACTGGGGTCTATGTGGTCTGCTCAGCCCCATGATCCATGCCGAGAGGCCCACACCCGTTCAGATCAGGCCTCCCATGAGGGAGGAGAGGAGATGCAGCCAATCCTCCCTTCCTGCCATCACTCCAGGCCCTTGTTCCCTAGCCTGCCTGCCTGTGATTAATGGGCCCATCTGTCTCCGCTAACAAATCAGCGGACGCCCATTAGAGGTCTGGGGGCTGCCTGCCAAGTCCTCCAATGGGCTGATCTAATTCACCAAATAGAGTGGGGAAGGAGGGGCATGACTGAGCCATCAGCAGACTGCACCCCGCCATCTGGGGAACCCATGGGGCAAGATCCTCCAGGATCAGAGTCCCGTTGGTGCCTTGTGCGGAATCACTCTCAGGCGGGTCTTTGTCTGCTCCCAGGGCACCCCAAAGTCACTCTGAGCCCAACTTCAGGCTCTGTGGCATGGGAAAAGCTGCCTTCTGGCCTGTCCACCCACATATTACTGCCCTGGTCTCAAAGGGCCTCCAAGACCCCCATCCACCTCCAGGATCTCCTGTCCCCTAAACACCCCCCCCTCCCCGCTCTCAGAGGTCTGATGTCCCCTCTCTTCTGTCAGGGGCTGTTCTGTTGTTGCTGCCCCAAGTCTCTGGAAAGGTCTCCCTGCCACCTCCTTTCCCTGCACAGCTCCACACCCACCCCATCTCTACTGCCTACAATCAGTCTTCCAGCCTCCCCTTCCCCGGTGTCCACGCTCTCTGTTCCTGGCCCCCTGTTCTCACTGTCGTAGGTGTGGGTGCCCTTTTACAGTGTCACATTGCATTGTATGGGTCTACACACCAATTATTCCAGCAGCTCTAAGCACCCCTTATAGAAGAGGCTTAGCCGAAGTTGAGTTTCCAAGAACATCAGCACTGTCTCTTAATGGTGCCCGGGGTCTTCTCACGCAGTCCGTGCCGGAAGGGCAGTTCTGAACCACATTGCAATAGACAGAGGTAACAACATGCCTGGATCCACTGCATGGATTGAACCAGAGACCTCTGGATCTAAGAGTATCAGATGCTGCTGCTGGAACTAAAGGACTGTCAAAGAGCAGGCGGGCACTAGCAGACTCATGGATCACTTGCCAGGAGCCTGCTTGCGTCGTCTTTCTCCTTGTGAATGATTACAGCGTCTCCCAGGCGCCCATGAATGCAGCTACCTCTAGGGTGGAGCTGAGCGGTTATTGAACAGTTGACAGTAACAAACAACAATCCAGGCAGGAAGTGAAGGAGGCTGTGCATGAGAAATCACAGGGAAGGATGGTAATTTGTTGAGTAGGAGTGTGGCCGGGATTCTGTGGTTAACATCCCTTCTCAGGGAATAGAGCTGGGAGCACTGGCACCTAGTGCGCTGCTCTAGCCAATAGACAGCATTTCCAGGTGTGTGGATCAGAGTGAAAAAAACACAACTTATGATTAAAAACCCCACCCTTGTTTCTTTCGGCTTAACTGATCTTAGCTGGATGCTTTTGCAGCTCTCCGGGGGGAAGAAAACTCCTAAGGCTACAAGAGTGCAGCTGGCTATGAATCAATGCTCTGTGCTGGAATGACTCCCAGCCCTGGTCGATGTGAAGATTAGATGCTGACAGAATGAGCTCTCGCTCTAATGAGAAAACCTCCTGAAACCTGTCTGGGCTAATTAAGAGACATGGTGGGAAACTCCAGCCCTGAGAAGACCAACCAAAGAACCTTTGCAAGTCTCTTTAGCTAGCCTGAGAACCTAACAATGCTAAGCAGCCTCTGAATAGGCATCGTTTCCCTGTGGCATCAGGTCAGAAGGGAGACACAACTCCAGGAAGAGGGAAATCTCATCTGGGAGGACCTGAAACCTGGCTTAAAAATAGCCAGAAAAAAGTGCCACCTGGGAGAAGTGCCCATGAGCTTCTGGGTCCTTTTTCTGATTCTGAGGTGGAGTGTGGCTTAGTGGTTAGGGCAGGGCCGAGAGACTGTGGCTTCTCTTTTCTCATATCAGCTCTGCCACCCACTCATTTTGTGCCCCTGGACATCCCCGCTTTGTAATTCAGTTTCATGATCTGTAACAACTGGTGAGTGATACCTATCCACTGCAGCAGGTGCTCAGCAATCCCCAGGAGAAAAGTTCCACGTGAGTACAGAGCACTACCCACGACTTCCCTCCTGCTGGCTGCAGAAGGGAGCTGCAGCCTAAGGACTCAGGTGGAGTGTGTTGCCACAGGGGCTACGAGATCTGTGCAGGCTGCTTGTGGCAGCCAAGGGGATGGGATATCAGCACTTGCCTCCCTCTGGCTGTGGTAGGGAGCACAACAAAATGCTCCACCTGGGTTCCCAGGCGCTGGGGTTGCAGCTGGAGCCCCAAAGAGGGGAGCACTGATCTATCCCACCAGCTACAGAAGGGAGCTTCTGCCTAGGGCAGGCCTCGACAAACCTATGTTTCTGGTCATCATGATGACCAGTTTTAGTAGCCTGTCACCTAGCTCCTCTGCAGAAATGTAATGGAGGAGTGCTCTCTGAGAACCGAAAGTAAAATGGCTGGCACTTAGCTGTGAGCCAGTTTTGTCCACCCCAGCCTAGAGACCAAGTGGGCACACAAGACTGTGGGACGTATTCAGTTTCCTTGCTGCAGCCAGGGGGAATGGAGATTACCAAGGAGGCAGCCTCCTTGCTGATTTTCTTCCATCTGGCTGCAGTGGGAGGAGGGGAGAGTGCTGCTGGTGGAACAGCTAGGATCGACCATGTTCAAGGAGGGCTGAGACTCTAAAAATCAGTGTCTTACGGTGTGGCTTTTACTTAGCAAGCCACCCACTGTGACTTAACTGCCAGGCTGTGTGCTTCAGTGCGTAGTGACAGTCACTTATCTACATGAGTGCTTTGTCTGTGAGTGCGTGACATACTGTGAGTGATTTATGGGTGGAAAATGGTGAATGTAAAAATGCATACAGTACTAAAATGTTTACTTTAAATATGGAGTGATTTGTAGTTCTTAATGGTGTGCATGTTGATACTTCTTTTTTTATCAGTTGATAGACTAGTGGCCTTTCAGGGTTGTAAAACAGATATTCGTGGCCCTCGAGCCAAAAACATTGGGAATCGCTGATCTACACCATCCCTGACAGATGCTTGTCTAACTTGCTCTTAACAATCTCCAGTGCTGAAGATTCTGTCAGCTCCGTAAGTGATTTATTTCAGGCCTTAGCTACCAAGACGGGAAGTTTTTCCTAATGTCCAACCTAAATTGCTTCACTGCAATTTAAGCCCATTGTTTCTTGTCTTATCTTTGGAGGTTAAGGAGAACAATTTTTCTCCTTTCTTCTTGTAAAAACCTTTTGTTTACTTGAAAACTGTTATCATGTCTCCTCTCAGCCTTCTTTTCCCCAGGCTAAACAAACCCAGTTTTTTTAATCTTTTCTCATACTTATGTTTTCTAGAACTTTAATCATTTTTGTGGCTCTGATCTGGATTTTCTCCAATTTGTCCACATCTTTTCTGAAATGTGGTGCCAAGAACTAGATACAACACTCTAGCTCAGTGGTCCAACCTGTGGTCTGTGGACCACTGGTGGTCCTTGAGAGTACTGTAGGTGGTCCGTGTGCGTGGGGAGGAGATAATTATTGCAGGCAAACATACTGTGATGAATGCAATATGTTTTGGAGTGAGCATAATAAATTATTAGATATAACAGCATTTTTAATATGCCTTGATATGCATGTTTGACTCCTGTCAGCCATAGGCTATATGAAAACCATTTAAAATGGTATGTTTACATGGTGGTCCACAAAAGCTTTGGATGATGATGTAGTGATCCACATAAAGGAAAAGGTTGGGAACCGCTGCTCTAGCTGAGACCTAATCGGCACAAAGTAGAGTGGAAGAATTACTACTTGTGTTTTGCTTACAACACCCCTGCTAATATATTCCAGAATAAATGTTTGCTTTTTTCGCAACTGTGTTACTCTATTGACTCATGATTCACTTGTGATTCACTCTGACCCCCAGATCCCTTTCTGCACTGCTCCTTTCTTGGCAGTTATTTCCTATTTTTTATGCATGCAACTGATTGTTCTATCCTAAGTGGAATACTTTGCATTCATCGTTATTGAATTACATCCTATTTACTTCAGACCATTTCTGCAGTTTGTCCGGATCATTTTGAATTGTGATTCTATCCTGCAAAGCACTTTCAACTCCTCCCAGGTTGATAGCATCTGCAAACTTTCTAAATGTAATCTCTGTGCCACTATCTAATCATCAATGAAGATACTGAACAGAACTTCGCCTAGAAGTGACCCCTGCGAGACATCACTTGATGTGCCCTTCCACCTTACCTGCAAACACTGTTAACTACTCTCTGAGAATGCAAACAGGGAGTCTGGTGGCACTTTTTATTCGTGGGAGAAAATCCCACTTCATCAGATACTTTATCTTCAAGTGTCTGACGAAGTGGGATTTTCTCCCACAAAAGCTTGTGTGATAAATAAATTTGTTAGTCTTTAAAAGTGCCCCCAGACTCCTTGTTTGTTTTGCTGAACTAGACTAACACGGCTACGTCTTGGGAACATCTCTGGGAATGGTGTTCAATCCAGTTATGCACTCACATAGTAGCAGCTTCATGTGGGCTATATTTCCCTGATGTGCTTATGAGATGATCACACGAGCCTGTATCAATAGCCATAGTAAAGTCATGATATACCACATCTACTACTTTCCCCATCCACATGGCTTGTTACTCTGCCAAAGAAAGCTCTTGGGTTTCTTTGACATGAGTTGTTCCTGACAAATCCATACTGACTGGGACTTATCACCAAATTATTTTTAGGTGTTTGCAAATTGATTACTTGATTATTTGCTCCATTATAGCATTAACCCTCCTCTGATGCCTATTAACTCTGCTGTCTGCTTTTGGGAAAGGCACCCATTGACTCCAGGGGAGCGTTGGATTAGGCCTAAATCACCACCTGCTGTCTTCAGTGCAATGAAGGATGGACAGCTCCCGTAGGGAGAACAGGATGGTCACAGCTAAGACCCAGGGATCCTGGCTCTGCCTCCGTCATCAGTAATATCTGTGGCATTGGCAGGAAGATCTCCTTGGCGAATTAGTTGGAATGTAATTAAGAAACACCCATCTGAAACTCTGGGCATTGAATGAAACCCTGCAGAGCTTCACTGCTCGCCTTGGCATTGCACAAGATGTGACTTGGGGCTTTGTGTCTTATCAATAGTACAAATCATAATGGGGAATGTTGGGTGCTCCAGTAGATCAAAGCAGCAGCAATAGCATGCGTAATGCACAGGACATTGGATTGGCAGTCAGAGATCTAGGCTACCCCTGCTGTGAACTACTGGGCGACCTTGGGCTAGTCGCTTCCTTGCTCTGTGCTCAGTTTTTCCATCTGTAAAATGGGGTTATGAAATTGCCCTCCTGGCTCATATAGTTGCAGACCAGAGGGCACAGATCACCCGGCCTGGTGATCACTGGCCAGTAGCCCCACACACGAAGCCCAGTGTTTGAAATGAGACAGAAGCATCACAGCCCTCAGAGACTGGACTTCTGTGTTTCACAGGCAGAGAACAGGAGGGACTGAGGAGCACCAGTGCCCGAGGCCCCCATGATGGGAGGGAAATGATTATGTGAGTGAGACCCAGATAATCCTGGCAAGTGAGCTGCACCCACACGCTGCAGAGGAAGGCAAAAAAGCCTCAAGATCTTTGGCAATCAGACCAAGAGGAAAATTTCTTCTTGACCTTTCATGTGATGATCGGTGAGACCCTGACACATGAGAGCAGAGTGTTCTTAGCCACAGCCAGACGGGTGGTGCTCAGCTCTCTCTACCACCTGTGCTTTGGTGGCACGTGGGACTCTTGGTTTGTTCGTGGCAGATTCATGTGAGCTGATCTCTGGTCCCATGGCACTGGAAAGCTCCTCAGGCACAGGTTTGCATGGGGAAGGACTTTTTAAGATGCTTTCTTCATGGCCTCATTGTGCTGCTGGCTGCTAAACCCACTCTGTGGCAATTGACTGTGCTCTGAGATGAGGGACTTGCTAACATCATCTCGGAGTCTCAAGGATATGTTGCTCCCTCCTCAGTGCCAAAGCCTGCTGTCTGGAAGGAGGGAGACACAAACCCACTGTGGGAGGTGGAGCTGCAATAAATTCCCACGTCTGGTTGCAGTGCGGTCGACTTGACACCTTTTGGCATCAAACCCCTGTCATTTTCCTGCCCCTAAACACCTGGCACCGTGGCCCACCAGCCATGTCAGAGCCACACATTCTGCATCGCCTAGTTTCCTTTCTACCTTCTCAAGGACGAGAGAGAGAATTTGTGGTTTAGAAATCAATACTGCAGCACCGGTTGGCTATTTTATACCTGTGGACCCGCAAAGCCACACCCTGAGATACATAAAACACAAAGATAAGAACGGCCATGCTGGGCATGGCCAACACCCATCTAGCTCAGTTTCCTGTCATCTGACGGGCTAATATCAGGTGTTTATTAGGGAGTGAACAGAACAGGGCCCTTTTCAGTGATCCATCCCCTGTTGTCCACCCACAGCTTCTAGCAGTTGGAGGTTCAGGGACACCTGAGAATAGTGGTCAGCTTGGCTAATAACCATGGATGGACCTGTCCTCCAGGAACTGATCTAGTTTCTTTTGAGCCAGTTATAGTTTTGTCCTTCACAACATCCCCTGGCAATGAGTTTCACAGGTTAACTGTGCATTGATTGAAGAAATACTTCCTTTTGTTTCAAAGCTGCTGCCTGTTAATTTCATCAGGTGATCCCTAGTTCTTGTGTTATGTGAAGGGGTAAATAACACTTTTTTTCCCCACACCAGTCATGATTTTATAGCAAAAACAAGAGTCCTATGGCACCTTAGACTAACAGATTTGTTCGGGCATAAGATTTTGTGGGCTCCAACCGACTTCGTCAGATGCATCTGACGGAGCCCATGAAAGCTTATGCCCAAAGAAATCTGTCAGTCTGTAAGGTGCCACAGGACTCTCATTGTTTTTGCTGTGCATAGACTAACACAGGTACCTCTCTGGAAATGATTTTATAGACCGCTATCATATCCCTCCTTAGTCATTTTTGTTTTCAGCAGAACAGTCCCAGTCTCTTAATTTCTCATCATACGGAAAATGTTCCATACCCATACTCATTTTTGTTGCTCTTCTCTCTACTTTTTCCAGTTTTAATATATCTTTTCTGAGCTGCAGCAGCCAGAACTGCATTCAATATTCAAGGTGTGGGCGTACCATGGATTTGTGTAGTGGCATTATATTTTCTGTTTTATTATCTGTTCCTCTCCTAATGGTTCCTAACATTCTGTTAGTTTTTGACTGTCACTGCACATTGAGTGGATGTTTTCAGAGAACTATCTACAGTGACCCCAAGATTTCTTTTTTGAATGGTAACAGCTAACACAGATGCCATCATTTTGTATGCCTAGTTGGAATTAGTTTTTTCAATGTGCATTACTTTTCACTTGTCACTGTTGAATGGCATTTGCCATTTTGTTGTTCAGTTTTGCAAGATTCCTTTGTAATTCTTCTCTGTCAGCTTTGGCCTTATCTAGCTTGAATAATTTTGTATCATCTGCAAATTTTGTCATCTCAGTGTTCACCCCTTTTTCTAAATCATTTAAGAATACATTGAATAGCACTGGTCCCAGTCTAGACTCCAAGGGGACACCACTATTTATCCCCCTCTGTTCTGAAAAGTCACTCTTTATTTCTAACTTTAGTTTCATGTCTTTTAACCAATTGCTGAGCCATGAGAAGATCTTTCTCTCTTTTCCAGTGCCACATGCTTTGCTGAAGAGCCTTTTTGATCCAGATATTATAGTTGGTTACACCAGTGTAAATCAGGAACATGCACTGGAATGATTTCAATGGTTTTATTCTGGATTCACATCAGTTTAAGTGACCGTTTTATTGTCTCAGCTAGAGACTTTCTGAAAGTCCAGGTGCACTATATACACTGGATTGCCCATATCCACGTTTGTTGATGTCCTTAGAGAATTCTAATAGGTTGGTACGGTGTGATTTCCCTTTATAAAATCTGTGTTGACTCTTCCCCGACAAATTGTGTTCATCTGTGTCTTCGATCAGGCTGTCCTTTACCATTGTTTCAACCAATTTGCCTGCTCTCACAGGCACACACAATCTCAGTTGTGTGTAAGAGGGGCAGAGTGACCACAAGATATATAGTAGTGCAGGAGGAGCTCACACATGTTGGTGCCAAGTCCATGGGCAGTACACTAGTGTGTGCAAGGAAAGCCATGGGTGTTCTCCCTGCTGCCCTGTGGGCACGGGGGTGCCCCGAATGAGTACTGCCCTCCTCATCACCACGCACAACATGCTTGTGGGCTGGTCACTGAGCTGGGCAATTGCAGGGTTGAGCCTCCAGTCGAGTACCAGGGGTTCTCCTGTTGGCAGAAAGGGGAGGGAATGCTAGCACACTAGTGTTGGAAGGGAGGAAGGGGTCGCTATGGGATGCTACACATCCCTAGCCATTGCCCTATATCACCAGCTGGCAGGTGGAGACTCTGAGCCTTTTGCTTCCCTGCAGGAATCTGCTCTTGGCCATTCCTCTGCCAGCACCTGCTCTTGGGTCTGTTTCCTGCAGGAGCAGTGGGGAGTCTGAGAGAGACTGAGAACCCCTGGTGTAAGTGCTCAAGGCCCGTTAACACCCATGAGCACCCTGGGGGGCAGCAGCCTCATTCTTTGAGTGGAACAAGAGCAATTGCTGAGAGCAGGGTCTGAGTTTGTCTTCGCCTACATTAGAGTCCCTTCCTTGACTTTGCTAGAATTACTCCTGGTTTACACCACGGGAATGACAGGAGAATCAGGCCCTCTGGGTTTGTGTCTGATTTACGCCAAGGGAATGAGAGGACAATTGGACCAAATGCAATTACTCCTGATTTACACCAGGGTGATTGAAAGGAGAATCAAGCCCAGGGGGATTGCTTTGGATTTACACCATTGGAATGAGAGGAGAATTGGGGCCAATGAAATTACTGCTGGTTACTTCAGGGTGAATGAGAGGAGAATTTGGACTAGTTGAGTTATTCCTGATTATAAGGGAATGAAAAGATGGAATTACTCCTAGTTTACATCAGGGGAATGACAGGAGAACTGGGCTCAGTGGAGTTATT
>ML682095.1:1486413-1557441 GCA_007922195.1 Podocnemis expansa
GAACTGGGCTCAGTGGAGTTATTCCTGGTTTACACCAAAGTGAATGAGAAGAGAATTAGGCCCATTGGTGTTGCTTCTGATTTACACCAGAGTGAATGTGATGAGAATAGGACCCAATGGACTTATTTCTGATTTACACCAGGGTGAATGTGAGGTGAACTGAGCCCAGTGAGTTTGCTCCTGATTTACACTGGTGAGACAATAAAACTGTCAAATGGGTGTGAATCCAGGGCAAGTGCAATGGGTTCACTCCTGATTTACACTGGTGAGCTGATAAAACTGTGAAACTGATTTGAATCTAGAGCAGGGGTCTCAAACTCAAATCACCATGAGGGCCACATGAGGACTAATATGTTAGTCCAAGGGCCGCATGTCTGAAACCTTTTCATACAACAATATTGCAAATATTGGTAATGGTAGTGTCGTTGCGGGCCACAAGAAATAGTTAGGGGCCATATGCAGCCCGCAGGCCGTGTATTTGAGACCCCTGATCTAGAGTAAACCCAATAGGTTCACTCCTGATTTTCACTGGTGTGACCGAGTGTAATATCTGGACAACAGAGCTAAATCTGTAGACCTCCACTGATGGTCTGAACCATTGCTTTGTTTGAAGATCTTCCTGTAGCCTAAGGGAAATACACATCTTAAAAATGGAAATTAAATACTCTTTGCACTTACAATATGTGAGAGTAGAATGATGGTTGTCACTGGGGATCTCACAGCACTAAACAGCACCTTGGGGAACAGCTGGCTTCAGACCAGACACCACAGTCCCATCGGTGCAGGGATTGGAACCCAGGGCGCCTGGCCTCAGCTTTTGGCGGTACCACAGGGCTCCCTTGGGTGTGGCCCTGAGGTTGCTAAATGTCACAGGGGATCCCAGGGTGCAAAGCTCTGGGAAGGCCTCCATCTGCTTTGCTTTTTTGTGCATTAGCAGCAACTGACGCCCACCTGGGATATTCCGCTGTGCACTGGCAAGAATCCAATCTTGTATCCTAGCCACGTCCCGTCCAATCCCGCTCCTGCTGTGCACGGCACTCGATGGAGCTTGGCTCCCTCCGCCATGGTGAGAAAGGGGCTCCACGCAGCTTCAGTTCTACATGCACCTGCTTGAGGGGCTGCCGTGCAAAGCACATTGTCTTCTCTACTATGCTGGTGGTTGGATTCTCCCTCCCCGTGCGTCTGAGTCCATTGCAGTTGCTGAGTGAGAAGGGGAAACACTTCCCGGGAACAGAGGGTCTGGTAAATCCCAAGCATCAGGAGACAATAATGAGAAGTACATGTGATATTCTGATAACTTGACTCTGCTAAGCTAGGGAAGGGGACAGTGAAGGGCAGAGACAGGCAGAGAGAAAATGCTTTGACTAAAGATGTGGCTGGCTTCACTCGCGTTTAGAACCAGCAGCTGCTCTAATGGGTTGATCTGCAGATGCTGCCTCGTAGGGCTCTATGCCGGGGTCTGGCACACCTGTGTTGGAAAAGATAGCTCCTGACTGCTGCCTTGTTTCCTTGAGGATCCACATCAGACAGAAGGTGACAGGTGGAGAGTGTGCTCACTTTCCTCTGTGCAGGCATCTACTTAGATTGCAAGCTCACTAGAGCAGAGATCAGCTCTTCATTGTGTGTGGCACCTGGCGGGATGGGGCTCTGATCTTGGCGGGCACATCAAGGCCCCACAACAGCATATATGAAGCACGTGAGCCATCACAGCACATCACAGACCAGCTTCCTACGCAGTAACCCCTGCCATGACATCTCAGCCCTGTCCTGCCTGTTTTGTCCTCCAAACTGCCACAGCCCCATCAAACTTTGCTGTCTCTGTTGAGGCTGCAAACAAGGAAGCTGGTTTTCTGTCGATGCTTGTCTGTTTGGACAAAGGCTGAGACCTGCTGAATTCATTGCTCACAGGATGTGGAGCTGGAATGACAGTGGTTACAGAGCAGCAGAGCTGAATAAATGCAGGGGCTTTAGGGGCTGAAGCCTGGGGCCCCAGGCTAAAGTGGAGGCCTGCTGCCCTGCAAAAATCTGGTCCCATCCTGAGGCACGGCTCACAACTCTGCTGGCCAGGCCCCCTCAGCTCAAGCTGTCCTAGGAAGTCTTCTAGGCCTTGGCGGCTCTTGTGCGGTGACCCAACAGCATTTGTGTGTCCCTGCTGTGTCCCGTTCCCTCTCCCCACAATGGTGATCTGGCCAGTCTGCCCCACTGGGAGACCAGCGACCACAGGGGCAGGCTGGGGATTCTGTGGTCTGCAGCCGTTGGCCCAAATAGGCACTTGCTTTGCGTCACATTGTTTAGTGGGCACCGCCATACCCTGCCCCAGGCTGGCCACTGCTGTGCTGGTGGGGACATCTATGGGGGGAACCCCCACAAACGTGGATAGCCAGGGCCCCTGTGTGTCTTAATCCAAACCTGCTGAGTAGGAGCGCCCAGAGCCATTGAATGGATGGCCACATCACTCATGTGGGTCCTGTGTGTTCACTTGGCACCTTGTAGTTGCTGTTGGCAAGATGAGGGTTTCATCTGAGTCTTCTGCAAATGCCAGGAAAAGCGGTTGCTGCCCAACACATGCCAAAGCAAACATATGTAAATGCAGGAGCACTCTCTCTGAGCCGAAAGGGGTGTTGGCACATCCCTATAGGGCAGCGCAGCTCTGGAGCAGTAGGGGATCAAAATTGAGAAGCCCTGATGGAGTTGCTTGAGACCGAGTCCACTACTGGAATAACAGGGGGGCAGTGGGTTGAGATTGAACTGAATTGTGTACGGGAGGGAGGCAGTTTGGGGATGAGTGGTAAAGCCACACGCTGGAACTGAGGTGTGCTGATAGAGGGAGGAAGAGGAGCAGGGTGATGAAGAGGCCAGGGTTGAAGGGTTGGGAGATTAGAGGAGGCCAGCAGCAGGAGAGGGACACAGTCCAGATGTGGATCATGCCCACTTCAGGCTGGGCCTTGGCAGGGCTGTGGGTGCAGACGTGTCTCTGAGTGGAGCCAGTGCTGGGTCACAAGGACGGAGATAGACACCTTTGCCTGGGAGCTGCTGGGGACTCGCTGTAACCTGTTCTCTTTTGCCTTCCTTCCAGGCACCTCTTGGACAAGGACACGTTCTCCAAGTCAGACCCAAGTAAGTAACCAAGGGGGGCATGCTGTCATGGACTGGGGGGGAGGAGGGGTCCTCAAGTCCTGACCCACTGGCACCTGCTAACTGGTGTCAGACTGGGGGCTGCATTCAGCCCCAGCATGCCCCAGTCCCAGGAGCTGATTTGCAGAATGCAGGAGGGTCTGATTGCTCTGCAGCCCCCATTTAAATCCAGGCCAGGTGTCACCCTTGCTCTGCACGGTGTGCCTTGTGTGTCCCACTCCCTCTGCCCTGGCCTGCATCTGTGATTTTGCTCTCAGGCTTGGCTCCTGGTACCTGAGCCCAGGCCAAGTGATGGGAGGGGAAAGCATGTCTGGCAATTTAAAAGGTGCTAGTCTCTCCTGCCTGTTTCCTGCTCGTGCTTCATCCCCAGTGGCACTTGTCAAGTCACTCCTTTCCCCCAAATTGCTGCTTCCCTGTTCACCCCCCTGCTCAACATGTTGGTCCCCACTGGTCAGCACTGCCAGCTATTGCTTGAGGGACGAGGGAGTGTGAGAGAGAGGAGGACTGAGCAAGGGCAGGGGGACACAGCAATGAGCGGGTTGAGTGGGTAAGAGGGTGGGGCCTGAGGCAGGACAGGGCGAGGCATCTGTGAGCAGAAGAGGGGGGCCTTGGAGCTCCCCACCCTGTGGATTGGGAAAGGCATGGAAGGAGGCACTGACTGATGGGTTGGCATTGAGTTTGGGGCTTGTGCCATCTGCCCTGCTATGGGGAGAAAGTGCAAGATATTGCCCCCTGTCTTGAGTGGAAGGCTACAAGCACCCTAGTCCATCCTCCAAATACACACCTCTCATACCTTCACCCCACTCCACTTCTCCTCTCCCCAAGCAGTGCCCTGTTTTGCAACTTGAAATATCGGACCCCCCCCCCCAGCAATGGGGGCAGCCCACGCTCTGTGGCCAGAGAGGCCTGTGCAATCAGTCTGGGAGCTCAGTGCACAATGGCCAAGCCAGGGGTGGGAGGACACCCCCCAGGAAAAGTTGGTGTAATTTCCTAGAAACATCCCATTCTTGGCTAGGCCAGGCCAGCCCCCAGAGAACCCCTCCCTTTCTGGGACCTGAGTACAGGATTTCAGGTGTAGTGGGTCTCAGCACCATGGATTGAGGAGTTCCTGGTAGTGGGGTCTAGCAGATAGACTCTGTGGGGAGAGAGCGTGGCACAAAAGGGTCTGATCTTTTGGTGACTCCTTCCCAGAGGAGTGAAGAGCAGTTGTGCAGTATTAGAAGCCAACAAACCCCAGAAGCAAGGGAAGATATTTTGAATTTCAGAACCCCGTTGAAGAACATGACAGGCAGGGTAGACGTGGCATAACACGGGGGTCACTGGGATGCTTTTAGTGGGACCAGTTTCTAAAGCTGGCACTATTCTCTCTGCCTTGCCATTAGGATATTCATAGCCCTGCTGATGAAATACACCAAGCATGTCGGATGCCCTGTGGGAGCCACATCCGGCAATTGCCGCTTAAGCAGCTGCTCAGCTTGGTCGATAGCATTAGAATCAAGCCCATAACTCCAAACAACGGTTTGCCGAGAGTGCCTCCCCAGTCTCTCGCTCCTTTAACAACACTCGCCAGCCGGGTCTTGGGTGGGAAATTAGCCATAAATCCCCTTGGATTAGCTTTTAACTCATTAGGTTGGCATGAGCCTGGCTCAGCCTCCAGGTCGGGGCTCAGAGGAGCAGAGACTTTCATGATGCATGCTGTGGGAATGGCGTGTCATCCAGCACAAGGCACTGCGTGGGCAGATTGTCATGTTGAGCACACAAGACTGTGCTGGAGCAGTTATCTATGGGGGCAGGAGGCCTGGGATGGCTGCAGGGAATGAAGTTGGGGCTGTAGCACTTTGGTCACTGACGTGACTAAGTTGTTATCATCCGGTGGCTGTTTGTTGGTCCCTGTGTGAAATGAGTTTGCTGGGTCTCAGTCTGGTTCCTAGTGACTGAAGCCAACAGTGAAACAGTCTGCAGTGGCTCACAGAGCATGAGGAGCAACTTCAGGGCAGGCTGGTAGGAGCAGGAAGCTAACCCCAAACTGGCTGTGAGTTCTGCATTTAGATTTCACCAACCAGTTATCAAGTGTAAACTCCTCTCTTACAGTAAAAGCCCGAACATGGAGTCACAAACAGTTCCCTGGGGTTCACTGCTCTGTCTCACCTGTCTACCTTTGTGATAGCCTAACATAAAAAATTGCAGCAATATTCTAAGGACCCAGTTGCAAAGGACCAGTCCATTATACTAAGTCGGTTGCACCTTAGATCTCACACCAAAGACAGCTCTTGTAGATCAAGCTGATAATAAACTGTTTAAAGGTTTATTAAGTAGGAAGAGGAAATGAGAGTTGTTGACAAGGATAAACAGATAAATGTAGATACTCTTTCAGATATGTTTGTTCCTTATTTGTGTAGTACAAACATCTCTAATAAATGCTTCATGTTGTTTAAGGCTCCTGGGGATCTCTTGCTTATGCCAAGTAAACCTTGCCACCCTTGAGTCCAAGCAGCACAGACAGCTAATGCCTCCTTGTTAGGAGTTTTTATCCCCCTTTTCCCATGTGCTCTGAACTGCAAACTCAGCAGATGGGAGGCATCCACTCCCATGACTTATCTCCAGGGGGAGGGCAGAACAACCAGCATCTTTTGTCCTCTTCAGCAGTGCACAATAAGTCATCTGGCGTTGACAGACCTCTTCTGTGGGGCAGCATGTAACCCCTTCTGTTGTAGACCAGCCCCCCACTCTCATTAATGCCTCTTTCTTGTCCAAACACTGTTGCAGACTCACAGTATAACCCCTCAAATGTCACCGTACAGCAAGGGACACAGACATTCAGGTGAAATTAATGCTGGCAGCCACTCATAAGCGTTCAGTAAAACGTGAACACTCAATACGTCCTCATAGGTCTGACGCCCCTTTGAACAGTGGGAGCCAGGCTGAGCCCAGCCATGGATTTGTCAGGGTGCCACAGAAGCTGGGGGACCTTGGGCCGAGCTGGCACCAGCCTGCCAGTGTCACATTGCCTGTGTGATTGGCACCAGATGGAGGCTGACTGGGTTCCCCCCTTGGCTGAGGTTGTGGCACATTGGCGGGTTCCTGTGGGCATTGTTGCCAGCGGCGTGGCTGGCAGCTTGCTAACCTGTTCCTGCCTCTCATCAGCCTTTCCCTCCCAGTGACATGCTCCTTGGCATGGGACAGCACACAGGGGAGCTAATGAGGTTACCTGCACAGGGGCACTAACTTGATGCTGTGCTGGAGCTTGGCGACTCAACGTGGTTGCCCTCATACCATTCCCTTGGCACCAGTCCCCTGGGGCAGGAGGGCTTTGCCCTGGGCCCCATTGGACTGAAGCAGGGTCCAACCACTTCAGGTGGGAAGTGTGCGGGGGGTCCCCAGGAGTGACCAGGGATAGATCCAGCCAGCCAGTCCAGACCCAGCCCAGCTGCACTGGGACTTGTGGGCCCTGGGCTGTCTGTGGTGAGGGTTCAGGCTAGCCACAAAGGGCCCTGCTGGCTCTGCCAGTTACTGGACTGAGCCAAGAGGGCTCTGGGGCTCAGTGAGTCCCCCCAGCTCCCCACTCAGATGTCACATGTCAGTGGGACATCAGGGCCTTTCTGCTGCTGCTCCACATGGGAGCCCCAAAGCTGCCCCTTAAATCCCCTGGAGAGATTCCTTTCAGATCCCCCAAGATGGGCAGGGAGACACAGCCAGACAAAGCAATCTCAGAGCTCCTCCTAGCCTGGCCTATGCCAGGAGCTGAGATCCCCAGTTTCTGGTCCTGCAGATATTAGGTCTTGCTGGTGGATTCTGGGCTTCCTTAATGGCAGTCGGCTAGGAGTCCCAGCTCTGAGCAGTGCCAGGCTGCCATGGGACTGGGCCCAGGGTCTGTAAGCGATGCCCTGTCAGCGCTGGGGAAAGCCTGGTCTGGCTGAAACCATTTCAGAAGCATTTGATTCACACAGCTTGGCCTAAAGGCTCAGCCTCCTGGGTGCTGGGTGGGGAGGGCAGCAGGAAGTCCCAGGTGTTGGAACTGCACTCATAGCCAGTCATGATGGCCCAGAAGACGTTTGCACTGGTGAAGCACCAGCATGGGTCCCATGGGTGCTTATGCATGTCTTGGCCACCGAGTTGCTGGGTGACCTTGGTCAGGTCACTTGCTTGCTCGGTGCCTCAGTTTCACCTCCCTGCCTCCATCTGTTTGATCTGTTCAGGGTGGAGAATGGCTCTTAGTAGAGCTTGTAGGGCAGTAGAGCTCTGATGCAGATGATACTCACCAGTGGGGAGCTGTTGTGGGGGCTATGAGGAGGAAAAGCCAGAGGGACTGCCCCAAGGGACCAAATTCTTTGTCTTCCAAGTCACAAAGGGGTCACTCTCTACTTCCTCTGGTGAGGAGAAAGGCCTTGATTTTGCAGGACCATATGCCGTGAAGGAGAGGAGTGTGCCAGTCCATTTCTGCCCCGTTAACCTGTGCCCTGTTCTCTCTCCCCACAGTGTGTGTGCTGTACACCCAGGGCATAGAGACCAAGCAGTGGAGGGAGGTAAGAACTGTACAATTCCTTTCCTGTTTCTGTGGGAGAAGCTGAGGCCCGGGTGGAGCACAGGGCTGAGAGAGGCAGTAGGGATGAGTGGGGAGAGCATCAGGACTCCTGGGCTCCATTCCCAGCTCTGCCATTGATTTGCTCTGTCACCTCAGGTGAGTCTCAGCAACCTTTTGCGCCTCAGTTTCCCCACCTGCAAAAGGAGGCCGACAACGCTGACGTGGGAACTGTGGAAGGGATTCCCGTAGTGTCTGCAAAGCATTTTGAGATCCTCATAGAAAAGTCCCAATAAAAGGGCAAAATATTCAGCAAAATGAGTGAGGGAAATCTGGAGGAACATCCCAAGGAAGACAGGGAAAAGGGACACGATTCAGCCTGTTCCCCGGCCCCACATCCTGCCCCATGCTTGGCTAAACTCAGACCAGCTTCTCAGCTGGCCCGTTTCATTTCCAGCCTGCCATAGGAAAATGCCTCCCATAAGTCATGTGGGTGTGCTTCTGTGAGTCTAGGATAAAGATGTCCTGGAGCACGGAGCTGTGTGTGTCTGTGCTGTATGTGCATATCTATCTGTGTGTGTGTGTGTGTGCGCGCACCTGTTGTGCATGGTGATGCGTTGTGTGTACCGTCCAGCACCCAAGCAAGGTGCACCGCGATCCCTGCTCTCTCTTTGATGGGAGGACTCGCAGCCTGATGTACCCAGCTGCCAGGTGCTCAGTGCCATGCACAGCAAAGTGGGCTGCTCCGTTCGGCTCCCAGCACATCAGTTGTCAGATAAATGAGGTGCGTAAAATGCGGTGACCAGAGCAGCTTCTCTGCATCAGGCACAGCCTGGGCTCCAGGTGGGCAGAGTGCTGGGGGAAATTTGAACACGAGCACTGAGGTGATTAGTGAAAGACAGCTCAGGAGATACATGGGTACACACACACAGATACACAACATACACATGAGCATTTAAACATGCACATACCTGTGTGCACACCGAACACACATGTATACACATGGTAGAGCATGCTTGTTGGCACATATGTGGTAGAACCATTGCATCTGAACCATTCCTTCCAGTATCCCCCAGTACCCCCTGTTTCCCCCAACATGCCCCCCACTGGATTTGAAGAGACCCCGTTGATCTGGGCTAACCAACATCCCTGGCTGTGTCCTGACAAAACTGAGCACTCCATTGTGTGCACAAAGGGATTTTTCCAAAACAGTTGGGCCCAGCTTGGGCAGCTCTCTGGGGAGAGCGGCTGATTCAATGATGCTTTGCGGCCAGAAGTGCTGGCACTGTTTGGGACGAAGCAAGTGCCTGTGGGAGGAAGTGGGGTACTGTCAGTGCTTAGAGTAGGAAGGGCAGTTGTGGCATAGCAGCTGAACACGTGTGCTCACATGTGTGTGGTTCATGTATGAGTAGTTTCATAGATTATAAAGGCGGAATAGATGAGTGGGATAATTTAGTCCAACCTGTTGGATAACATGGGCCTTAGAATAATCCCTCAGGCAGAACCTTTCAGAAACACATTCCTCCCTCATTAACAAATTGTTGGTGATGGAGAATCCACCATGACCCTTGATCAGTTGTTCCAATGGCTCATTGCCTTGTTATTAAAATTTCACACCTTACTTCCAGTCTGTATTTATCTAGCTTCAGCCTCTAGCCACTGCCGCTCGTTAGATCTTTGGCTGCTAGATTGAAGAGTTTGTTATCCAATTTCTATTCCTCATGGAGGTACTTATAGGCTGCGAGCAAGTCCTGCCTTAATGGTCTTGTTAAGCCAAGCAGATTGAGTGCCTTGCGTCTATCCCTATAAAGGATGTTCTGTAATCCTTCACTCATTCTTGTGGTTCTTCTCCAAACTTCCCCCAATTTACCAACGTCCTTCTTAAATTCTGGACCCCAGAACTGGACGCAGGATTCCCAGCAGCAGGCGCAGCTGTGCCAAATCCAGATGTTGTAGTGTCTCCCTGCTCCTACCTGAGATTCCCCTGGGTATACTGTCAAGGATGGTGTTTGCACTTTGGACACAGCGTCCCATCGAGAACTCTTGTTCAGCAGATTTTGGAGGGTACAATCTCCACACAAATAGCTCAGTTTTCCTTGCCAAGAGACTGGCAGCCACCTGTCTCCTGCACACTTTTGTATGCTGAGCATCACTTTCAGTGTTGTGGGGCAGACAGGACGGTGGTGGCTGGACGGTTGCCTCTATTTGAGGGCCAGTGTTTTTGGCTGCACCTATATGAGTTTGACTGGGGTGGGGGGGGTCTCCGTTCAATTCCCAGAGAGGTGGTCTGGCTGACTCCTTGACTCCACTGCTCCATGGCAGACAGGTGTACGCACGACAAAAACTGCTGGCCGCTCTTTGCTAGTTTCAGTGAGAGGCCAAGGACTGGCAAGACCCAGTGACTGATCTCTTGTCTGGAGCCAGTCTGAGGAGCACAGGTGGGAAGAGAGGGGCTGTGGAAGGATGCTCAGTGTTAGGTCAGACCTTCCTTCCCTGCTTCTGTGAGGTGGTGGGAGTCCAGCATGGGAAACAGGAAGCAGCATGGTAGATGGGCACACTGGGATAAGGATGTTCGAGGGCAGGGAGTCCATTTCAAAAGATCCAACAGGCATTTCTGCCTAGGGCTTAGCAGCTCCACCATCTCACTGCAACCCCAGCACCAGGGCTGGGGTCTCAGAGGTGCTCAGCACCCAACAGAGAACAGTGGAATCTGGGTGCTGAGCTCATTGAAAATCTGTCCCCAGCTGTGTCCCAGCTTGACACCAGCCAGGCAGTGGTTTGGGTAATGCTGAATAGCGGAGGGGAACAAATATAGCAGTCTTGGTGTCTGTCTCAGGGTGGGGCTGAGGTTCAAGCTGAGAGGCGTTGGTGTCCTCCCAGCATTCTCGCGGGCTGTGCCCCAGATCTCATCCTCCTCCATCTTTGGCCTTATCTAACCAGCTCCAAGCAACAAGACTCAGATGTGGAGCCAAAATGGAAGCAAAGCTTGGGGAGGCTGACAGCCAGGGATTTGAACCTGGCACCCATCTGTCTGCTGTGGGGTTGTTTCTACGTCAGGCCTCTGCTTGAGGCTTGTTTCCACCTGCAGGATTTGGACCCAGTAGCCACTGTACTAGAGCTGTGACTGAAGCAAGAAGCATCTCATTTATGTCCAGGAGTCTGCAAGTTGGAAGCTGACCAGCCTGCCTGACATATGACAGATGGAGAGCCTGAGTACAACCCATCAAACTGTCCATAAAACTCATAAACAGGTCGTTGCATAAAGGACAAACCTGAATCTAAATGAGCCAGGACGAGTGTCTGTCATGGCGATGGGGAGCATCTTGGTGAGGGCAAAGTCCTGGGCAGGTCCATGGTGGAGATGAACAAGTGTGGATTCCTTTCCAGTCATCAGGCAGTTGGGGTAATACCACCCTGGAGATAAGCTGTAACAATGATGCCAGGGGGTCTCCAGCTCTGTTCCTGGGCACCGTCTGCCAACAGATGGAGAGATCGGGGTCTGACACTTCATCAAATTCCTTCCCTCACTTTGGTCCCAGATGTTTTATCATCCGAGTACTTATCAGACACTGAGTCAGCTTCCTCTGTCCCGAGAAGGAGGCAATGTTGTGGTACCCATACATCCTTGTCCATCGCATCTCCTGGGGTCTCATGGGTTTTGCTAGCAGAAGGACAGATCCAATGAGGCCTGTCTCTTATACTCTGCAGCCTTGCTAAGAAGCATATTATTCCAGCATTTGCATCAGTAGGTTTCAGAGTTAACACACCTGTTGAGGGAAATAGGCCACACCTATTAGAGCTTTTGTTTCAGGCTGCCTGGCTGCAGACTCAGGCAGACAGAGCTGTGCTGATTTCCCATCTGCTAGGGGTATCTTCACAGCCCCCAGGGTTTGCGACTTTGGGCAGACAGTCTCTTGCCCTTAGGCAGCTGTGCAGGGAAGGAAGGGGGCACTGGCCCCATGGATTGCATGGACCGCTGGAAGTGGAGCAGGCTCTGGAGTCCAGCTGCTTCTGGCCATGAATAGGTGGACAGCATGAGAGGAGGCAGAGCGGTGGAGCCATGGCTCTATGCCCTGCCCCTGGCTAATAGCCTTAAGCCAGCTCATGAGTCCTCCAAGGCGTGGTTGGAGGTACCTGGAGGCTGCTGGGGCACAGAGGTGCCAGGCACCCACAACTCCAGATGGGCAGAAGCTGGACTCTTTGGAGAGTCACCGCACTTCAGTTCAAGTGCTGTGGCTCTGGGGATGGGCGTCTAGCATCAAGCTGTTAGGGATGGCCTGGCTAAGATCCTGGGTAGGGCTTTCCAGTCTCTCAGGATCATATTTGTGTGTGTGAGCAAGCGAGCAGGACACAGACAGTGAGAGGACCTAGAAGGGACAGCGTCCTGGAGATGGATTTATTACCACTGCCTTCCTGCCACTGGGAGTTCCTCAGGATAACAGCAGTACATCAGACAGTGCTGAACCACGCTGCTGGCTAGGCCTCCTCTGCTTGGGGCACAAGGATGCCTCTGCTGTCCAGAGCCCAGGATCAAAGCGAACTGCCTGATCGCTGTCCTGGCTGTGCTGTCAAAGGAGCCTGCGAGCTGCTTTTCATAGTGATTAGCTTGCCTGTCCCAGCCGCAAGGCTTTGTGGAGAGTCAGCTGGCCTCTGGCTGGCTTCACATCTGTGCAGAGCCAGCTGTGTGTGGATTGGCCTGTGGCGCTGAGCTGGGTTCAGCAATGTTTGCTGCTCCAGTGAGAGGAGTTTGAAGGTCTTGGCTTGCTCAGATGGGATTTGATACTACCCTGGATTACCGGTGCAAGAAGGACCTCCTGCAAGGAGATGCTAAATGCTCCTGATGGAGGGTATTGCAACCCACGCTGCCTGCAGGTTGGCAGTGCAAAGCATGGCGTGGTGTTGGGTGCGCTGCCAGTGTGAACTTTCACATCGGTTACAAAAGGGGAGACATGTTGGTCTAGTTCAGGAAAACAAACAGGGAGTGCTGTGACACTTATAGACTAATACATTTATTTATTGCATGAGCTTTTATGGGAGAAAATCCCGCTATGTCAGACGCTTGAAGATGGGGAGCCTACAGAATGGGAGGAAAATAAATGCAGGGAAGTGTAAGTCATAGGATCAGGTCATACTGTTACAGCAAATCAAAGCAGTTAAGATTCAAACACTGGGGAACAACATATAGAGGAAGGTGAGGTCAAATCACCGGTTGTAATGAGAAAAAAAATCTGTAGTCCCTATTTAGCCCTGAGGCAATGATGTCAAATATGCATGTAAATTCCAGTTCTGCAGTTTCTCTTTGAAGCTTTGATTTGTTATCCATTTGTTTGAGCACTGCTATTAACAAATCATCCAGAGAGAGAGCAGGGAGACTGAAGTGCTCCCCTACTGGTTTTTTGAATATTGTAATTTCTGATGTCAGATTTGTGCCCATTTATTCTTTCACACAGCGACTGTCCTGTTTGTTCAATATATAAGGGAGAGGGGCATTGGTGGCACATGATGACATAAATCACATTGGTGGGTGAGCAGGTAAATGAGCCTTTGATGGAGTAGCTGGTTTTATTAGGTCCTGTTGTAGTGTCTTTTGTGCAGATATTTGGACAAAGTTGGCTGCGGGGATTGTTGCAGGGATATGTGCCTGCTTTAATGGTTTTGTTGTTAGGTCTGTAGTTGCCGGTGAGTATCTGTTTAAGGTTAGGGGGCTGTCTGTAAATGAGGAGACATCTGTCTCCCAAGGCTTGAGAGTGTGAGAGATTGTCTTGTAGAATAGGCTGCAGATCCTTGATGATGTGCTGCAGAGGTCTGACTTGAAGGTTGTAGGTGATGACCAGTGTGTCTGATGTTCCTTCACTTTCTCAATCCTTTGGAGACAGACCTCTCCTCACTTACAGACAGTTCTGGCTTCCCAGGAGATAGTCCCCTGTCCTGTAGAGACAGCCTACAGTCTTTGTTCCTAGATAGAAGCATTTACATTGGACTGTATTAAAACGCCGTGTCTGCTTGTGCCTAGCTTACCAGATCATGTTGTGTATGCCAGTGACCTGTTTTCTTCATCTTGCCTAAGGCCCTGCAGCAGATCACTGGTAGCTCTGGGTGTAGAATCCAGGACTCCTGGCTCTGCTAGGACCTCTGCCCCTCAGCACCAGTGACTCAAGATGTGTTATGTGTAACGTTCTTGGTGGTGCTCACTGTGATCAGGATCGCACAGAGTCTGAGTGAAGCTGAGCAGTACGCCTCTGCCAGTGTCCTTATTTGTGGAAATATTGACGTTTGGGCCTGTGAACCAGACCAACTAGTGGGAAATGGGCAAGCAAGGATTTCACAGAAAAAGATTGGTTTGTCATGGGGAAAGTAGCACAACCAGAGAAAATTAACAGACAGAGACGCAGATATGGGACACGGCTTCGGGGATCCATCACATTTACAAACGGTGATATTAACAACTGCTGCATCACAGCCCCCAGCTGATGTAACGCTCTGCAGACAACCCTGTCGTAAGCCGCCCAATGGTCAGAAAGACAATGGCCGTGCGGAGACACCTTAAATAATTAAAGCCCGTTTATTGGGCTCGTCTGGAGCTGGTTTCAAATCCGTGAGTAAGTCAAAGAGAATGAGAAAAAAAAAACAAGGAGTCTTGTGTCACTTAAAGACTAACAGATTTATTTATTGCATGAGCTTTCGTGGGAAAATATTTATTTATATATTTATTTATCAGGTGAGCTTTTGTGGGAGATGCTTCTGACAAAGTGGGATATTCTCCCACGAAAGTTCATGCGATAAATAAATCTGTTAGTCTTTAAGTGCCACAAGACTCCTTGCTTTTTTTTTTTGCTTTATTGGACTAACACGGCTGCCCCTTTGGAACTTGGCTAGATCAAAGAGGATGGGTCCTCAGCTAGTGTGAATCAGCAGGTGCATTGGTGTTGGTGGAGCATTGGGCTGGGTGTTTGCTACACATTTCCATTCCAGAGAGGAGGCTTGGGTAGGATCCCAAAGCAAATATCTGAAGCAGCATGGGTGGTGCTGTAATGTCCGTAAGGCCATGAGGCTCCCAGATCACAGGGTGAAATAACCACCCTGCAGAAGGCCACCACACAGCATGGGTTTTATCTGAGCCCCATCTCATCCCTTAGGTGCATGGCCCTTGTTCTTGCCCCTCTGGAAAGGGAATTTACCCTGATCAGCCTCCATTGATACCTTGTAGTTGGAGACCAGCATCCAACTGGCATCTCCAAGAGCTTCCTGACCCTACATCCTCCTTGTCAGTGGGGTATTGTTAATGCAGTTCCAGGTGGGAGACACGGAGGTGTCTGTTGAGAACTATGCCTGTGCAAAAATAGCTTCAAAAGTCCTGCTGCCTACCCTTTGCTGTTAGCCACTAGGCAGTGCTATCCATGCCATGCCGGCCATTAGGAAGCCAGTAAGAGGCCAGGGGCCAAACCATGGGATAGCATTAGATCAAGCATTATACGTCATGATTCTGAGTGTTGTGCAATGTTTTGCGCCAGTCAAGTCCAGGGCACCTCACACTGCAGGGCAATGACATTCTCTATCATTGCACAGCCCGATGCACAGAGAGGGCAGTGCCCAGTTAGACAGAGGGCTTGACCATTAGACCTCACTGCCTGTCTTTACCCAAACTTGAACTTGTGACCATTTTTGTGCCCAGCAGGCATATGGTCACCACCACCCTGCGGCCTCAGGTGAGCTGCCAGCTCCCCCCGTGTGGCCACCACTAGAGGGCTCTCTGTGTCATTCCGAAAGCGGAACAGACGTCTCAGGAGAATGACTCAGTTGATAAAAGTTCAAACGAGCCTGGCAAGCGCTTCCAGTTCCTTGAAAATGAGCCTTAATTGGATATTGTGTTTGGCATCTTCTTCAATCAACAGAATATAAATATTTTTGGTAACATGGAGGCTCTTTGGCTGATAGCGATAACAGCAATGAGAGTGCAATGAAAAAATTAAAGCCTCTGTCATGGAATTAGTCGACCGCACAGGTTGCTTGGCTGTTCTGAGTTCTAGAAGAAGAGGCAGCGTATGAGCACCACATATATTTATTTCCCTGATGCAATTCAATACAATTTACTGGGGGGACAAGGGACTTGAAGGCTGGCAAAGCTTCAATAATGGGAAGCACTGGATAGGCGATATGACACGCTGCTGTCTAGGGGGTGGGATCAGCATTTCTCGGTTGTGTGTCATAAGCCCTATGTTGTCAACAATGAATGGAGATTCTCCTTTAGCACAAGTAGGAAGGGCTCTTTGGGGAGAGAGAATCTGAGTGCTGTGGTAATGTATGAAGTGCTAGGTGGCTGTAGATTTGTTACCATGCTTCTGTGGAGGATGGTGGTGCTTCCTCTCTAAGTGGCTGGTTGCTGCAGATCATTAAACTAACCATCCTGTGTTTTCACTGCTCTGCCCCAGGTTTTAATAGCAGATTTCTTTGCCATTGAGGAAGCACCTTGCCTGCATTTTCCTCACACTCTGCCCAACAGAGTGAAAATGGTTTGGTGTGGTTTTTTTTTTTTTTTTTTGGTCAATTTGCTGCCTCTGTAGCCCCTTGGTTTCATTCCCCTCTGGATTTCCAAGATGTTGCCTTGTCCGCCAGGTCCACAAGGGGTGCTCACTGATTCTCTGTATGTGCAGTGCAGAAAGGTGGGCTGCCTGCGGGAGATGTGAGCAGAGATTGAGAGCCGTCTTGCTCCTTGCTTTTCCTTGGGTCAGATTGCCCTGTGTTGTGAATAGGCATTGCTTCATCAACAAACTGGCATTTTCACAGTCCCATTATGGATCTATGTCATAGACTCTAAGGTCAGAAAGGACCAATATGCTCATCTAGTCTGACCTCCTGCACAATGCAGGCCACAGAGCCTCGCCCACTCACTCCTGTTATAGACCTCTGATCTAAGATTGAGCTATTTAAAGTCCTCAAATCATGATTTAAAGACATAAAGATAGAGAGCATGCTCCAGAAAGTGACCCATGCCCATGCTACAGAGGAAGGTGACCCCCGCCCCACCCTTGGGCTTCTACCAATCTGTCCTGGGGGGAAATTTCTTCCTGCTCCCAAACATAATGATCAGTTAAATCTTGAGCATGTGAGCAAGACTCACCAGTCAGGCACCTAGATAAAATTCTCTTCAGTAACTTGGAACCCATCCCATCTAATATCCCATAGCTGCTTCTTTAGGCACCTAAATACCCTTTCACATCTGCCCCTAAGGCCCAGGGTAGGTGCTTTTGTGGATAAGTCTCAGGGAAAAATAAGCCAAGTGTCAAGGAAAGGGTTAACTGGAAGCTTTCTGGACAAATGATGGGGGGGGGGGGGGGGGGAATCTAATTTTGCTTTCCAGGTTCATTCAGGCTGGTCTGAAAAACTAACATTGATGAGGGCTGAAGACGTCAGTGCTCTTCCAAAACAGAAATGACCGTGAGGCGCCTCTCTCCCGTCTATCACCTCTCACTCTGCTCCGCCTCGCTAGGCGATCAGTCATGTCTGATGGCTGTAGCTGGGGCAGAATCTAGTGTAACTCTTGGATCAGTCATTGCCTTGCCCCTGGAGTCAAGGCCGTTGGCCACATTTTACCCCCTCTGAAGGTCTAGTGTAACAGTAATGAGCTATGTCATTATTATGTTACCAGCAAATGATGTAATGAGATCTGATGGCTGCAAGCAGAAGCGAGACAAATTTAAATTAGAAATAAGGAGCAAGTTTTTGACAGTGAGAGTGATTAATCATTGGGTCAGCTTTCTGATGGGGTTGTGGGGGCTGGGATGGGGCAGGAATTCACTCTCTGAAATGTTAAAATCAAATTCAGATGTCCCTTTCTCAGAGATCTGGTGGATTGTGCACAGGCTCTGGCCTGAATGCAAGAATCTCTGTAGGAGAGTCTCTGGCTTATGCAAAGCAACAGGTTAGATGGGATGGTCCAAATGGTCCTTTTCTGGCCATGAGATGTCTTCCGGGCAGTGGCTGGCAACCTTTCCACACTACAGTACTCCTTTCAGATGTCTGATTTGTCCTGCGTAGCTCAGGTTTCTCTACTAGCTTCCAAAATCAGACCTAAAAATCCAGGAATGTCACAACATGCTGTCACTGACAAATTGTTGACTTTCTTATTGTTATCATATAATTCTAAAATAAATCAATTAGAATATAAATATTTTACTTACATTTCAGTACACAGTGTATAGAGCCTTATAAACAAGTCATTGCTGGTATGAAATTTTAGTTCGTATGGACCTCACTGATGCTTTTTGATGCAGCCTGCTGTGAAACTAGGCAAATATCTAGATGAGTTGACAGGCCCCCTGTAAGACCTCTGTACATCCCTTGGGGTACATTTATCCTAGTTGGGAACCACTGAAGTAGGGGAAAGATGAGGCTTAACTGATTCCTGTGTAGTATCTGCTTTCACGTGTTCAGCTAAACGATTGGACATGCTAGTTGAGTGTTACCGTAGGAAGGGATCTCACCCTGCAGACTGGACACAGCCTGACTCACAGAACTTGGACCCCTGCAGTTGGACTCCTAGTGTGGACACAGTCGTGTCTGTATGAAAGTAATTATACTGGTACGGTTCCTCCTGCACGGAAAGGGTTGTGGCCTTTGTAGTATTTAAAAATCGGACACACCAGCTGGAGTGCTCGAATCTGCCCCCAAGGCTCCGCCCCTGCCTGGCCCCTTCCATAAGGCTCCGCCTCTTTGTCTGAGGCCCCGCCCCCAGCTGCTACTCTTTTCTTCCCCCGTTGCTCTCTGCGTTTCCCTGCCTGCTCTGCCTGGGTCAGCTGGGACTCATCAGGGGAGTTGGAGCTGGGAGTTGCATCTGCCTGATGCACACTGGAGGTGGCCCTGGCTAAGTAGAGGCTGGGACTGATGATGACCTGGCACCTCCCCTGCCCGTAGTAACCGGACATTGGCTGTCCAGTCAGGAAATCTGACCGGACACTGCCAGGTCCTCTTTTTGAGTGCACTTTCCAGTGAAAAACCAGGCAGCCGGCCACCCTGTGTTCGGGAAAGGAAACGAGCTATACCAGGATAAGGCACCATGGGCCAGCTCCTGAAGGGTATTTAGACAGCTAACTTACGATGTGAGCCTGGAAGATCTGGACCCTTTGAAGTGGCATGTGAGGAATACCAAGGTGCTGAGGGCTTGCCGTGTGAACTGAGTGCAGAGGGCACTCAGCACTCTGCCTGATCCCACCCTTCCCATCTTTTGCATCTATCTGTACTGAATTGGCCATGTTGAGGTTTCCGGTTCAGTCCCTCAGGATGGAGTCCCTCTCCGTGGTGCACCTGCAGTGGTGTGCAGTGTCCCTAACAAGTCGTCAGTGGGCTAGCAATCATTTATGCTAATAAGGGGCAAGGAAACAGGAACCAGCAGGGAAGTTAGCCCTTGTGTATAAGACTACCGAAGAATCTGTCCCAGCAGCCGTAAGGTGCAATGTCCCCCCTGCACCAATGCAGCAGATCCCTGGCCTGACTGTCAAAGCCCCTGGCCCTGCTCTGAGGGCTAGCGTTCCAGTTCGGAGACTCAGACACCAACCAGCTGGTGCCACCTCCCAGCCAGATTGAGTACGGCAAGGGGCTGGTCTCTGCCCCCACTCCTGCCAATGGCAACAGGACAAGTGCAGATGCGTCACAGACTGGCAGCCAGATGTCAGATACAGGGCTTGGCACAGTGGGAAGAGCCATGTTCCCTCCCCACTGGTGCCATTGTCCTTCAGCCAGAAAAATGCATTCACCCTCAAGAGAGATACTTCCTTGGCCCGGGGCCTAAGCTGTGGTGCCCTAGCAGAGAAAGTGGCACAGGCCCTGAGGTGTGGAATGCAATGGGAAGGCTGCTTTTGTGATTAGACCCAGGCAAGGCTGGCATGTTGCAGAGATAGCATCCTTTGGCTGACAGGAACAGGTTCTGGTGCCTTACATGGCCCTGGGTTAATTCCTACCAAGCCAGCACCTGGGCATGCTCCATCTGCCATGGGCAGTGCCACATGTGCCCATTGGGAATAATGCCAAAGGACATTCCTAACACACTCACCATGCTCCTGGACCTCTGTTCCTGGGGCTAGCTCTTTAGCAAGAGCTATTCGAATTAGTGTTGCAGTTATGCAGTGCTTGGCCTACTCAAAGCACTTTTTCCTGGTGGAGTGTGAAGTCAAAGTTGGGTTAGTGCAGAGGCACAGAGCAGGGCTCTAAGTCACTCACAATGAGCGAGTGAGGAAGACAAGGCTAGAGCCACGTCTCTTGGCATGCAGCCCTGTGCACTAACCACTAAACAATGCTGCTTCCAGAGGCCTAACAGAGGGGGCGCATACAGTGCAGGGCAGACCCACCAAACATGGGCTGCTCCCCTCGGAGACATGAGCACAGCTGCAAGGGGGAAGCCATTGGCTCCTGCAGGTGTATGTCCAGAGGCAGGATTCAGCCCTTCCTATCACGATCCTTCTCCTTTAGCCGGAAAGAGTCCATGCTGGTCCTGCTCCCCACTCAGCTCACCAGGGTGGGGCACGCAGGTTCCCAGAGGCTGAGCGATAATGGAAGGGGTGCCCGGTGAAGCCCCACGGCATCAGCATCAGGCCTTAAAAGGCACTTTAGCAGGGAACAGGGAGAGAGCATTAGCAAGGAGCGGGAAGGATGGAGTGCACTACTTGTGTGGCTCCCAGCCAGGGGTGGCTGGGAAGATGGGTGGGTTGGATCCTGGGCTTTTAAGATCAGAACATTTTGTTTTCCCATGAGAGGTTTTGCAAGCGGCCACAAGCATGCTGACCAAGGATGTGTGCTCATGCATGCAAGGGGGTGCACATGGGTGGGACATCAGGTGTTTTTTTTAATGAGCCTTCCCTGATTTTATTCAAGAAGGTTGCATGGAAAATGCTCCGCATTTTCCAGGGACACTGGTGGGCAGATGGGGAACAGTGGGCACAAAGCCCAGGTGGATTATGCTCACCTTAGCCCTCAATGACACCTGCCTCTTCATCCAAAAGGACCCCCTTCCAAAGGTCCAGAGTGGCTCTAAAGCAGGCGTGGCCAAACTGCGGCTTAGGAGCCGCATGTGACTCTTGAATGAAAAGGTGTGGCTTGCAAAAGAGCATCAGCAAATCAATTTGGTAGGTAAAAGTATATGGTTGTATGCCTCAGTGTGGCTGTTGGAGGTTTAATAATCAACTTGTGTGGCTCTTTTGAGTTCCATAAGTTTGGCCATCCATGGTCTAAAGGGTCAGTGTGAGACACCAGCAGTAAAGCCGGGACAGAGCTGTCCCTGGGATGCTGAGGCAATGGGTGGGCGAAGGACCCTGACTCTAGCATTCCTGCTTAGAAAATCATCCTGCTGGTGCTGCCTGCGCAGGCCAGATCAACACAGCAAGGGACACCTGAGCAGAACTAAATCTCACCCTACCCCACACTGTGGTTTATGCTTCCCCTTTTACCATATGCAGCTGGCCCTGCCCAGGGTGCAGTGCCTTGGAGACACTGTTCTGCTCACTACTGGGGGGATTCTGGGGTTGTTCACAGCCAGACCATGGGCTGCGTCAGCTCACAGAGCACCCCAGGGGTACAAAGCCCTCAGCCAAACTTGGGAAGGGCTAGCATGGAAGCAACTGTTGCTGCCTGGTCTACACTGGCAAATTCAGTCAGTTTAACTACATTGCTTAGGGGTGGGAAAAGTAAACTCCTGCAACAAACAGCCTAGTTAAACTGACCTAACCCCTAGGTTCGTAGAAGAATTCTTCCATCAAATAAGATGCTTGCCCTGCAAGAGGTGGATTACACCAGTGTGAGACCTCTTGAGTGTAGACACGTCTTGGTAGGCTGCTAACATTTCAAGCCAGCTCCTTAGTTTATGTAGGAGAAAGCAGACTTTACAGGATGGGAGTGGGGGAGAGAAAACTTTTTGATGGTACCCGAAACAACTAGACCCTCCACAACTGTAGCATCTGGTCTCCACCTCTCCCTCTCCACAGCACAGCCAGAGCCAAGCTTCAGTTCAGTTAATTTAAACCCCGCAGACATGACCTTAATAGCTGATCAAAGTGACAGCTGCATTCAGGTGACACAGTTTGGTGGGATGAAAGGTAATTTCTGCAGCTTTCTTGGCTAGACAATGGAGCCTTAATGAGCCGGCCAATCAGCCCCAGATGAGCCCAACTGTGTGAATGAAGTTCTGGGCTGCATTGATGGGGAATTTAAACTCTCATCTGCATGTTATTCTTTTAACAGTGATTCATCTTTCTAATCCTGCTCCCAGGGAGTTTGGTGTCTTATTTAGTAACAGGGCCTAGCTAGCTCCTCAAAGGGGCTGGGGCACCTAACTCCCATTGGTTCAGTGGAAGTTAGGAGGCTAAATGCCTTTGAAGGTCTGGGCTGAGAGGACTTTCCATTGATTATTCTGGGCTTTGGATCAGACCCTTCGCCAGCCAGAGGAAGGAAGTTGGTCCTGGCAGGCGTCATCAGGGTCGAGACCTCCTGCACTACGCCCAGGGATCTGAGTGGATCCCCTCATGCTGGCTCAGTGCATGGGGCTCTCCACCCTTCGAACCCACTGGCATCTACTCCAGCAGGTGAAGGCGGCTTTGCCCCCCCACTGCTCGGGCTTACCTCGAGCGGGTCCTGCGAGAGGGTACCCTCCGCCACCCTCTCAGTGCTGGCCCTCTGGAGCTCTTCATCACTGCTCGGTCCTGCAAGCCCCCCCAGCCACCCCTGCCCCATGCCCTGAGCCACCTGCTAGACCTGCAGCCAGCCCCCTTCCAAACCAAGCTTTGTAACTATCTGTACACGCTTATGCTCCACACCATCCACTTCCCCACCCTCGTGTCCTGCCCCGACACCAAATGGTGGGACCTGATACCACCCATGGAGGGCAAGGACCCCCGATGGGCCAGGCTGTATGCCACCTTGACCCCACGGCCCACTGGGGACATTAGTTGGCAGCTCCTGAACGGAGCCATGAGCACAGGTGTGTACCTGGAATGGTCCACCCCCTACCCCAATGCTTGTCCCTTTTGTGGCATGAGGGAGACCCTGGTGCACACCTACCTGGAGTGCACCAGGCTGCAGCCCCTATTCTGGCTCCTCTAGAATCTCTTATTGAGGCTCTGGGTGCACTTTTCCCCATACATATTTCTATATTCACTCCATATTCATGGCCCCATGAAGTCATGGGACATCCTCGCCAACCTCCTCCTGGCTTCTGCAAAGCTAGCCATCTACAAGACCAGGGAGAGGAAGTTGATTGAGGGAGAGGCCTGTGACTGTGGGGCCTATTTCCGGTCCCTCGTCTGAACATCTCTCCGGGCAGAGTTCCTCTAGGCAGTGTCCGCTGGCTCCCTGGATACGTTCTGGGAGCAGTGGATGCTGTCTGGGGTTCTCTGCTTGGTGTCCCGCTCCGAATCCCTTGTTTTGAACCAGTAGCCTCACACCTATCCCTGTTTTTCTGTTAGTTGTCCCCCAAATTTACTTGGTTCTGGCTCTAATGCCACCTCTCCACAGTCTGGGGAAGGATTTTTAGAGGTGGCTACCAATATGGCCAGCCAGAGAGAGCATTGGCAGGTGACACTGGTGGGTGTAATGGGTCTGAACTCCTGAAATCTAATCCTGGTTCCCCATCCACCCAACACTGACTGAATAGCTCACCTACAAGCTATGGCCTGGATGGCAAAATTGTTGGCAGAGGGCATCCAGCCTGTGTTATGCAGAAGGTTAGACTAGGTGAACATCAGAGTCCTTTCTTACCTGAACATATATGACTCTTGAGCAGGTTGCTTCATTTCTCTGCTTCATTTTCCCAGACTCACAGGCCCACAGGGAGGATAATTTTCAGGAATTCCCACCCATTATCCCCCATGCCTGTGTTACCATTTATTTCCTAACTTGGGCCTCATTTGTCCTGCTTCAGCTGCCATGGAGTTGCACTGGTTCCAGGTGTAGGCAAGACTCAGTGACTTGAGCTAAGTGGGTCTGACCTCCAAGGAGTACAAAACCCAGCTCACCAATCATACGGCTAGGATCCCTGGGCAGTACAGTAGCAACAATAACTGAACTGAGTCTGTTCCTGAGTAGAGGGGAGGGCTAAAGTAGTAGCTCTGATTCCTGCCTCCCTGGAGGAAGCAGGAAAACTTTCAGGAGCTGCTGTGCCAAGGTGGCATAATTCATGCTGGAGGAGGACAGGCAGAAGATGGGCTTTCTGCCAGCGAGACTGACCAGTTCCTGAGCTGAGGTAGATCAACATTGCTGCATTTTCTGGAACGTAGGGTTTGCACCCATGGAGGGCCTGGCCCAGTCTTCCTGCACCACAGGAGGAGTAACCCTGAAGTGAAACTGGCTAGATAAAAAGCGTGAAATTGATAAGTTCCCATTGGGAAAAGCCCTGAAAGCAGGCGAAGCTGGATCATTCATAGAATCACAGACTTTGAGCCATCTGTCCATTCATCCATCCTGTGGTTTTTCTATTCAATCCACTGCTGTCAGATCTCAGCACCCCCAACTTCTTTCCCCACTCAGCCACAAGCTTCGAGCGTGACTCTGGACAAGTCACTTTTCCTTTCTGTACCTCAGTTTCCCAATCAATAAGGTATACTTCTGGCACTTGCCTCAGCCCCTAGAAGAGAGAGGGCTGTGAGACTACCAATCAATAGCCCAGGTCCCCAACGGGAGTAAATGAGTGCACCCTCATGGAAGGTGATGGAGCTACACCAGTTTACCCAGATGAGAATCCAGCCAGATGTGTGTAGCTCTGTGAATTGCTGCACAGAAATTGAGGATGGTGGTAGTGGTGGGGGATTTGCATTGCCATCCTCCCAGTATGGGTTTGTGGCTGGAATCGGATTGTTTGCACATCCATTATTGCTGTGCAGCCTTCGCTGGGTTCAAATGCTTCCAAGGTCCCAGCATCCGCTGACAGCAACTGGGGTGTGTGTGCCAGTTCTGACTGGTGACGGGAGATGAACAGGGAGGGTTACCCAGAAGGCCTAACCCCCAGATTGTTAGCTAAGAGCTTCCAGGATATTAAGGAGTGAGCTCAGCAAACAGCCTCTGTGTGAGCCCTGGGCGGGGAGGGAATTCCATTAACCTTTGCAGGTGCCTGTGGGGCCAGGAAATACTTGGAGCAGAGCTAAATGGGCCTGGCCTGGGCAGAATGAAACAGGATAGTGCAGGGCTGAGCTCTGACTAATCTGCTCTGCTTGGCTGCTGTGCCACTGTGGTTCAGAGGGAACGCCCCTAGATAGATGGTCTAACTAGCTAGTGGTTCTCAGCATGTTTTGCACGTGCAGCTCTCTGTGTTATGTGGGCCGCACCCCTACTCTATGTAACATCTGGATGGCCCTAAGGAGGTCACAGGGACTGCAGCTGTGCACTGGCACCATTGCAACTTGAGAAGCACTGGGTTAAGTGACAGAGCAGTGGATTAGGCATCTCAAGACCTGAGGTGAAATCCTGGCTCAGGTGGATCAATGGGAGTTTGCTGTGGACTTCATTGGGGCTGGGAATTCACAATGAGACTATTCTTCACTCTGCTGCTAACCTGCTGCTGCAGGATCTTGGGCAAGTTATTTCCCCTTTCTGGGTCTCTACTTCCTTTCCCACACTCTGGCCGCCTTGTCTCTTTGTGCCGTAAGATTTTCAGGTCAGGGACGGCCTCTTTTCTGGGTACATACAGCACCAAGCACGACGGGACCTTGATTTCAGCTGAGGCCACTAGGCACAACATAAATGCTGCAACTGATGATGATAAGGGCAGTGAACCTGCTTCCCTGTGGTGTTGTCCAGGAGTCTCAGTGTGCCCCCCCCAACCCTGCTTGTAACACATATGCACTGTGTCCCTAGCATTCATTCAAATGGACAGGGTGCCTGAGGACACCCCTGGGATGCCCCCCCCCCTTTTCCAAGGACAGTCAGTGAGGTGCTAGCATCTCACCACTGGAGAACAGTGCTGACCTCCAGGCTAGATCACAAGAGACATGAATTTGAAGGTCTTGAGTCCTAACACCCGCCAGGCATCAAGCCACATCACATCTTTCTACACTTCTGGGGAGGATGGTAAAGGCAGATGCCGCAGAGCAGGACAGAGGACGCGCCCACAGAGCTGTGTGTGTGTGGGTGCAGCTTCAGGCTGGAATCACTGGGGCCAGGATAGAGAGGGCATCAGCCAGTCCCAGGTTCATGCCCCAGGTATCATTTCCCTCTTTTGTTCCCTCCACTGCTGGCTCTGGTTCCTGATTCTCTCTGGAATGGCTCCTGGCACAGCCCCATATCTGGCAACCAGGAACCCCAATAGCTAACTGCACACAACCCCTGCTCCTCCAGCACAGATGTCATTTCTCCCAGAGAAAACATTATTTTGCAACTGGTGGGAGAGGTGCTTGAGGCCACCCAGCTGTTCTGTCCTCAGAGAGACCCATGCTATAAAATTAACAGCTGCTTAATTAAGGTGTCCTGAGGCTTAATCACAGCGCCTCCTGAACTCTCTCCCTGCATGGCCTTTGTGCCAGGGCAGCTGCCGTTCTGACGTGAGCAAGAAATTAGCAGCTCAAGACACAAAGAGGCATCTGCCCCCTTGCTGAGTTGCTCTTCCTCTTCTCTCTGACCCTCCCTTCGACCCGGTCCTTCTCTGTCCTACCTGGGCTCTTTTCTCTCCCTGGAAAGGTTAGAGGGCTGAGGAGATGTCTAGTCTAACTGTGCTCTCCACGTGCTCTGTCCCGGACCATCTCCTGTAGCCACTGGAGGACCTGACCTTTGGCTAACAAGTGTCCCTCTCTTTCTCTCTGCAGTTTGGCAGGACCGAAGTCATCGACAACACCTTGAACCCTGACTTTGTGCGCAAATTCATCCTCGATTACTTCTTCGAAGAGAAACAGAACCTGCGCTTTGACCTGTGAGTGACCTTGGCTTGGGCCCATCCTGGCGGAGTGTGGGGTAGGGATGGGAGGCTCTTGGGGGAAACAGTGCAGATCAGGGAAGAACCTACAGTAACAAATGGACATGAGCATGCAAAGAGACTGTCCAATAGTATATCAGCATTAGAGACCCTGGGGCCTCAGGTCATCAAATCCCATCAACGTTCAATTGAACTGGGCACCCAGCTCTTGTAGGTCCTATCATTAATAAGTTAGAATGTGACCCTGCGGGACCGACAAACCAGTGTGGGTACAGCCCTGAGCTTGTGAGAGACCCCACAATAACAAATCAGTGTGGTTAAGGCCCTGTGAAAGACCCTACAATAACAAACCAATGTGGATCCAGGCATGTGCTCATGAGAGCCCCTACGATAACAAACCAGTGTGGTTAAGGCCTTGTGAAAGACCCTACAGTAACAAACCAGTATGGGTACAGTCATGTGCTTGTGAGAGACCGTACAATAACAAACCAGTGTGGTTAAGGTCCCATCCTCGAGAGAGACCCTGGGATGACATGTCATTTTGCTACTGCCCTTTGCTGGCAGGTTACTCTACAAGAATAAAACACAGCCCTGCACTTGCAAGACCCTACAATGACAAGCCAGTATGTACCAAGGTAGAGGGGAAAGAGATCCAGGAAGGGGGGTGGATTCAGTCCCACTCCTCTTGGAGGCTCTGCAGGGGGCAGGGTGTGTGTAGAAATCAAGGTGGAATCCGACCCATCTGACCTCCTGTCTAGGGCTCCCGCCTCTTCTTGGGTGACAGCTTTGATGCCTGCTAACCTCACCCCACCTCACCAAACCCTGCTGCGCCCGACTCTGCGTGGGAGCAAAGTGCAGCCCCATTCTTGGAGTGACTGTGCAGAACTGCTCCAAGGGATGGGCACTGCAAAGCTGAGGGGCTAGCAGCAGGGGGGCTTGTGAGAGCCCATACAGTTGGCTCGTGGGACAGCTCAGTGGAGCCCTGGGCTGGTTCACTGGGGGGAACGTCCCCTGTGCGTATCACAGTCAGATCATCTGTCTGTGGGCACTGACCCAGGTTTCTCTGAGACCTGGCTGGAAAATGAGAATTTGTTCTTGCCAAGAAGGTGGCAAGTGAGTATGATGCCCCAGACTATCCCACGGCTCCATGGTGTCCCACCTGCTCCAAACAGGGAGGCTGCGTGCAGCCATAGGAATGGTGCTGGGCTCTGCCAGGTGGGTGTTGCTACAGTCATGTGTCATGTGGTTTCTCTTCTCCCCCTGCAGGTATGATGTGGATTCCAAAAGTCCTGACCTGTCAAAGCATGTGAGTAAGAGCATATTCCCTTTACCCAGCCAGCCCAGTGCCCAGCAGACCCAGGGCTGCCCAGGGCATGCAGCTAGACACAGAGTGATGGACAGTCTGGCTCCCTGTCCTATGCTCTTTGAGGTGTGTTTTGATGCCAAGTGCCTTTCCCCAGGACGTCCAGAGCGAGGGCAATGCCAGTCCAGACAGTTGGCAGCTGTCCTGCATGGACAACTTTGATTGGTCTCAAACCAAAGGCCAGGCAAGCAGCCTCTCCATAAAGCCTGGCAGCCTCAGTAGAAGGACTGAGTATCAGCTGGGCCATGGACACTGAACCTGCCTTTCGCTCCATAAGAGGGTGCCCTGGTGGGGGAAAGGTGAGGGCCTTGGCTGAGCAGGTACCTGAAGATTGAGGGTGGAGCTGGGGCTTCATGTGAGATGAGGTGCCCTGTGTAAATAACCAGCCCGTGCTCAGTTTCATCAGCTTCCCAGGACATTGCCTACCAGGAGCCTTCAGCACATCCCAACATGCCAACAGTTGGGAAGCCCAGAGCCTGGGTTTTCTTGCAGCCTGTCATGCTAGTAGGGAGCCATTGGGGAGCTCAGACCCAGGTCAGGAGCCCTTCAGTCTGGATTCATTTCAGGCCAATCTCACCTGTACATTTACAGTGAGCTTTCCAAGGCTGCCAATAGGATTCGGATAGACTATCGCTAGTTACATTTGAAGGAAAATCCCAGCCTTAGAGCTTTGTGATGCAATCTCCCTAGCGATGCGGCAGGAGGCGCTATGACCATCCTGGGGGTGGGACTTCCTGTTTTCCCTCCTCACCCTTCCTGCTGTCTCCCATAGAGAAAACAAAGGTGATCCCTCCTTCTCCCTCAGATAAATCACTATATTCACTGCAAAATTTCTCCATGCAAATAGCTAGTTTCCCCTGGCATTGAATGCACAAACATTTTGTAATCTGGCACATGCTGGAATTCTACTCAGAGACCCCCCCTGCACCTCGTGGAGCAAACATCACCCCACATAGGACACATTCTCTCAGAAAATGAAAACTAAGGCCACTCAGGAGGTGATGTACTGAGACTTCTGGGTAGAGAACCCCAGCCCAGGAATGATTTTCATTCTGGACACTCATCATGCCCCTTTGCTCTGCCAGGACTTCCTGGGCCAGGCATTCTGCACGCTGGGGGAGATCGTCGGCTCATCAGGAAGCCGCCTGGAGAAGCCGCTGACGTGAGTGCTGGGAACTGTGCAGTGCAAAGGATGCATGTGTGTTGTGATGTCAGAGGACTGACGAGCGGATTTGTCTTCCACGATGCCTGGTTTGGCTCAATGAAGGGTTGAGCTAGAGGGATTAACAAAGGAGGTTCAACGAAATTACTCATGGTTTACATGAGGGTGAGCATTGTGGGGGACAGGTGCCAGGGGGTTTACACAAGGGGTGTGTGAGGAGAATCAGGCACAGTGGGGTTACTCCTGGTTTACCCTGGGATAAGGGCCAGGGGATCTGGGACCAATGGTGTTATTCCTGATTTATATCAGCTTAAGTATGAAGGAAATAGGATTGGGCTCACACCGGTGGCTGAAAGGGGGGACGAACCCCAAGCTGTGTGGTCTGTATGGTGTAGAGCCAGGCAAGAAATTCACAGCCACTGTGGGCTGCTGGAGATCGTGCAACACCTTCCAGTTAATTCTCTTGTGGGGGTCCCTCTCTTCCCCAGCCTCTCGCATACCGAGGTGCTGAGATGACAAATCCCGAGCCAGCTGGTGTTTTTCTCCTGTGTCCAGTCTCTGGTGACCGATGAGACTTTCCTCTCCCAGCCAATGTGAGGCTGAGGGTGCAAAAAACCCCCCGTGACAGAGGGCTGGCCTGGGTCCCCAGTTACCCTGGTGTAAATCCAGAGCAACTGCACTTCCTTGCTCCCAAACAAGGGCTCCCCCCACCAGCAGCCTGGGTCCTGGTCAGCTGCTCTTCCACCTGCCTCTTCTCTCCCTGGCTGCTGCCATCCCCCTCATGTGCCCCATGGTCAGAACCCCATTTCGCCTCCTTGGCCCAGCGCCCCACAGGGGCCACCACAGATCCTTGGCAATTAATCCATTAGTGGGGCGATGGGGAGCTGGGATACCTGGGAGGTTAGTGAGACCTGGGTTTTATTGCTTAAACTCTCCTGGGAGGCTGTGAACTCCCTGCAATGTGAGCATGAATACATTAGAGACAAGGGATCGTGAGGCGCGATGGTACGATGGCCAGCGATCCGTCGAAAGGCATCTATTTAGGGATAATGCAATTCTCCAAGGGTCACCATGGCAACCTCAGCTGGGATTTCTGGGCATCTTCAGACACTGAAAAGGACTCAGGTATTTAAAGCTGACCTGCAGAAGAAAAGCAATTGACATGTGCTGTTTACTGATCCTTTCCAGTGGAGAAAGGAGATCTAGAAGGGTGCTTGAATTGATGGATTTTGGTTTTTTCCCTTTGAAATCTTGGGAACGTCAAGTTTGTCTTTTCTGCTTTTACTGGAGATCTTCTTGGAGGAGCCTGGGATGTAGATTGGAACCCAAAACTGAAGGAACAGAGGTGCCAGTACATTAACAAAGAATTTTTTCATGAGAGTTTCTTAGCTGGTTGAGTTACATACCTTTTAACTTCTCCTCCTGCCCCTCACCAAAGTGCTTTGAACAGTCTGACTAAATGTCTCTTCTCTCAGTGACTGAGTTTTCATTTCAGTGATACCTGCAAAGTCATAAACCTGCTAGCCAGCCAGAGAGAGGGTCTGGGAAAAGCTGGGCAAAGTTGATGTGACCAGGGACTAGATCAAGCTCCCAGGGGTTCTGGGCTGCACTGTGGTGGTGCCCAGTCTGGAAGTAGGGTGGCTTGGCCTGGCCTGGCTGATACTGGGAGGGGGATTCAAAGGCTGCAACCTGGCTGGCGCTGCGGGACTAGTGTAGGGGAGGAATCTGAGGGCCAGGGCTTAACCAGCACTTTTGGTGGGGGCCTGCAGCCCGTGGGCTGCTGGTGCTGCGGGGAGGGGTGAGGTCCAGGACCCATGGCCCGATGGTGTTGTAGGGGGGCAGGGGGACGGCAGAGCACCGCTCAGCGAGGGCTGGATTTTGGTGAAGCTGCGGGGCCCCCTTTAGGCTAAGTCTGAGGGCTGCAGCCCCTAAAGCTCCTGCCGTGATCCAGCCCTGGATGAGACCTGAATTTCTAATGTGCAAAACAAGCAGGAAAACATCTTTATCTATGATCAGAAATGCCCAGCTCCCTTGCTGCTGATCATCCTTAAGGATGAGTAAACCAAGCCAGGCAAGTTATTCTTCCAAGGGACTTTTCAGTCCTTACACAGCATCTGTGGAACAGGCAAATTCCCAGTGCCTGGCCACCTGAAATGGCCTCTTTGGGGCTGGGAGTACACAGCCTGAGGTGTCAGTCCCACAGAGATGAGGGTGCTCACCTGTTAGAGCTACCATGGGCCAGTGCGTGTGGTTTGTTTTGAAATGAGGAGTGGGTCTAGTCCACCTAGCCATGCCCACCTGTCCATTGTAGTGTAGGAAGGAGGGCCCTGGACATCAGCCACACGTAGGAACCCCACATTCTGCTTCCTGCATGTGATGGGCTCATCTTGCAGTACCCATTAGTCTGTTGCAGAATGTGCCTTGGGAACCTGGGTCAGATCCACCAAGCCTAGGATATGTTGTACTCCTAAAACTCTCTCACCGTCCCACAAGTGCAGGGAAGGAGTTATCCAATGATCCAGGCCATAGGCTAGGATGTGGAAGGCCTGGATTCAATTCACCATTCATCCTTAGACTCATATGTTACCTTAGGCCAGTCATTTTGGGTTCATCGCCCTTTGGCCCTTTCAGGCTAGTTCCTAGAATTTCACTGATTCGGGTCAGCCGGATGAAAATCTCGGCAGCTGGCCCATCCCACAGCAGGCACATGGCTATTTTTAGGCACTAGCTCAAACACAATTGACATGGGTATGTCTGCGTCAGTTGGGAATCGCTCTCTTGGCTCTCATGTAGAGGTATCCTTAATCTGTCTGTGTCGAGATTCCCCGATAACAGCATGGCCCTGTTTCACAGAGGTGTGTGAGGATGGACATGAAGAAGCTTGTGACATGCCCAGGTACTGTAGTGACTAGGATGGTGTAAACACCAGAGACAGGTGGAATCAATGCAGCACCTAAGGCTCAGTCATTGATTGCAGTGGGGCGACCCCCATTTAGAGCTCTCTAGCTCTGCTGGGCCATTCAAGGACTGGGGAGTTATATTGTCCCTGGAGAAGATTGTGTCCCATTTGTACCAATCCGATGGCTGTTTTGAAAGACCATGGACAGTTCAGCCTCCCCGACAGACCCGCAGTTCAAACCTGCAGGATTGTCAAATGCTACATAAGAACAATTCTCCGAAGCAGGGCAAGGCAGAGGGGGGATGCATGGTAGGTACAGTAACTCATTTATCACACTCAGCGAGTGCTGGGCAGGAGTTAGGGGAGGGCTGGAGGAATTTTTTTCTTTTATTAAGGCTACCTACAATCCGTCAGGATTCCTGGAGGGTTGGTTTCACTCCAGCTACCAGGAGCTTGCATTAGATCAGCATGTCAGCTGTGAATTCCCTCTGGCAGGTGGAGACTTTGCTTCCCTAATTGATGGACTGGATGCCAAATTCTGTTTATTGCATATGTGAGAGAGCGAGCGAGGGAGCGAGCGCGAACACCTGTGTGTGTGTGTGTCTGTGGGTGTGTGACACAGAACCCGCTATTATTGGCAGTTATTATTATACACATTTATTTGGAACCCATCTGTACGGCTCCCAAAGCTTAATTTGAGCAGCTAAGATCTTGCTGAGACAGACTGAATACCCTTCTGCCTGCAGCATTTCCAGCCAACCACGAAAACGGGATTTAATCCATTGGGAAGGCCAGAGGAGATGGGGCTTGCAGCCCTTTTGGAGGAGGGCCAGGTTCCTGCCTGTCTGTTGCTGGGGTCCGTGTCAGCTCACAAACACTGTTGAAATGACTGTCAATGCCAGTGCTATGGATGGGGAAACTGAGGCCCAAAGACTTGGTCAGAGTCACACAGGAAGCCAGGATTTGTCTGATGCCCCAAGTCCGGCACCATGCTTTCATAACCAGACCATCCTTCCTCCTTTTCTCCTGATCAGCCCCCAATAGATCCCTGAGATTTATCAGGCTGCTCCATCCACAGCTGCCTGCCCCCCACAGCCCTATCCTCCTATGCTAGCACTGGTGAGCGTGCGTACACAAGTGTGCCTGGATGGGAAGCACACGGGACTCAGTTGTGAGTGCCAGGACTGGCCCAAGTGCCTTGGATCTCCTGGCCTGCTTCTAATGCCTAGCACATGGCAACAGGGGAGCCTCCTGGACCCCAGCGTCTCCTTCTCTTTCCTGCTGGAACTGACACCTCATCCCTGCCCCATCCACATCTGGGCCATGCCAGTCCCCTCCCCACCTCCTCCTCCTCCTCATGCAGGACAGTGCTAGGGCCAGGACATGCAGATGGGCAGAGTCCTGCCAAGCCGGTCTCAGACTGTATGTGGGGGTCTGGGTACAGTCTGGGCCTCATCCTGCTCCCACCGAAGCCAATGGCTAAGTTCCAGCTACTCCCCAGGAGAGCAGGGCCAGGCAAGTAATATGGGGGCAATCATGGCTCTAATTTTTTCCCCAGGGTCAGTCCTGGCTCCCCTATCAAGATCCTGGTCTCCCCAGTGCTGAGTCTGCTGCTGTTATGTAGGATCGGGGAGGGAGGGAGTGACTGTGTTATGTGAGTTGTGTGAAGAGGGCAGTGAGTGAATTTTTTTTGTGTGTGTCTTTGGGTAGCTAGATGTCAGAGACTTGACTACAGTTCTGAAAAATCAGGCAGACTCTGAAAGCAGCAGGTTTGCAGTTTCCCTGGCATGCCAGGTTTGAGATTATCTCAGATCTTTAGTGAGAGTGGGGTGGTTTCGGGCTGTCAAGGGTGGAATCGGATCATGGCGGTTTCAAGGTCCCTTTGCACAGAATCTAAATGTGGCAGTTTCAAGGTCTCCTTGAGTGGAATATGAACACGGTTGGTTCAAGGTTTCCCTGAGTGTAATCTGAACACAGTGGGGTTCAGGGTCTTCCTGAATGGAATCTGAATATGATGGTTTCAAAGTGTGGAATCTGAACATGAGCATTTCAAGGTCTTCCAAAGAAAAATGTGAAAATGTCAGTTTCAAAGTTCCCCGCCAAACAGAATTTAAACATTGCGTTTGCAAGATTGTCCCCTCCAGTGAAATTTGAACATGCTGGATTCAAGGTGTCTCCCCTTCAAGCAGAATCGGAACATGGCAGTTTCAGGGCCTCCCACAGTAGAATCTGAACATGGTGGTTTCAAGGCACCCCCCAAATAGAACCTGAACATGGTGATTTCAGAATCACCTCGGGTGCAATCCGAAAAGGTGGTTTCCAGTCTGGCAGATTAAATTGTCAGAACTCTGGTCCAGAAAATCCCATGCCAATCTCCAAAGAGGAAAGAGCATAAGAATGTGGCCAGATCACCATGTGACTAACCCGCATGTGGCAGGCCTTGCCCTGCCTGCGACATTTCATCCCAGGACATGGGCACACATCCTGATGCAGTGCAGGAGGGCTGAGCCATCCCATGGCAGCTGCAGAAAGGCCTACGATATGTTCCAGGCAACACCTGACATCCCAGAAAAGTGGATTCTTTTAGCTTTTCTGCCCCTCACAGCATGTGGGGCTGGTGCTCCCCATGCCAGCCCTTCCAGAGGGGAAGGCTCCATAAATGGCACCAGTTCTCCTGTGGCAAGAGCAGATGAGCAGCTAGAACATGCTGTTTCCAGCCTGATTTTGCTAATCAAAGGGCACAGAGAAGGGGCGCAGACAAGACTATGATGTACCCTGTACCAGTTGAGTCACGAACTCTGCCTGCATCTCCAGGAGGGCCTTGATGCCCAGCTAACTTTGTGAACATGCTCAAGGGGCTGGGAGAGGTTCAGAAGCCTGGCTGCCAGCGCAGCTGACACAACAGCTCAGCGGAGGTTGCTTTTCCTTTTGTCTCCTAGGCCGTGATTTTGTACTGACAGTTTCAGGGGGCAGCTGCCTGGGGCCAGCTGGCTCCTGAGAGGCTGCGGAACATAATTGGCTTCCTCGTATGGAGCACCTGCTCTGTCCCTGTGCTCAGGGGAGAGCCTGATATCAAAGCTTTGAGATTCAGACCCAAGAGCTTGTTAGGAATCAGTCCCGCGCCTTGTGGGCATCTGCATGGCCCTCTCTCTGCTGCCAAAGTCTCCAAGCATGATGTAAAGCAGGGGTCTCGAACTCAAATCACCACAAGGGCTGCATGAGGACTAGTAGAGGGCCGCATGAGGGTTAATACGGTAGCCCGAGGGCCGCACCACTGAAACCTTTCCATACAACCATATTGCAAATATCAGTAACGATTGTGTCATTGCGGGCTGCAGGAAGTAGCTTTAGGGTCTGCATGTGGCCCACTGGCCGCGTGTTTGAGACCCCTGGTGTAAAGCCTGAGGAGGATTCTCTAGGGAGCAGGCAGCTCTGATCTGGAGATGGAGGGGCTGACAGCTGCTTTCCGTGCAACTCCACAGACCTTGGCTGTGCCTGACTGTGGCTTTCCTGCGTCCCTCCGGCTGTGCTTTCTCTACATCTGGTGCCTGGAGTTGCATCTTGCCAGCATTTCCTAGCTTCGTCTTACTTGTCAGGGGCCCAGCACCTCGCCTGAATTAGGCCGATGCCTCTGGCCCACAGCCTTGGGGATGGAGGGTCCTTGTGTCTGCCAGTGTGGCTGTTGCAGGGTGTAGCACACAGGGACAACGGCTGGCTCAGCGCTTGGCAGCAGGAACAAATCTTACCCCCTCGAAGTTCTCCATTTACACCTAGTTCAGATCTGTAGTGAGTGAAAGTTGTTGCCTCTTTGGAGGGAGCTATGGCATGAAATGAGTTTGCTGGGTCTCAAACCATTGACTTGGCAGGTGTCCCCAGCAGAGAAAAATGTGCTAATTAGACTCCTTTCCAGCGAAGCGTGGCTCTCTGCTCATCTGGCAAAGAGCAGGGGCAGTGCATGAGGAACCTGGGCCAACCTATGCAGCCACTGGGGCTTTCAGTCCGGTGCCCTGCAACAGCGGTACGTCCCCCACGCGTGGAAAATAGAGCTGGCTTTTGGATTCCTCCTTCTGGTTATTTTTGGCCATGAGAAGAACAGCCCTGTTTCTAAGACAGATGGTTTGTTAATAGCCACCCCAGCCCCTGCCAGGCTAATTCTAGCGGGTTTCACAGCTCCTTAGATTTATTCGCCTTTCAGGTTCCTATATTTAACACACCCCCTTCCACGGTAAATGTTTCACATGCGCGCCTTGGATTATTCGGATTCCCTTGCTCCGCAGCCATTTGTCACTGGAGTCTCTTTGGGGAATTCGTTTCTCTGGCATAAACAAAACTCTCCAGAGCCCCTGGAGTCTGACTGTGCATATCAGGCAGCACCGAAGGCCCATTTTGCAGGCAGGCTGTGCATTCTTGGCTCCTGGAGGCAGGATCAGGCCTTCTAAGGCAGCAGGGTTGTGAGAGGGTGCAGTACAGTGGGATCTTTAATGAGATTGTCTTGTTGTAAGGAGGGGAGGTCAAGGGCTGTCTCCTGAGGCATTGAACGAGGGTGTCAGGAATTGGGGGAATCGTGCCATGGTCCTGGCCAGGACCTTGGAACCTGCCACAGCATCCACCCCGTGTTTCCCAGCAGAGCACAAGGCCTGCCTAGGCAGAGGATTCAATGTAGGAAAGCTGAGGGCTCATTATATCAACAGCTGCTTCTGTGGGCCAGTAGCCCAGCCAGCACTGTGCATATTTTCCGCATTTCTGGTTTGAGCTCCTCCTGGCCCACAGAGGTGCCAACTGGGGATGCATGTACCCCATGTGACCAGTGGTCAGTGATGTTTGGGTGGGATGCACGACCACTTGTGAGCTGAAGAGAGGGCAAACTAGTCCTGCTCAGTCAGCATGGTCCTGCACCTGGCCAAGGGGCACCAATTTCTGGCCTGCTCCCCGATCATGGCAGGATTGGTCCCAGCCCTGTGTGTGGAGCAGCATGGCACTCGCAGAGGGTGCGCACCCACTAGTGCTCAGTCTCCTTGTGCAAGGCAGGACAGGGGACAGTGGAAGGGGAGGCCCAGCTGAAGCCAGCTGGGTTCCTGAGGCCTCTGGGTTGGAGGCAACCAGTGCCGGGAGCCTTTGGAGAGGGGTGCCTCTGTCGGGGGAATTCACCTGAATGGGCTGCTCAGTAGGAAGGGGGCAGGATGTTAGCCCCATTGCCTTGGGGCCAACTTCCCCCCTGGAGCCAGACCCCTGGGTCACCGTGCACAGAGCACCCCAGCAGCAGGGGGAGTCAAGCTGGGATCATGTGGGTATCAGAGATGGTGGCTGAGAGAGGGGAGTCCCTGGGGGGGCATGTCCAGCAGGGAATTTAGCTGAGGAAGGAAGCTGGCAGCCTTGAGAAAACTCACCCAGGAGGGATGGGGGGAGAAAAACAGGTCTCCCTTAACATCCCCTCTTCCCTTCGATTCCTATCTCCCCCAACACTTGTTTCTGCCCCCTTCCTTAGCACCCTTCTGTCCCTCTCCTCAGCACCATCTTCCGTTCTCCACCCACCTCCTGTCTCCCTCCAGCAGCAAACTCTGCCTCCACCAGCACATCTATGCCCCAGCACCCCTTTTGCCCCCAATACTCCTCTTCTGCCACTTGCACCTTGTTTTGCCTCTCCTCTGCAGTATCCCCTCTTCTGTCCCCATCCTTCACCAGTTCCACCTACTGCCCCTTCACCTCTTTCTGCCCCCCAGCTAGCAGCAGCCCCACGGATCAGCTGCCATATCATTCCCCTCCCAACCAGCAAGGCATAGCTCCTGGTTTTCCCACTAATGTTCTCTGTGTGTGTTTGGACGCTCCCTTGTGCACAGACCCACACGCAGCTACCTGCAGATGCACACACACAGCAGCCTGCAGCTTGCCACTGAGATCCGAACAGCATCTCTGTGGACTTTCTAAATGATCCTGTTGTTCAGATCCATCTGTTCATTCTCCACAGAGCTGCAATCTGCTACAGACAGCTGCTCCTGAGCAATGGTAGTGTAGATCGAAAACCTTTCACCCGCAGCTCTCAAAGCACTTTATTAAAAAGCCTCACTTCTTCCCTGCGGGGAGGCTCAGTGTTGTTAACCCCTTTTCACAGATGGACGAACTGAGGAACTGAGCGGTGACACAGCCCACTCCTGCTCACACAGCAAGTCAACGACAGGGCTGGGAAAATATGCCAGGAGTCTTGGCCTCTAGTCTCCTGTTCCGACCGACAGACTTCACTTATCTCTCAAACCTGGAACTAGCTCCCACGCATCTTAGCTGGCAGGTCCCTGCTCTGACCACTAGCTAGTGCTGCCTGTTCTGTTAAATGGGGCACCCACATCTGATCGCTATAGGCAGAATGATGATTTGAGCCTCCACCCATACACAGTGAGATGACTCTGAATGACTTGTGCTGCTGGCTGGAGATCTTCTGGCCCTGTCTCTTTCAAGTCCATTGCTGGGAGCTTTGTGTTAAATGAAGAAACAAGGGGCATCTGGGTGGACAGGCACAAAGGTATGCATATGTGGAGGGAGAGCAGGGCTGGGGGCTTTGCATGTTTCACATGCATCCAGTTTCTCATCACCCAAGGTCAAGCTACAGGGCTTCATGAGGTAGGGTGGTTGATGGCGATTGAGATGCTGGGTGTTTCTGTCCCTTCCTTACACTGAGTATTAGCCACACTGTGGGAGCTAAATTTATACAGCTCAGAGAAGGGATGGCTGGGGGCAGGGAGGGGGTCTGTGATCAGCAGCTATAAATACCGTCTAGGTAACAATGCGAACGAAGGAAGGGAATTACTCATTGTCTCTGGAGCAGTGGCCCAATGCCAAGAAAGAGAGGCGCATTTAGAAGAGAGACAGAGCGCTCACCAGTCCAGACAGCGGATAGGCTGTTGGTGAGAGGCTGTATTAAGCGAGATAGAATAAATGGTCCCCAACAGTCAAAGGTGTTGTTGTGACTCTGTCACTGGCCAACATTAAACAGTTTCACCAGATTCAGGGTTGTACACAGGGACCTCAGCAAAGACACCACTAAAAATCCCTATAACCCATTATCAAAGACACAGAAAGCCTTTGAAGTGTAAAGTAAGGCTTTCATTGTAACAACCTCCGTCATGCTTTTCCCTTTAAGTCTTTGGAAAGGAAAAAAGCCTGTGTTTGACTATTTCTTATGATTCACACTTCCTTCCACCCTTAATCGGTTAGAACTCCGAGGTCTCTAGTCTTGCTATAGTAGGAAAACTTATACAAGTTTACTTCTGAAAGAGTCACTGTTGAAAGGAACACCTACGAAAACATCCAGCATCTCACCTCTACTTCACAAACATTGCAGCAATGATTTTTTTTTTTCCTCTCTCCTACCTACGTCCACTTGACAATTCACACTTCCAAATCATACAAGGAGCCTGGTGGCACTTTTAAAGACTAACAAATTTATTTATCACATGAGCTTTTGTGGGAGAAAAATCCCACTTTGTCAGATGCTTCGAAGATAGGGAACTTACAGAATGGGAGCAAAGGAAAAGCTGGGAAGTTTAAGTCATAGGATCAGGTCGGACTGCAATAGTAAATCAAAGTTGTTAGGATTCAAACAGTGGAGTACAGCAAGTAGCAGGGAGGTGGATGCGGGATAAGGAAAGCAAAATTATGTGTTATAATGGGAGGAAAAAACCCCATAATCTTCATTCAGTCCTGTGTTCACAGAGTCAAATTTACATATGAATGCCAATTCTGAAGTTTCTTCAAAGCTTTGATTTGTTATTCGTTTGCTTGAGCACAGCTATTCCAAATCCTAGACACATTCACAGTACATTCTGCAAAGTAGTGAATACAGCTCATGTAGACAACAAAAATAGATAGGTGACATTCTGTCATTCCATTGTAGTGCATAAGACAATGTTCTGTGCATATCTGCCCACACATATATCCTGATTTTTTTCCTTTGTAACTTAGTTGAGTGGCCATAGATACAGTAGTTGTGAAGTCTATTACGTACAAGCTACACTTGGTACATGAATTCATGTGTTTTCCACTATACTGACCTTAGATAAACTATCTCTGTCATAAAGAATAAAGGAAATTGTTCCTCTGTGTTACTGTATGGATTCCCCTGTACAGAGGAATCTTATTGATGGCTGAAGTGGCTAACTTGATCTGGTATCAGAGTTGGTAAAAACTGTCCGTCTGGGGCAAAGAGAGGAAGTTCCTTCGGTGGAGCTGGAGCTGTTATGGATGTGGCTGTTGAAACCCAATCTTATTTCCTAAAACAGTGGTTCTCAACCACTGTCAGGACACATTACTGTGTCACCAAACCATGGTAAGTATGTCATGGGTAGCCAGAGAGGTGGCTGGATTTGGCTTCTGGGGTGGGCTGCTGTGTCCTGTGAGAAGGGGATGTTGCTGCTGGCTGAGTCACTGGGGATTCCCTCATTAATAGTTGTGAAGGGCTTTGAATTCTTGGTGTAAATCTGCAGAGCTCCCTCACTGGCTTCCATTGAGCTGTCCCAGCTGCAGATCTGGCAGTGTAATTTTCTGAAGGACGGGCAAGTGAGCACTTCCCAGGGCTAATGTCTAAGTGGTGGGAGGGGCACCACTCCACTTGAGTCAGTGGTGTGCACGTGTTCACACCAGTTTTGAACCCGCCACATTGTGCCCCAGACTTGGCCCCTCCTAGGGGCTCAAAGCAAAGTCGCACAGTGCCCTGGGAGAAATGAATCAGTCTGACTCCTCTTCCAGAAGATGGGATTCACCCTTGGCAGCTCTACCTCTCAAGTCTTGCGGTGGATCTGCTAAGTTTGACATTACAAGTGCCCTGTCCTCTGGCTTCGGCATCACCAGGATGCTTGTGGTCAGTGAGAGACGAGGGACAGTGGAGGACAAAGTTGGCCAGACCTCAGGTCAGTTCAAGGCCTCTGGAGCTTTAGAGTGCTACTTTGGAGGGAGTGTCCAATACCATGTCCAATACCAGCCCCTCTAGTCCTCCCTCTGGCCACATGTTTGCTGCCTGGCGTCGGAGCACTAGTGCTTGCCAAAATGATTGGATAGATGCTGGAGAGAGGCTCATGACAGTGCCAAGGTCCCAGGGAGCTTAACCTCTGGCAGAGGCACAGATTCTGACACCTCATTTCGTGATCTTATCTCTCTGTCCCCACTCACTGGGGTTTCCATAAACATTCCCCTTGAGCTGGGGAAGGGAGATGGGACATTTTCCAGGAGAGCGGAAAGCTCGGTCAGTGAGTGTCCACAGACAGAAAGCAGAGCTCAGCAATGACAGATGGAGGGGCAGCCTCAGCTTCGGGACACACCATTCTCTGGCCCTGATGCCTGGCCAAGCCTGCTGTCTGCAGAACCGGGGGCATGGGTCAATGCCAGTCTTTCCACAGCTCTGCCCTGTGTCCGCAGCACTCTCCCCATCCTCTGGATCCCGTCCCACAGTCCTCCCCACACAGGGACTGTTAGTTCCCTGCATATGCCCCAGAAAGCGTGGCAGCAGCAGATCTAGTGTAACACTGGGTGAGCCACCACTAGGAAAGATCTGGAATCCTGGTGGCGACTTCAATTGATGTCTTTGAACCAGGACGGGGGCAATTCTTTGGGGAGTAGGTGGTGAGATCGGCAGAAAGAGTAGCTGAAGAAAGGCTTGGATTTGGGACTGGCTTATAGGAGAATGTCCTTCCACTGATGCCATCTTAGATGTGAAGCTGTAGGGTAGGGGAGAGGCTGCAGGGCTCTGGATGCCACCCTAGGAATCCAGAGAGGGCACCCCAATGTTAGGGGCCTCTTGGTGGGGCGTGTGCACATGGGACCTTCTGGCAGCCTGTCTGTGCACCTGCTTGGGGTTCCCGTTTGATGCTGTGGGACCAATCAGCCTGCTGCAGTGTGGTTGGGCATGTGGGCATGGACTCCAGCTGCCCTCCCCCTTTCCTGCTCTGCGCCAGGCTGTGGCCTGCCCAGCCAAGCCACCTGTGTGCCCCAGAATTATCGTTCCACTAGAGCTACCCATGCTCGTCTTGCTGATGCTTACCTTGGCTGCTGAAACCAGCGACTGGCCTGCACCAGTCTTGGTGCTGGGATCTGGCTGTGGGTAGAGCCAGTGCCTACCGGTTAAAAGCCCCAACCACATATGGCGGGGAGGGAAAAAGCCAGTCCGGGACAAGGACTGTGCCAAGTTGAAGTGGGAGAAGAGTGGCCCGCTTGAGACTCTCCAGAGGAGGCGAGGAGAGCTAGCTCCTGTCCTTCTCCATTACCTAGCATGGCTCCTGGTTCCTGGCTGGAGTTATGTCCCCTGCATTAGTGCAGAGATCCCCTGGGGGCCACTGCTCCATGCTCCTTTACTTTGGTTTTGTCCATCCTTTGCCTTCCTCCCGTGGCCCCTTTTCATTCCTCTTCGCACCACTGCCCTCCTGCCCTCTGATGGATGGGGTTTTGTACCCTTTTCCCATCCCTCACAAGGGCCCAGACTTTCATCTCACTTCAAAAACAGGGTGTTTCATTTCATCTGCATGTCTCCATGGGTTTCTTTGACTTCCTGGCTGTCTCATTTTCTCAACATTGAGCCAGCTCTGAGACCCAAATGACATGCTTCGCTTTCACAGGTTTGGAACTTAGTATCCACCGTGTTACAAACATCCAGTACCAACTCAGTGATCAGTTGATGCTTAGCTTTTGGCAGCCCCCCTTTGGGGCAATATCGGGGGGGTGGTCAGGCATGTATCATATACCTATCTGGGGATGTCTGTGTCACACTGGGTTTTCCATCCTTGTCTGTCGTGAGGTGGTTTGGATGCACCCTGAGAATTGGTTTGGGAATCTTGGCTTGGCTCTCCTTGGCAAGTTGCAGCAGGGTAGTTGTGTTGGTCTAGCTCAGCAGAACAAAAATGGTGTCTGGTGACACTTTTAAAGACTCGCTAATTTATTTATTGAATGAGCTTTCATGGGAGAAAATCCCACTTTCAAGCGTCTGATGAAGTGGGATCTCTCCCATACAATAAATAAATTTGTTAGTCTTTAAAAGTCCCCCAGGTCTCCTTGTTTGTTTTGTGGGCTCTCCTCGACAGTTATTGGCCCCTGGCAGCATATGTGCTCAGGGAGCCGAGGAAATAGCCCAATTAACCCTTCGTTTCTTTGTCTCCTGGCAGGATGGGAGCGTTCACATTGCATTCCAGAACAGGGAAGCCCACGCCGTCCGTCTCCAATGGGTGAGTCACACAGCTTCACCGAGATCTTCTCCTGCGCAGTCAGACCCACTGCCTTGCTCAGCAAGGAGGCAGCGTGTGGGGGGCTTTGCCCTATCAATGACCCTATCAATCCTACTGCGGTGGATTTGGCTTGCACTTACAGGGCCAGCAAATCCCAAATGTCAGAGACCCTCTGAGGCGATGTGAGTCCCTCTGTTGTAACCTGCACTATGAGGGGCTGCTGAGTGAGAGGGTCAGGACTCCTGGGTTTCATTCCCAGCTCTGTGCATGGTGACCTTGTGTGAGTCATCTCTCCTCACTGCTTCCATTTCACCACCTGGGGTGAGAAAACTAACCCACTTCCCAGGGCAGTTTTGAGGCTGGATTGATAAAAACAAGGAGTCATGTGGCACTTAAAGACAAATCTGTTAGCCTTTAAGTGCCACATGACTCCTTGGTTTTATTGCTGGACTAGACTAACATGGCTGTCCCTTTAGAAAATGGATTGATAAGACTTGTCAGATGCTATGAGATCCTTGGGTAGAAGGGGCAGTTGAAGGACCAAGACTCAGTAGCTGAGTGGAGCCACTTTGTGTGATGGGAGGTGGAAGTTTTTCAACATATTGTCCAGCTAACTCTGAGTGGGGTTTTCAGAAACACAGCAGGGGCCAATCCATGACCTAACAATACTGAAGTCAATACTCAAACAGTCATTTAGTGGGAGCAGATTGGGCCAATGCTGAAGAGGGTTGATAAATGCAGCCTTGTAGCCCAAGTCTTCAAAACAGGCCATTGCGCCAGTCCAGATTGGAAGCTCACAGCTGCATCTCAGGATATCACGTGGGCAGATTTAAGCCTCTGTTCAGAAAACAGCCAATCCCAGCTCAGCAAAGCCAACTGCCCAAGATGGAAAATGTCAAATAAAATGTTTTCTTGTTGGAAAAAGGGTTTAACAAAATGGAAAATTTCTGTGGGAAAATATTGAATTTAGCAGAATTTCTGTAGGAAAAATCAACCAGAAGTGAAGCATTTCATTTTGGGTCATGTCAACATTCATCTCTGCGTGTTAGGAAAATCAGCAGACTCTGTCTTTGACTCTGACCTTGGCCTGGGCACTTGACTCTCACCATTAGGCATGACAACCCGATGCCCCAATCTTTGCAGGTTGCTCAGACCCTATTATTTTCTCTGAGCGAGCCCAGCTGAGGGTGGACCCCAGCAGAGGTCCCTGTACCAGTAACAGCATCTCCACTGTGTGGGCAAGAGATCAACCTCCAGGCAGATAAACAAGCCCTCTTGGTATAGGACATACAGCAGGCCACTGAGAGTCCAGCATTGTGGGATCAAATCTGTCAACTCCACGCTGAGAACACTGTGCTCCACGCTTGTTCAGCTTCACTGTCAGTCAAGCAGGGACCTACAGCCCCACCGCTCCCGATTTTGAAGCATTATGAATCAATGATGCCTCTTGTTCTTGCTTCAGTTGCAGGAGTACACTTCCAACCATACCTAGGTAGGCCTGGTAATCAGCCTGCTGCCAGGGGAGATGTTGGACTGGGCCTCTCCCTTTTTTGGAAGACTGCTGTCCAGCTGGAATGCCTCCCAGCAGCCAATGTTAACCATCTTTGATGACCCCAACCAGGTCCCCCTGTGCTGAGGCAGCCCTTCAGAAACTGTGATTGAGGTAGGACAAGGCGCTGCCCATGTGGCTCACTTCCGCTGTCTGGTATCAGACGCCGAATGGAGTGAGGCGGCTGAGTTGTATCAGTTCTGACGATGCTTGCAGGACATGGGAAGAACTGGCCCCAGTCAAGACCCCAACAGGTTTGGGTGCCTTCATAGATCTCACCATCCATATTGACACTTGCATGGACAAGTGACAGGAAGAAAGAAGAGGAGGAACCTGATGTTTTGGAGAGCAGGGTGATGAGATGGGTGATCAGTTACAAGAACGTCAGGATGAACCACCAATAGAAAATTGTGAATCTCAAGTTGTCATCCACAAATGTTCTGTCACACAGCCCATTCCAGATCTGCCTTTATTTTGCATGGATATATTTTGATGTCATCAAGAGAGAGGGTGAAGTTTAGAAGCTCTATGGAGGACTGATCAAAGGCAAATTTTTCTAATTTAACGTAAAGGCGGAGAGAACCAGCCAGATTCTGGAGCAGTATCTTCAATGTCACATCAACTTCCACCAGAATGACTGGTTCTTGCTGGAGCTACACAAGAGTTTGCAGACACTAACGCAGAGCACCCATCTGTGGGGCAAACCGCCTATGTTTCAAATCCATCCCGAGTTCTACCCAGAGCTACCTGCAACTTCCCACAATGCAGAAGCCCTGGACTCATTGCAAAGGATATGCCAAAACCAAGATGACCTAAACCATCACCTGGAGGGTGTCAGGAAGAATTACAAATATTCATGCTACTGGTGACAGAAGGAGCCCCTCCGGTTAGTGGGCCAGAAGGTCTGCTCTCCACAAAATACTTACCCATCAACAAGTTGTCTTATAAGTTAGACTGTCAGTTCTGAATACGCCACAGTCCTGAAGAGCACTCCTAGGAACATCTTTGCTCCTAAGCTGGTAAAGGCCTTCCATGAAAACCAGGCGTCTAGCCAGTGGGAGGAAGCAGGAGGAAGGGGAGTGATGTGAGGGACTACAAGCCCTGAAACCAGGTCCACAGAGCCCTAGATTGGGATCAGGCCACAACTGCTACCCAGCAGCTCGCTTGAACAGCTTCACCAAGGAACCAGTGAAGTGTGACCTTGCAAAGAGCCCTGCTTGCAGACTCCTGACAACATCCGGTGTCTCCAGCTGGCTGAGGAGTTTCTTTAAACCACAGTGAGGCACAGGGAATTGTCTGAGCTTGTGGAGAAATCCTCAATTGGCTGCTAGAGACCGCATTTGCTTACCTGAGCTCTGCCGCCTCATCGCAGACTTCCCTTTATTCCTAGTTTCTGCTGTACTCCGGGTCCTTGCTTGTGCACCGGCCCCCAAAGCTGTCTCTGGCTCTGGCCTTTGGCGCAACACTGGATTCTAACCATTAGACATGACTGCCCTGCTGCGGGCCATTACACAGCCCTTCTCCAACTGGGTTTTTCTCTCAAGTAACCCTGGCACTCCTGCTATCAGGTGAAGGGAGATAGCCTAACTGGCTTCTCAAACCCTTCTTAACCCCATCAAGGCTGATGTGGGGTGCACAGTCCATCACAGCTTCCCTTACCATTTTTTTCTACAGTTCCTAGCTTCTGATTTCTACTCATTCCTTCCAAACCAGGTTGGTTTTATTGAAGCTTGGCCTTCTTCCATGCAGCTTTTTGGGCATCTGGGAAAGTGTTCTTAAATGATTCCCAATTATCGTTCACATTTTTTCTGATTAAATTCTTCTTCCCAGTGATTTGGTTCATAATTGATTTAGCTTTGTGAAATTGGCCCCATTAACACACCAAGTATGTCTATTGCCGGTCTGGGCTCTTTTCTGCTTGCGCATTAGCCATGTGATCAAGTTATGGTTCCTTGTACCTTAGCTACCATTAAGCTTAGTTCTATGGTCCGTTGCTTTTTATGTTTAGGACAAGGTCTAATATAGAATCCCCCCATGCTGGCTGCAACACTTTGAGTTAGGAAGTAGTCATCTATAATATTTAGAAATTCCAAGAGTGTTTTATTCTTGGCAGCATGAGATAGCCAGCACGTCCCTCAGTTTGAAGTCTCCCCTGATCGCATGTTTTCCTGCACAAGGCCTTGACAAATCAATGTTTCTGGTTGCCATGGCAACCAGTTTTAGTAGCCTATAACCTAGCTCCACTACAGAAATATAATGGAGGTGCACCGTCTGGCCACCAAAAGTAAAATTGCTGGTGCCTAGCTGTGAGCCAGTTTTGTCGACCCCTGCCTTATATATTACAGCTACATATGTAAGGAGACAATCATCTTGTTCCCTTGTGTCATTCGGGATCCTTAATGGACACCAACTATTTCCCTGTCCAGTGCTCTATCTGTTAGGATGTTGATTAACAAGCATTCATGATCACTTTCTTCCAAGCTATATGTGACTCGGAAACAGGTGATGCTCTATTTTCATTGAGAGCCACTCCTTCTCCCCCTTTGTCCACTCAGACATTCCCAGATAGGGTCTAACCATTGGTTTCAACACTCCAGTCATGGGAATTTTCCCATCTGGTTTCAGTCACCCCAGCTGGACCAAATTTGTGCTCAAATGAGCCATTCCAATATTTCTTGTTTGTTATCCAGGCTCCCAGCATTGGGATATAGGCAAGTCAGGATGGTCCTCTTCATGGTCCTCTCCAATTTAAGTGAGTGATCAGTATCACCTCTCACTGGTTTTGGTTCCAAGAGGAGCTATGGTAGCCACCCGCCCTGGAGCTGGTTGCAGAACCTCTTCGATATTCCCTCAGGATCCCTGCTGCCAGTGGTTTCTTTAGGATAGTCCCGGCATTGGAACCAGTCACCACCCCCTTCTAATGCCGGTTCAGCAAAGCAGTTATGGCCATAATGGCTTGGTGTCTCCCTGAGACCCAGCTCCTGTGTCAGAGCCCGGTTGTCTCTTGTCTACTGGTTTTGGGCTCTGTGCTCCTCCCAAGCTGCCAGCTGTGTCCACCAAGAGCCAGTCTTATTGCATCAGCAGCCTCCATGCCCTCCAACGGGGCAGTCAAGTCCCATTCCAGTGGGACACGGCAGCCAGCCTTACATTTGGTGAACTGCACCAGTGCTTGGCATTTTGACAGACCATGGCTAATTAACCCAGGTGGGCAGGACCATTAGCCCTGTCTGAGAGATGGGGAAACTGAGCACAGAGCCTTGCCATGACTTACCCAAGGTCAAGCAGGAGGCATGGTACAGATCTGGGAGGAGAGCCCATACCCTTGAGCTCTTTCCTCCTTGCTTTTCAGTCAACAAACCCAATGGGGATAGAAACAGACTCCACTGAGCTAAGTAAAATGGGAGCCTCACAGCTTGGTGTTGCTTGATGGGCAGCTCAGGAGGGCCTGGACAAGCCAGGAGGTGAGGTCAAAACTGGGAGCTGCTGGAGCTGTCCACGCACCCACCAGTCCAGTGGAGGGAAGGAAGGGGAATCCTGCAGTGAGATGGACTTTTGCCCCACTGTGTGACACTGCCCAGATGACATTGTGCGTCTGGCTGGAGCTCTCAAGGCCTTCCTGGCTCTCATCAGTCAGAACTCCATAGGGCAGGCAGGTTAGCACCACTGCAGGGCACCTAGCAAGCCTGGCCTGTGCCAGGACTGCACCCTGGGCAGTGACACCACTTTAACATCCTGCTGCAGACAAGGCCAGGTGGGGCATGGAAGGGGGGTTCCATTCCCCGGGGACCCCAGCTGGGCCCAGGGCACTCCCTGGGGTGTCATGCAGACGCAGTGTGCTGGATTGCACCCCGCCCTCCACCCCATGAATCCCAATCCCATGCGAATCCCCATCTCTGGGTTTCAGTGCCCCTTCTCAGGCCGGGATGCATTCATGCTAACCAGGGAACTGGCCTGGGGTGGAACCCAGTAATGCACCAGCAGCCATTGGAAGGGGGGCAGAGGACAGCAGAAGGGTGTGATGGACTGGGTGACCTGTGGCAATGGAGGAGACAGGAGTTATAAATCTGGCTTGATGAGAGGGGATGAAAGGCTGGGTGGGTGGGAGAGGGGGGTCATGATGTTTTCTTGGGGGTGCTCAAATCCACCCCCTCTCTTTTCTTCTGCAGCGGGATCCCAGGGAAAAAATGTGGCACTATCATCCTGTCGGCTGAGGAGCTGGGCAACTGCAGGGTGAGTTGTGGACGCTATGCTGCCTGGTGGATCTCAAGGCAGCAATGGCAGGTTGGCAGCTGGGAGCCGTTGTGGGGCTCACAGAACCTGACTGAGCCAGAGCCGTGTTAGGAGGAGCTCTGCTGTAATAGGGGTCAGTAAGGGGCGCTCTACCCTTTGTGTTGACCCCAGGGCTATGGTAAGCAGAATGGGCATCAGTGGTGGGAATTTTTCTCCTTTGGGGATGTAGCATTGAGTTTCAGCTCATTTACCCACTTTTTTTTCACTGCTCCATGGGCTGACCCCAGCGCTGCTCTGTGCTGCTAGGGGGTGGGAAGATTCCTTCACTGGATCTTCCCTCAGCTGTGCCCTCAGCTTTGCTACCCTCCTGGCCTGCTCCCAATCCCCTCTGTCCCCTCGAATGGATCTCAGAGGCCTCTCACCCGCTCCCATCTTCTTGATCACAGCTCCACGCTCCAGCAGGCACCAGGCAGTGGGATCTGTGCATGAGGCTCTGTGCTGGCTGTGAACCTGAGAGAAGGGGCTGTGGCATGCAGAGTGAGGCTGGGCACACATGCTGTAGACAGGCTGCGTGATCCTGCCCAGAAGTGGTGCCTGAGGAGGGATAATTACTCCTGATTAATATTTCATTGCCTAATCTCGCTACGCAAAAGGCCCAGCGGGGGAGGGGTGGCGTGAAGAACGTTTTGTGGCAGTCAGGGCTTTTTTTCTTCCCCTTGCTTTGTTGTCTGATGCAAATTTGTGGCCAAAGATAAAGCTCATGGAACGGAGAAGCAGGCAGAATGCAAGCAGGGGGCAGGCAAGCTGCAGATTTGTGCTATCCCAGCTCTGCCCATGCCCCTCAGTCCTGAACCCCAGCTCCCAGCACAGTGCTTTGGCTCTTCTCTCCTTTGTAAAGACACTGGCAGTCCCCGAGGACAGGTGTGTGCTGGACAGAGACTTTGGCTGGGATGAGATTCCCAGACTCATCCACGCTCAGGCCTACGCTAGGCTTGGAAACTGGAGTCAGATCCTCAGCTGGTGTAAAGCAGTGTCACTCCACTACAGTTCATAAAGCAAAACTGATTTCTGCCCTCCCACCTCACAGCTCTGGACTGCTGACGGCAGGACGTGGACTCTACCAGGGTCCCACCAAGGCTTCCAAGCATGGTCAACTCAGCACATCCATGCTTCTCCAGCAGGACTCACGGAGTCTTCTTCCCTGGTGCACCAGGCATCCTTCCCTACAGCTTGCTGCTCTGCCCAGTCTTTGCTTCCACCACTACTCAGGGATGGGTGGGCTCTTCCCTCCATGCAATGCTGCCGCCTCTTCCTTGATTCCTCTTCCCAAGCTTGACTGCCTACCATTCTGTGCAGAGCAGCCGTTATCCTGTGCACGCCTATTGCTTTTCACTTGTTGCCTGGCATCCTTGCTTGATCTGCAGGGTCTTTGCATGCATCACGGCAACTTGCCATGCATGACAAGGATAGGTAGATAGATTGATAGATAGATGAGGCTTTACTCCAAGAGCTGGTCTACATGAAAAGTTACCGCACAGCAAACAGGTGTGTGCGCGTGTGTGTGTCACTTTGTAGTGTGCGAGCCTGCTGTGCACTCATGGGCTGTAAAGTTCCTGCTGTTACATTCTAATGGCTCCCTAGGGAGCTTTGATCCATCCTCTTGCAAAATGGGAACTGATCAAAGGTACCCACTGGTGTGCAACTGGCTGGGGCACTGCAAATTTACACCTGCACAGTAACGGTTCTTCTAGACAAGCCTTAAGTCTAGCCTGGCAGCCAGCTTTCCCTGGGGTGAATCATCATTCAGACAAGATGCCACTTGAGAATAAATCTTTGATCCACTAGGATACAGATTGCCTCTAGCCCGGGGACCAATCTGACCCTTACCAGGTGGAAAAGAGCATCAGGTGTGGTTATGGGGCTGGAGTCTCTGCTGGAGTGATTGGCACAGCTGTGACACATTCAGCAGCATGACTCTCAGGGGCACCAGCTGAGGGGCTTGGCCCCTGTTCTTCAGGCACAAGGTCAGAGCCATTGCAGCCCCTCTCTTGGTACAGGGAGAGGCTGGCAGGGTCGGAGAGGAAGCCCAGGGGCCAAGCTGGGCCTGGGATTCTCTCGCAAGCAGAAAATTCTAGCAAGAGCCAAGAAAGATGTGGAAGCCACCAAGGAGGCGCATGCTGGCCCTGTACCTCCATGAAGCATGACCTTGGGGGGGGTTCAGCTGAGGAGTGCAGCAGGGGTAATGCAAGGGGAAGGGATGTTCCAGAAGTGGTCTAAGTTTGTGATTGGGACTTGTCGGTAGACTCCAGGGGGATCCTGCAAGTGTTAAAGAAAGGTGAATCTCGAGAACCGCAGAGCCTGGGCAAATGGAAGCCCTGAGATCAGGGGCATAAGGACCTCTGGTCTCAGAGTCAGGGCGGAGAACTGACACGAGGGCTTGGGACTGTTTCCACATTGTTACCCTAAAATGGGGGAACTGGGAGCACCTTGGCTGAGAGCGCTTGGGAGTGTCCTTGCAAGGGGACATGCTTGATCTTACTCATTGTGGGGCTAGATCCACAGCTAAGGGGTGTAACTGCACTAAGCTCAATGGGGCAGCCAGAGTTACACCAGTGGACTCAGGCCCATTTCATCTGTCCCAGAGACTTCCATGATGCTGCAGGATGGCTGGGCATGGTCTCTGGGGGGTGGCGTCAGGACTCAGTCAGCTCTGCTAAGCTCTGGGCCTGCATTCACCTTGGCTCTGATAGAGAAGGGCTGTGAGCCCCTCATTGTACCATGGCTGTGTGGTGCCAGCAACTCTGAGCGGAAGTCTCTGTCCCAGACCTTGGAACATCCTGTTTCTCTGAGCCAGGCCAGCTTCACTTCTCCGGAACTGGTTCCCCTTAGAATTAATCACTTCTGAGGCCAGCCAGGTTTCATTCCAGACTCAGTGCCAGTGCATCAGCATTGCACCCAACGACTGTTGCTCCTCCAGCCCCCATGAGCCAGCTCTTATCCCACATGCCCCATGCAAATGCAGGGAGCAGAACCAAGCCTCAGATTTGTATGTGTCGGGCACGTGGATGTGAATCTTAGTGCATGTTCATAAACAGGTATGAACAGGTGCATTTGCAAGGAGGGTGCCAAGGGCTATTGGGATGCATACAGTGGGTATATGTGGGAGTGTGTAGATTCGAGCATGCATGTGTGTACTCTGGGGGCAAACAGGTACGAGACCTCTCCCAGCAGCCCATACATAGCAGGCACAGATGGGGCTACCCACAAACAAAGCAGCTGGCAGAGTGCGGCCATCAGTAAACACCCTTGGGAGCCATCACAGCTGTCACCACCAGCTGCCACACTGTTGCTGGGTGCGGGGACGCAGCCGGGCTGTGTGTTTCCTCCGCAGGGAAACCTGGATAGCTCTGAACTCAACCGGGACAATGTCCCTGTGGACACACGGACACCAGGCAAGCAGTCGCTGGTCCCGCAGCCTCACACACATTGGCATAGGTTCACCACATGCACACCGTCGTGCCGCAGTCACACACACACACACTCAGAAACATGCCCCACAAAGAACCCACACTTGGACACTCTCCTGTGCACGTGTTGAATGAATAGGCTGTCGCTTGCTGCAGTGGACACCCCCTGAGACTGCTGCACCTCCTGCACAGACATGGACACCTACACCCCCTCTGTTAGGCGAAGGTGCTGGAGGAATGCAAAGCAGTCCCACCATCTGTTCTGCTACACAGAGGAATGAATTCCCTGGGTGCTGATGGGGTGACTCTGCAGGCTGGTGTGTGCCAAGAGGGGTGATCGGGTGGAGACGCTTGACTGGAGTTGTAGCAGGGAGCGGGTTTCCACCTCACATACACTTGTTGGACATTGCTGGGGAAGAGGCTGAAGTAGCTTCTGCTTGGGGGCCACCTCACCCAGCCCCTCGCACGGGATGGTGGCACCTCTGGGCTCCATCTCCCTTGCAGCCGAGGCTGATGGCTCGCTGGTGCTGCCCCCTGTTTGTGGGTTGCGACATTGGGGCGCACAGGCATTCTGGCTGTACGGGGCTGAAATGCAGCATGGCAAGTCCCAAGCAGCATGGATTGTGCAGAACTGAGCCTGTTTGAATGCCAGCTGTCACCAGAGAGAGGGCCCTCCCCAGGGCTGACAGCTCCTTTGGTCTCATCACAACCTGGGTCCCCATTGTGTAGCATGTGCCCAGCCATGTGGCTTTTCTTCTTTTTTTTTTTTGGCAAGTTCTGGGCTTCCTGCACTGGGACGCTAAATTGCAGGCCTCACGCTTGCCCTGCAGACCCTTTATGTTGCTCTTCTGAAGAGCCACAGCACAAGCCATGCAGGCAAGAGTTGGGACCCAGGGGAGATTTGCCGTCTTTTGTGTCATGGGGCAATGGTTGCCTGCGGGGGCCATCAAGACATGTCGCAGCTAATCAGCCAGTGCAAGGGCATTGGGCACTGAGGATCCTGTGGTGCCTGAGGACTGAAATGCTTTGGTTTGATAATCTTTAGACTGACAATGGGGGTAACCGAATGCAATTCAGTGTCTGTGCTACACAGAGGGTCCGTACAGATGATCCAGTGGGTTGTTATGGCTTATGGTTCCTCCTCCGCAGTCCTGCTGTTGTACCTCTCCACCAACTTACCTCCTCGCCATGCTATTCTAGTCTTGGGGTCCCCCAGCTCTGCTGGTGTCCCTCAGTCCCAATCCACAGCCCCCTGTTTGCTCAGCCCTAGCTCCCCAGATACACATAGTTTTGCAGATGTCCCTCAGTCCCAGCCTGCAGACCCCATTAGTTAGCCCTCAGCCCTATAAAGTGCATCTGAATTCTGACCTGAACCTACTCGCCCCATGCCATCCTGGACAGAGCTTGCCCGTCGGGCTGGATCTCTCCTCATGGATTCACAGCTGTTTCTGATCCTCTGGACTGGGGACCCATGTTCCTCTCCTTGTGCCACTCACAGTGCGTGTGTTTCTCCCTCCAGGATGTGGCCACCATGCAGTTCTGTGCCAACAAGCTGGACAAGAAAGATTTCTTCGGCAAGTCTGACCCCTTCATGGTGTTCTACCGAAGCAACGAGGATGGAACGTAAGTACTGGTCCCACATTTTCCTCCTGACAGTCTAGCCGTACTGGGCAGGAGGCCCCATACCTACCAGCCATGGCACCTTGCTGGCTCCCTCCAGAGTGAGGAGCTGGTCTCTCCCTTTTGCTTCTAGCTCTCTGCCTTGTTCTGGCAAAGAGACAGTAGCATCCTTCATCTGAGGGGTGAGGGAGAGGACTATGGCCTGCCAAACTCCAGAGGAGCCTCACAGGCTGAAATCAGGCTGAGGAGGATGTTGTTTCTATTCCTGACCTTAGGCAGGATGTCTAGTGTGAAAGCCTGGGTCTTATTCAGACCTGGTCAAGCACCTCTTGGGTGCATTGGAGCCCAAAGCACAAATGATGCGTGGTGCCCTAAGGCTGTGGGGAGGCAGGGACAGATCACCGAGCTTTGGCTAGCAGGCTGGCAAAGGCAAGCATTTCAAGGGTTAATGGCAGGACTGTCATAGCTAGAACAAATTCCCTTGCTGTACCTCAAGAAGGGATCCACAGGCTTGGCAGCTACCTGTTACCATGACTGGCGCTCAGAGGTGGGCACTCCCGTGGTTAAACACCCCTCGGTTTCACAGACCGGACAAGCCCGTGAGAAACAACATGCATTCCCCCTGCCTCCGGCCGCCATTCCACCTATGTGAAGTGCATGGGACGGCTATGACCTGCTCCTGTCCTGTCCTGCTCTGCACAGGTGCTGCTGCCTCCCTTAGCAGCTGGGCAGTGGGAGCCAACCGCCCCTCTGTAGAAAATTGCAAGGTAATTTGTGAAATTCCTCCTGGATTCTCCCTGCTTCAGACACCCACCCAAATCAAGCAGATTAGAGAGGAAACTAGGCTGTAATTCCTATGGGGGTTGGGAGCTCTTAATGAGCAGTGTGTGAAGCAGAACGGAGAAATTCAACCGATTGATCTTTCTAAATCAAAGACAAACAGGACAAGGGCGAGCCTGGTGTTCCCATATAGCATGCTCACTGCGGGCTAACATCAAAGGAGGCCACCCTGTCTCCTCCAAAACCCTTCACTGTCCCCTGTAAATTGCTTGTCTTCAGTTTGCTCATTGCATGTGGCCTCTGAGTCCCTCCCATTTACTATGTCTGCTCCGGTTCTGCTTGATTGACAAGCATCTGGGTAGCTCACACCTGGGCGTAGGTGCTGTATGTCACTTGGTCTGTCACATAGTGAGACCCTGAGCTCCCCAAGGGCGCCCCAGAGGGGTAGGGCCTGATGGTGGGAGGTTAGGGAGTGGGAGCAGAGCCTAGGAGCTACAGTGAAGGGTATCCAGCCCCCACATCTTTCACTGGCTTTGGTGGGAGTTATGAAAGCTCAGCACCTCCCAGGATCAGGCCTTGAGACACCACGGGCTGAACAGACCCTTTACTTAAACTCTCCATATAGCTGGACTGAGGCACAGGAGTACAGGACAGTATTCTCCCCAGGACTTGAAATTAGGGGGTTATGGGGGAGGTTTGGGGGCCAGTGTGGGGGTGCTCACTAATTTGGTATAACGCTATTACTAGCAGACAGCTGAGGGGATGTTGGGAAATTCAGGGGGGTGCAGAGGGGGTGTAGGGGGGTGTTAGGGAAATCCCTGGTACGAGAGCAAGATGAGTTTTGGGCTGCTGCTTGTGCTGAGAGGATGTCGGCATGTTCATCTGCAGGAGCTGGGAACTCAATTCAAAACCAGCTAGAGCGGCGAAGGAAAGACTAGCTAGTCTATGAGTCAGGCCCCAGAGGAGGCCACAGAGCCCAAGGGAATTCCCCAACCTCTAACACTTCATTGGCAGCACTTGTAAGGTCGGGCATGTTTCTGAAGCAGCGAGGCCAGTTTTGAAGGCTCCATGGGGGCTGTGAGGACTCAGCCATCAAAGTCCATAGCCCATGCCCCGGGAAGATGTCAGGGCTTGCAGGGTTAACCCATGGCTCGGTTAGATAACTGCCTGCCCTTTTCTGTCCCACCAGCTTCACCATCTGCCACAAAACAGAAGTGGTGAAGAACACGCTTAACCCCGTGTGGCAGGCGTTCTCCATCCCAGTGCGAGCCCTCTGCAATGGAGACTACGACAGGTATGGGGCCTTTTCCTCTCGCCCACCCTACCTGGCAGGCTTTGGGCTTGTGAGGGACAGGGGTAGGATGGTGTAAGATCATCCACAGCTTGGCTCCTTCCAAACATCACTCAAATGTGTCCAGGGACTCTGGACAGTGTCCCACTGTCAGCCCAGCTCCAGGGTGATACTGGACATCTTCTGGGAGGCACCATGTGGTGTCACTGCCCTTTAAAGTAAAGTAAGACAGACACAGCAACTGCCTTTGGCTTACAGACAGCAATGTCAGTGGCCACTCTGTACCCTCTTCCTTTAGTCTTGTTGGAAACTGCTGTGGCTCTAGGGCTTCAAACAAGGCTGGATCCCTTTAAGCCTGTTCATGGGTAAGCAGATTGTTTGCTTCCAGGTGCCACGACTTCCCCGTCCTACAGGAAGCCATGAATTACAGCTGATAGAAATGAAAAAAAATCCCTGCATAACGGGTTTCTAGTCCATCTACCTGTCCCCATTCAGCTACTGCAGGAGTCTTCCTCGTAAGGTGTAATACGTAGTCCAGTCTTGTGTGAAGTCACTTTGCCTCAGGGAGGGATGCCTCTGTAGCTTGATGAAGTATAGTGCTACTCTAGATACATAGGTGGGGCCACAAGAAGGGAAGATTTTCATACCCAGCCCAGCATCTGCCATCTAAAGGGACACTTCACCCTCTCACCCTTGCCAAGCACTTCAAAGAGTCTCTCTCTGTTTGAAATCCGCCAGCTCAGTTCAGCTCTAGATTGGACAGCCGCTGTCTGATCTTGGCATTACCACGTGAGGAATGGGGCTGCCATCCCCGGAGACAGCTGTCTCCTCGCAGATGCAGTAGGCTCAGAGAGTGATTGATAAGGCAGTGGGCGGCAGGCCCATGAATGGACAGGCCCCGGAGGTGGATTATTTGCTTGATTCATAAAAGCCGCTGGTGCCTCTATATTTAAATCCCAGGGAAAAGTCAGTAGCCATTCCAGGGAAGCAGTGGAGCCTGGCTGGGTGACAGGTGACTGACAAGAGTGCTAATCAGGGTAACGAGAGCACCTTCACGCTGATACACTGTACACAAAAATGCCAATTAGGGAGAGAATGAAGCCTAATAGGTACCATTAATCAACGCGACGTACTCTCCACTCAGTCTGGGGTATTCATAAAACATAATGCCGCATGCACTGCACAGTTCGCCATGTAGAGGGAGAAAGCCAGTGTTAATTACAGCCTTCCATGGTGCAAACATGCTAATAGTTACCTCTGATTATGAGCTGTGGCCCCCTGGCCCTCTCCATTTCCTCGGTTGGCCTAACAGCCACTGTTCCTGGTGACATTATCAACTGTGTGAAGCGTGGGCTGACTGATTTTCCAGCTGTACAATGGGGAGGCAGGGTGATCTTGTGACTAAGGCCCTTAATGAAGGAACAGCTGCTTTCTCAGCCACTGAAGCTGTGCAACCTTGGCCAAGTCACTTAATCTTTTTGTGCCGTATTTCCCCCTGTGCACATAACATCATTTGCTTTGCCTAGGTAGACTGTAAATTCTTCACTATCTGGGTGTGCAACACCCAGGACAAGGGGCCCTGATCTCAGTTACCTGAACAAGAATGTAACAAATCTAGAATGACAAAAATTCACCTGAGTATGAACAGGGCTGGTTTTATTCCCTGATCTAGTGGAGTCAGAATGCTTCCTGTCAGCCGCAGCCGTGGTGTAAATTCGCTGGAGAATTATCTAACCTTTAAGGGAGAACATGCTGTACTGTGGCTTTCCTATTGTGGCTTTCCCTCCTCTCCCATGTCATTCCCCAACTGTGGGGACTGACAGCTCATTCTGTTGCATCACTGGTCTGAACCAATTGCCTGTGAGTCTCTCTCTTTGAGAGATTTTGGAGGTTTTAAGGCAGCACCATTTTTAACAACAAAATATTAGTGAATTGCTGGGACACAAAGACACATTCTTCTGTGACACAACATCACTGCATGTCTCTGTTTCTTTGGTGCCTCTCCAAGCATTTTCTGACCATAAATCAAGTCTCATGCTACCCCTCCACAGTCCATTTTTTTATACTCACAGGTAAACTGAGGCTAGCTGTGCCTGTTTTTTTCTTGGTTGGGCAAGACACCTAGAACCTAATTATTGGAGGCCGGCAGCTATACACTGACTTCAGCAGGAGGTGGAGCTGCTCAGGGGAACAGCAGACATGGAAGTCAATGGAGCCTGACCCCTGGTGTGTGGGTTCTTTAATAACCCTGACTCATGCCTGTCACTGGCAGAAAGGGACCGAATAATGCCACCTGAATTCCTGGGTCTAGAAGGGAGGCTGGTGGAGAAAAAAAGGAGGAGGCTGCAGCTGCAGTACTTCCTCTTGGAAGGAAGATGTACTGCTGAGAAATCAGAGGAGCTGAAATCCTGCTGCTGCGAGCAACGATACATCCAAGCCAAAAGCGTAGACAGGACTATAAACTATCAGATGGAGTCCTTCAGAAATGTCTGACTCATAAGAATATCCCTTTGGGAGAGGCACATTTTCCTGGTGCTCACCAGCAGCTAGATGAGACCATTGGCCGTTACGTCACAGCCTTGCATAAAGCTCTGTTACGGGAATGAATGGCTACCAGATATATGAATGAGAGACCAAATTCTTTAGGACAGGGGTCTCAAACTCAAATCACCATGAGGGCCGCAGGAGGACTAGTAGAGGGCTGCATGAGGACTAATATGTTAGCCCAAGGGCTGCACCATTGAAACCTTTCCATACAACAATATTGCAAATATCAGTAACAGTCATGTTGTTGTGGGCCACAGGAAATAGCTTTAGGGGCCACATGCAGCCCACAGACCATGTGTTTGAGACCCCTGCTTTAGTGTCTGATGGACAGCCAGGCCTGAGCAAGGCAATTGTGAGGGGCAGATTTGACTTCACAAAGAGCAGTGGGTACATCCACCAAGAGCAAGTCTGAAACAGAATAAAAGAGAGCCACTTAAATTCTGAGAACTTCAACTGACCATTGCTCCATGTTTGGCACTGATCTTCCTGAATCAGACAGGAAAGAGCCTTCTTCCTAGTGGGCTTGTCTGTGGTTTTAACTCAGGATGGTGTACAACCCAGTGAATATCAATAAAATACATTATGAAGCTCACTTTTCTCACCAATGGGATTCAAGAAGTGTGAGTAACCAAAACCACACTCATTCTGGCAATTCTTTCTGCTACACCTGGCTGTTCTATCTCTTCTTTGACATTTCTTCTTCCTTCCTCCTTCAAAAGCCAACTCAGGGCAGGAGCACCTTTGCCCTGTAGTTAGAGCACTCACCCAGGAAGTAGGAGACCCACATTCAAGTCCCTTCTCCACCTGAGGTCGGAAAAAGATTTGAATTCAGGTCTCCCACCAATCAATAGAGTGCACTGACCCCATAGGGCTGAGGCTTTCTCAGTCTCTCTTACTTAAGCCGTCCCACTCTGTATAAATAATTTACTCTATATCATGCCACCCAGCCTGAGAATGACTCTAGAGCAGGGGTAAATAAAATTGGCTCACAGTTATGCACCAGTATCTTTACTTTTAGTCTTTTCATCTCCAGAAGGCATTCTTCTATTGCATTTCTGCAGTGGAGCTAGGTGACCGGCTGCTAAAACCAATCCCCATGGCAATCAGAAACATAGATTTGTTGAGGTCTGTTCTAGAGCCCAGCATGTTGGGCACTTCCCTAGAAGATCCAAGTTAAATCCCTTGCTTTGGGCAGAGCTGCTGGCTCAGACCCCAAAGGGTACAGCTACATCTCAGAGACTGGTGCAAAGAACAGCTGTATTGATGTGGTTTAGGCTCCGAACACCCCCAGGTTTGAGAGCCTCTCACTCAGGCTCTGGAGTCTGACTGCTGCAGCTTTTCAAATGCAGTGTAAGAAACACCAAAAGACAAAAGCAGCAGGTAAATTCTGTTGGGGCCTAGGTGCTGGCTGGTGCCCACACTTAGATGGGTTGTCTGGGTGCACAGCTGTTGAAATTCAGGCTCCTGGGGGGCTTTTAATTGTGCTAACATAGTCACCTCGAAGCTTTAGGCACCTCCAAGACTGGGCAACAGCTGAGCCGGGGTTTTTATTAAAGCTACTGGTAGTTAAATGTTCAACATAGTGGCCTAAAGTGGTTGTTGGCCACTTAAATCCCTCTGTAAATGGAGCCCAAAGCCTTTTGAGGCCTCAGTCCCCCTCTATACAGTGGGACAATGCTCTGCCCTCTGTTCCAGGGTGCTGTGAGGATAGACATGGTATCCAGTATGAGATAGCAAGGGCCAGATAATGACCATAGATCAATAGCTTTACAATGCTGTGCTGGTAAGAATACGATAATGAATGGTGGGAAACCCAGGCCTTTGAGCATTTGACATTGGGCCCATCTGTAATGGAAATGATGAGTCATTAATCAACTTCTCTGCTGTGATTTAATGGGCAGGGCAGGAAGGACTGGGAGTTAGGGTCCCTGTTTCCATTCCAGGCTCTGTCATTGATGTGCTGGGTGGCTTTCAGCAAATCACCTTGCTGCTTTGTGCCTCAGTTTCCCCCTGGCCCCATAAAGAGAGAATGCTAATGTTTACCTAACTGAGGCTGAACACTTTCTCAGCCCCCCTCAACCACAAGACAAGGCATTTCTGCTCTCCTTTTCCTCTGTCTGCCTTTTGTGCGTGTCTGTAGTCAGCACCGGCTGGATTCCATTTCCACTAAGCAAGAAATTGATGGTTACATTAACTGTGGCAGTTTTTTCCATAAGGGATATAAACCCTGCTGATTCAGGGCATAAAGTGATTACTAGCCATACAGGTCAAGAAAAAGCTTTCCCCATGGGCAGGTTTTTCTATAATTGTTCCCTGTGGGTCTGCCCTGTCCTCTGAAGCAGTTGGTACAGGGCACTGCAGGAGACAGAACCTATATACGCCCCACTCTCTGATCCGCCGTCGTCCAGGCTATCTTGATGGAGATCTGAGGTGCATTTTGCTCCCATTTGCTCAGAGTAAGTCACCAGCCAGCACCCGCACCTGGGAAAAGTGTGGCCTGGCATCCCACGGTGCCTGCAGGGATCCTTGCCCCCCTCCTCTGTGGTCCAAATGGGGCTGGTCTCTGCAGCATGCTAACTTCACCCCACACACTTAACTTGTTCGCCTGATTCCAAGCAAGTCCAAACAAATTATTAAAATGACTTTTTAATTATCCTCCCGACTCCTGCGCTGGGACTTTAATTAGTTTGTTTTGACGGTTGCGTGGGTCTTTCCTCCCCCCCAAAACACACCATTTTTTTCTGGAGGTGTATTTTTAGCTTCAGTTGCCACGGAAACATACGACACTAGGGCCAAGCCAGGCACAGATAGAGACAACAAACGCAATCCACTCCCTCACTTTGTTTCCCTGATTGAGACAGCCCTTGTCGTATTAACCCCTTCCCCACCCACTGGGGGCAGCCACTGGCCTCTGACATGTGGCTGTCCACATCTGCTGAAGAATACGTCCAGATGAGAGAAGCACTAGGTGCATCCCAGCGATGTAGCCAAGAAATCTCTGCTCCTTTGTCTAACCCATCATGAGCAAGCTCTTGTGGGGCTCACTCTGTGTGATCCATAGGGTGGGTGAGTCCGTTATGGTCCCTCTTGTCAAGGTCAAGCAGTTCTTTAACTCAAATTATAGCATTTTTGGCAGTTAGGTCTTGGAGGTCCCCAGTCCGATCCCTTTTGCTCGTGCTGATGTGAAACTCTGTACAGAGGAAGCAGATTGGGAGCCCCTGTTTCCCCATCCCATCATACTACAAGAAGCAATAGGTAGGATAGAAGAGTGGAGGGGTAAAGCACTTACAGACCACAGACCAGGAAAGTTGGTACGTGTTTAGGTGAGATCTGAAATGAGATGGAGAGTGGATGAGGCAGATAGAGAAAGAGAGGCCGTTCCCGCCACCAAGGCTACACAGAAGAAGGTGCACAATAGCATTTAGTGAAGGGCCAGAGAAGAAGCTGATGTTTGTCCAGGGCGTGCGTGGGGAGCAGAGAAACTATTTGATACGTCCTTTAGTGTAATGGTTCAACCCTGGCCCTATCATAACCACAGCACTGTGTCTTGCAGGACCATCAAGGTAGAGGTGTATGACTGGGACCGGGACGGCAGGTAAGGGGAAACCTCTGGGTCTATGGAACCTCCTCAAGGGAGAATGTGAACCTCAAATCTGTCTGAGAAGCTAGTGAGGAGTCTGCTACCGATTCCAGTTGGGGAAGGATGAGGGCCACCCCCCTGCCACCATAACTTACTCCTTTGTGGAGAGATACTCTTTCAGCAATCCCACAGAAGAAAATCAATGGGAGAAGAGAGGAGAGTGGCAAAGGGAGAGCTAATTAGGAAGATGATGGAGTCAAGTCTACAGTAGTGGTTCCCTCCAGGACCCTCCCTATTTAGCCAGGACCCTGCTAGCATTTAGCAGTATGGGAAAGTGAAGGGGGTCTCAACCCCTAGACACCTGTGCCCGACCCCCAAGGTGGCCATCTATCTATAGAGCACTTCTCATAGAGCTTCTCTTTCCATGCACAGCCACGACTTCATTGGGGAGTTTACAACCAGCTACCGGGAGCTGGCCCGTGGGCAGAGCCAGTTTAACGTTTATGAGGTGAGTGACAGATGCGTTCCTCCATTAGCACCCATCTAGAGGTCTAGCCAAGTGCTGGGAACCCTAGCTTCCGCTGTTCTGGGCCACGTCCCTTCCACCTGCCTTGTGTGCTCCACTGTGGTCAGCCAGTGTAAATTGGGAGTGATTCCTGGGCTAGAACCTCAGCTGACATAACTGGTTTACACCAGCGGAGGGTCTTATGTAGGTTACCATGAGTGTAAAACTGTTGTGAGATCAGCAGGGCTGATGCTTGCCTTGCTCCTTCTGTAGTTGTTTGCATCCATGGAAAGGGAGTGACAATGATGTTGAATGCTACCAACTCAGTTTGCTGACATGCAAAGTGGCTTGGTTTCACTGCCTACTTAGATCACAAGGGAGATTAGTTGGATGATCTCTCCTAGCACTTGGGGAACATTTGACAACAGGGCAAGGGCCATTTTTGTGTTCTGTGTTTGTACAGCACCTAGTGTAATAAGGTCCTGGTCCATGACTAGGTCTTCTAAGTGCTGCACTAAGAACTAAATGATAATAATTTTAGTAAGAAACTCAGAGACCAGCTGGCAGTCCCAGCTCAGGGGAAGTCAAGGAGAGGCAGCAGGTGGGCAATGAAAGGCATCAGAAAGCTGTGAGGGGAACCCAGGACTGGAACAGTGCTGGAGGTTGTGGGTCAGGTTTGATATGCGTTGGCAGATCAGAGTGTGTGGAGAGCCCAGGACTGAAGTAACAGAGGCGAGAGTGCCAAGGCAGACATTGACAGAGCAGGGTGTGTGGATTTGTGGGTGGATGTGGTGATGGGGCTCAGAGTTGGAACAGCAGGGAGGCCTCCCCCTCAGGACTGAGGGCATTGGCTGGAAACTGCTCAGAAATCAAGGTGATTCATGCCTTTCTGAACATGGAAAAGTACTGTATAAAATCCCATTATTAGACATAACTAATATAACTAATATCTACTGTACAATCATAAAGGGACTTCACCAACACGGATACAAAGAAATCTCTGAGATACTCTGAGATACTCCCATTTCTCTGTGTCGGCCTCCGTTTTCTACATCCCCTTGGCTGTGACATCTGATCAGTCCTTCCAGAAAGTGGAGGCAGGCTGACAATACAGGAATGCAATGAACTAGCAAGGGAAAAAGAGAAGAGAGCAGTGACCGGACATCTGGGTGAGGGTGACACCGTGGGCCAGGCACTCCACTGACATAAACTGAAGTCAGTGGGGCTCTGCTGATTTACACGCATGCGGTTCTGGCTCAGAAATGTGACATTCTGTGAACTGAAGTCTGGGCAGTCCCCACATGTCCAGAATTGACCCCAACCTGTCTCATGTTTTTAGCATTTTACGGCCAATAGAGAGCCCATGCAGCTCCCTCACCAGTGAACTAATCATGGGGTTCTTTGGTGGCAGCCCGTATGAGATGACTTCTGGCTGGTGTTTCTCCCCATGATTTATCAAGCCATGTTGGGAGATGGAGCTTGGTCTGGTTGTTTGCTGGCACCCCACAGCAAGTAAAATTTGAGACGTATTTCACGTCATCTGAGCCAGGCTAATGCTGGGCACGGTTGTAAGTGGTAACACACAATGGGGAGGCTCCAGGCGAGATTTTAGGCTGCTGTGAATCAGCATCACGATTCACTCCATTGACCAAGTGCCTCCATTCTTAAAACTCCCCACACAGATGGTGCAGCCAGTGTCCCAGTGATGAGCAAATCAGGTTGGCGATCCCCATGTTCCCATGCTGGGATTCCTTCCCTCTGACAAAGTGCTTTGCGCGCTCCTCACGCCTTAGCTGTGGCAACTCCCAGTTCATATCATCTGATGTGATGTTTCTAGGCCAGCTTTCAGACTGGCTGCCCAGGCTCCACTCCAGCATATTAGCATCCCAGCATGGCCCCTTGCAGGCTTTAGAGGCTCCCTCCAGCAGAGGAGGGTGAAGGAGCGAAGGGGATGCGTGGGAGGGACCGGTGTACAATTTGTTTAAATCCTTAATGCCTTTTGTTCCAGATGAATTCCCAAGACCTTATCAAAATGGATCACCGTGAAGGGCAAGGGAAAGAAATGATTTCAGATGAGCTCTTTTTTGGAGGCAGAGCAAACGTGTAAATTCACTGACTTAAAAGGCCGTTGTCCTGTTTATTACTGAGAGGAAGCGGGAGCCTCAGAGAAGCCAGCAGAGTGGCTAAGATGGGAGAGCACCAGGGTGTGCTGGAGAGGGCCAGATAAGCAGTATGGTCAAGGAAACTAGGATCATTCCCCATCCCAGGTGTTGGAAGGACCAGGGTCTTTATAGAGTAAGTTGGGTTGTGAAATGCAGCACAGACAGTTGGGTCTGCAAAGTTTGGACCTTTGAGGAGCAGATTTTCTGGCCAAGTTTTTGTCAAGTGATCAGTGATTTTGGACACCCAGGTTGAAATGTCTTAAAGTGACCTGGTGTCAGAAATACCAGTTCTGTGAAAGCCAGGCCCCATTAAGATATCCCCGAGTTGGGTGGTCAAAAATGGAAGTATCCTAAATATCTAGTCCCTTGGCCTCAGGGTCTAACAATGTTGAAACCAGCGGACATGCTAGTCTAACCCTGAAGAAGGATGGCCTGGGGGGATCAGGCTGCTAGCTGGAAGCCAGATTCAAATCTGTGTCCCCCCCGTGGACCCTGTGTGCAATATTGGACAAGTAACATCTCTCTGGGCCTTAGTTCCCTACCTGTAAAATGGGTTTGAGAGCCCTGCCTACCTTCACAAAGTAAATATCGTAAAGATTGTAAGGTGCTCAGATCCTACGCCACGCATGCTCTTATAGAGTGAAATTCCCCTCTGCAGAGAGAACATATGCACCATTTACATCCCCCATAAGACTGCAGCCAGAGGGCTTGCCTGTCAGTTGATGGAGATCATCAAAGCTCAGTTGAGTTCAGTGGGGTTACATCAGTTCGTACTACTGGACAATCAGTGCCTCAATCTTTTGGTAAATCCACTTCTTTTTCTAGCCTTGTGATTGCTACATCTGTGCCCTTTGTGGTGAGGAGCATGCTTTGAGACAGAAATGAGAAATATTCTCTTTAATAACAGAAACATTTTATGTTCTCTGACAACCTGAGAGCTGCTCAAGCTATAGGTAGAGAATTGCCTTTGCTTAGGGTTGAATTTCTTGCCTTAGGCTTTTCTGCCTCCATCGTTATCTCTGCTACAATCTGGCTATATAAAGATCAGAAGCAATATTGGCTTGTTTGTACTTTGCTGATGATAAATTGTTTTGGTTTTTTGGGGAAATGGGGGCATATCTTAGACTAAAAATAAAGATGAGCATCCAGACAATTTGGAGATTTGTTCTAACGTCAGAATATGAGATGTGATGTTAGGATGGATAAAGACTAGAATGGAAAAATATATCAATTGATCATGTGCCCCTCATCTGGAATACTGTATTCAGTTGTTTTTACTCGGTTCTCAATAATATAGAGTAGGAGGAAGACACATTGGTAAAAATGGACAAGTCCTGTCTATGCTATGACCTTCACCATTGCTCTTCCTGGTAATCCTACACCAGTGGTGTTCACTTCATGCCCCAGAATATTCAGTCTCTTCCATTTCCTTCTTCTTACAGGTAGTGAATCCCAAAAAGAAAATGAAGAAAAAGAAATACATTAACTCAGGAACAGTAAGTGATGTTACTTTTCTTTGCTTTTTGTGGACAGGTCTCTGTTCTGATCACCTAAGCTAAGGAGGCCCAATCACAGACAGATCTTGAATGAGAGCTATCCTAGGAAAGCCTAGTTCCTGGGGACTTCAAGAAGTGATGCTGGTGGCTCCTGTTGAGTCACCAAGCCACAGAAACTGGTGGGCCCTCAAGGCAGACATGAAACAAGAGCTGGCTCAAAATGGGGTGGCGGGGATGATCCCTGGTGACAACCAAAAAATCACATTCCAGAAGATTTGGCTGAAAACTAAAATATTTAAATTTGGAAATGCTGCCATGGTGTCTTGTTGGAGTTTGGGCACCTCAAGCCTCCATCTTTTCTATGGGGCAGGTTTTCTAGTTGGTATACGTCTCCCATGATGCACTGCTGACTCCACTCATGGAGATTGGAAAGTTTTACCTGGGAGTCCCTGGCCGTAGTGCACCATGGGAGACATAGTCCAGCTAGGAAGCCCATTGAATGGGCTATGAAGCAACAACTGCAGCTTCCATGAAGTGCTACAACAACATTGTTTCAAAATCAAAATAGTTTAGGTTATTTTGGGGAATGGGTGGGTTGGCAACAAATAAAATCACTGTTTTCCAAGGACCACAGATATTTTCTGTAGAATTCAGATGTTTTCATCAAAACACATCGTGTAACCGAAACCCCAACTTTCCACTGACAAATAGTTTTGAGAGAAAATTTGCACCCAAGCCAACATGATCCATCTTGTCAAAGACCAGTGCATGGTGGGGAAGTTAACTCTTTCCTTGGGCTGCCGAACAATCTAGGGTCCAAGGCATCATACTAGCACCTTTCATCTGCATTCACTCCAGCACCCCTGCTGTCTTGGGCTCTGTGTAAAGTGTCACCTTGTCTCTTGGTTCCTAGGTGACGCTGCTCTCCTTCACTGTGGAGTCAGAGTACACCTTCCTGGATTATATCAAAGGAGGGTAAGTTGGGTAATAATCGTCTTTCCTAAACAAACAAGATCTTGGAGCTCAATAGTTCTGCTCCAGATGGAGCTAGATCATTTGTCTGTTTCAGGACAAGTGAATTATCCAGTAATACTGTGTTGGCCTGATGATGATTCTGTATCATCATGTGTTGCTGAAGAGATATCACATTGCCATGTAAATTCAGAAGCCTTCCAGCAAATCAGGGCTCTGCCTAAACTTTGCAGAGGGGTGGCAAGCTCTAAGTGGGGAGAATGGTGCTTGGCATATGCCAGCTCCAGCCCCTGTTGCTTTCTGATCCTTTTAGGCTTCAGCTATACTGAAGCAGTGAGTCACTCTGTCTGGAATGGTTCAGTGAGCACTGACCACAGGACAGACAGACCATCAGAAACAGAGCAGATGCCCTGAGCTGCTGATGTGGTCTATAATTATATTTCACCAAGCCAGTAACAAGTGTGAATGCTATGACAGTCCTACCACGGAGTCACAGGCAGACCCTGTTAGACTCTCCCAACATCAATCTTGCTACCCAGACAAACTGGATTTAGTAATAAATGGTCACTCACACCCAAAATCACACCATGTTCACATTGCTTCCAGTCCCAAGAGACTAGTCACTTATCCCAGATCAGCTGGTACCCTCGATCTTAGATTGCCAAAGACATTATCTGCAGCCAGTCCTGTAATAAACTATTTAAAGTTTTGTTTACTAGGAAAAAGAAATGAGAGATGTAAAACACCAGCTGCCCAGTTCTCATCTTATACCAGGGAATCCACTTCAGTGGAGTTATTCTTCTTAGACCTGCACATTAAGACAGATTCAAGCCCCCAGTCTAAGAGCAATGGGATGGAATCAAAAGTGGAGCTGTTTAGGTTAAATTTTGGAGCTCGTTCACAGTGAGATCTTTGAGCCAATCCCCCCCCTAGCGTAAATCAGCATCGCCTCATTGAAGTCCACAGAGCTGCACCCTTTAACACTTGTTGCGAATCTGTCCCTTCATAGATCTGTAAAATAATGGTATCACTTTCTGCTCAGTTTTTGTGTATCAATGTGTTAATAGATGTCACAAACATGATACAAGGAGAAGGAAAACATATTCTCTATGAGTATGAGCAACCCATACACTTGTTAGACTCTAACAATTCATTAGTTATTTAGTAAAACATCTATTAATAATCTATTAACCCTGTATAACCTATTTGTAATGGAACCCACATGTGCAGGGTGACCTGGAATAGTCTGGCGTAAGTGACTCTCCCACTAGAGAACACCTTGCAGGGAAAGATACAGCCTTGTATTGAACCCAGAAGTCCTTTTGTATTGCTGCTTTCTGTGATTAGTGCTGATATTGCAATAAAGGTTGCTTGGTTAGGGAGTCTGAGGCCAGTCATTGTTTTCATGCCAGCTGAGAACGCTTATCCATGAAAATTCCCTGGGCACCTTGTTTCTTGGCTTTCTTCACTCTGGACAGCCTGTTGGGATGGCTTGGTGCCTGCTTACAAATTGCCTGGATTGATATTCTAGGATGCAGAAGCCAGATGGCGATGGGTGAAGCAGGCCATGTTGACAGTGCCCTCTGTAAGGCGGGCCCTTCCTGGGCAGAATCACTTGCGCTGTAATGGCTCCATGTGCCTCCTTGCACTTGGGCAGACCTGTTCACGCTTATGTGCCCGGGAGGGATTCCTGAACAGGTGAAGGGAAAGGGGCACAGAGTTCACATAGCCTCCTGGTTGCCAGGAAGACAGACTCTCCAGCAAAGTGGCAGATTCCTGCAAACCCTGGAGGCCTGTTGGGCAGGCATTGTGTACAGAGGATAGACAGAGCTCCCGTTTGCATGTTTGTATCCAGGCACCTCAGTCCAGGCCTGTAGCTACCTCTGTCTTTAGCTCTATAGGGCACGTGCCTCAGGATGCAGAAGTCTAGCTCAGAGGCCTGTCTCTCATGGGTTGTTAGCAGGACCCCCTTCATGGGAAACTTTGGCTGTGTTCTTTACACCTGAGAACCTGCTGTTTTCCCCTCTGGCCCCAGACCACTGTCAGCACAGGAGGGGGTCATGCATTAACATCAGAGGTTGTGCCTAGCCCTGGCGAAATGACTTGAGCCACCCAACTCACCACTGAAACAGGAGGTCACGGTACATATCAAGTCTGGTCCTGTATCGCTGTGTCACAGCATGCCGCCACCTCAGCTTAAACACCACTTTTGAGTCTAATGCTTAGAGAATGTGGTCTGGGAGTCAGGACTCCTGGGTTCCAGCTCTGGCAAGGTGGGGTATATTGAAAGGAGTGGGACTCACTGCAGGACTTTGCAGGGCCCTCGTTGGGCTGGTCCCAGGATATTAGAGAAGCCAGGTGGGTGAAGTAATATCTTGGACCAGCATCTGGTGGTGAGAGAGACAAGCTTACTGAGAGATCTTCTTCAAGTCCATGTGACCTTAGGAAAATCACCTCCCCTCTCAGCTGGTCCATTTTACGGATGAGGATGAGAACACTGACCATCCCTGCTGATGAGCATTTGATGTGGGTTTCCTTTCTCCCTCCTTGTGATTCTCAAGGCAGGACAAAGAGATCCTCTCGTGTGGCTCCACTGGTTTGATATTAGAAGCATGCATCATTACATCAGTACAGACATCTGTGACACATGTCACAGCTGTGAAATCTCCCTTCTGCCCCCACAACGGGGCTGTTTTGTCACATTAACCGTGGCCTCTTTTACCTTGTGGCAACAGAGGAGATCACTGTATTGGTTTTCTATTCTTGACAGCTGGCTCTGGCCTCCGTTCTACCTGGAGTGGCCCAGCATTATTCAGATGTGACGGCATCACGCTCACAGGGATCTCTGAGAGAAAGGGTTGGCAGGGGTGCTGTGCATGACCTGCAGGGCAGGAGCTTTGTTGTGCAATCTGCTGTAGTCCATCATGGGGAAAGCATGTCTCTCCAGTAGATTTGGGGAGGGAGACAAGAAGTGGTGTATGTAGTGATGGAATAGGACAGACTGTGCAAGAGAAAAGGGACTAAGGAAGGGGAGTAAGCCAGGCTGGGTGAGGGAATAAGGTGTAAGGAGTGGGTTTAGTCTGGGCTGTGGCAGGAAATATGGGTTTTGGGAAGAGGTGTAGGTCAGGCTGTGTGAGGGATTAGAGTGTAAGGAGGGTGTATAATACAGTTGCATAAGGAAATGAGGGAGTAGAACAGGTTGTGTGAGAGAATGAGGGTGTAGAGGAGGGCGTAGGACAGGCTGTGAGGGAACGAGGGTGTAGGTTGGGCTGTGTGAGGGAACGGGGTATAGGGAGAGGATGTAAAACAGGTTGTGTTAAGGTATAAGGATGTAGGCTGGGCTTTATAAGGGAATGGTGTGTTGGAAGGGTGTGTAGGACAGATTGTGTAAGGGGATTAAGGTGCAGAAGGGGCTGTGGGAGGAAATTAGGCTGTCAGGGATGGGTGAGAGTGTAGGGCAGGCTCTGTGAGGGAATGAGGGTGTAGGGTGGAGGTGTAGGACAGGTTATGGAAGGGGAATGAGGGTGTAGGTTGGGTTGTGTGAGGGAACAGGGTGTAGGAGGGGCTGTAGGACAGGCTGTGTGAGGGAATGGGGGTGTAGGCTGGGCTGTGTGACAGAATAGGGTGTATGGGGTGTGTGGGAAAGGTTATGTAAAGGGAATGAGGGTGTAGG